>OX638131.1:32935853-33535853 GCA_951804985.1 Dryomyza anilis
TATATTTCAAAATATTAGCTGAATCGAAAACAACATAAATTACGTCGAAAACTTAAATCTGTAAAAAGTTAAAGTCCAAAATATGTAGAAAAACACAAGAATTGCCATAAATTTGTATAACATAATAACTCAAAAACTTTAGGCAATTTGAAAAAAACTGAGTGTGAGGTCGAGATGAGTATCTTGAAGTCCATCGGAAAATTACACCGCTACTCGTAAAATTACACTAAGATCGTAGATATATAAGAAAAGGCAAGTTATACAGTAAAACTGTTATACAGTAAAACTGTTATACATTAAAACTGTTATACAGTAAAACTGTTATACAGTAAAACTGTTATACAGTAAAACTGTTATACAGTGAAACTGTTATACAGTAATACTGTTATACAGTAAAACTGTTATACAGTAGAACTGTTATACAGTAAAACGTTTATACAGTAAAACTGTTATACAGTAAAACTGTTATTCAGTTATACTGTTATACAGTAAAACTGTTATACAGTAGAACTGTTATACAGTAAAACTGTTATATAGTAAAACTGTTATATAGTAAAACTGTTATATAGTAAAACTGTTATATAGTAAAACTGTTATACAGCAAAACTGTTATACAGTAATACTGTTATACAATAAAACTGTTATACAGTAAAACTTGTATGCAGTAAAACTCTTATACAGTTAATGAGTAAAACTGTTGTAGTACAATAAAACTGTTTTACAGTAAAACTGTTTTACAGTAAAACTGTTTTACAGTAAAACTGTTTTACAGTAAAACTGTTTTACAGTAAAACTGTTTTACAGTAAAACTGTTTTACAGTAAAACTGTTTTACAGTTAAACTCTTTTACAGTAAAACTCTTTACAGTAAAACTGTTTTACAGTAAAACTGTTTTACAATAAAACTGTTATACAGTAAAACTGTTATATAGTAAAACTAGTATACAGTAAAACTGTTATACAGTAAAACTATTATGCAGTAATACTACTGTACAGTAAAACTGTTATATAGTAAAACTGTTTTACATTAAAACTGTTATAAAGTAAAACTGTTATACAGTAAAACTGTTTTACAGTAAAACCATTATACATTAAAAATGTTGTACAGTACAACAATTATTAAACATTACAATTGTTATTTTTTTTTTTGGCTTAACACATAAAAATGGTAATTAAATTTATTCCACTGAAAGTGTTCCCCAGAAATTTATTCACCGTAATATTTATTCCCAATAGTGCTGAATAATAAAATAATATATTTTTTAATTATATTTTTCATATTTATATTTTATACATAAATATTTTTTAATTTATATTTTAATATTATTTATTTTTAAAATTTCAATTAATTTAATAGAATAAAAAGCACAAACTAGTTGAAGTGATTATCACGGCACAAATTGTTTTATATGCAATAATTTTATTACGCAGAAAATATAGAAAACAACATTCTTATAAACAATTAATTTAAATTGAAAACACAAATTTGTCTAAAATGTGTATTTTTTCGCAAATAATGCAAATAGTCACGTAGTGCGAACAAAACACATGTTAGACGTGTTTTTGTGACTGACAAATATTCTGCATGAAATGTGCAAAGAATTCAAGCGACTCATTTGATAAAATTACACGCGGACTACAAATGACAATTTGTGACATTTTGTATTTTGTTTGTTTTTCCAACAAATAGAAATTAGAATTAGAAATTATAGTTATTTTACACTACTTCATTGTAGAGTTCAAAATAGGTAGTAGTATTATATTCGAAAATAATTTTTCCAAGTCTAAAGGTTAATATTTAAAAAAAATCGTTGTGGCATTTGCATGTATAAAATGCAGTGCAAAAATTTCCAAATGACCTTCTAACGAACACGTTTTCCATGTTTGTTGCTCAATATTGTTAAAAGAAATAGGTGTTTTTGTAGAAATATGAAATGTCATGCAAAAGATTAGGAAAATCCCTTTCAATTGATATTAATAATGTCATCATCGAATATAAATTGTCAGCTATATAAAGTTTTTCCAAAAGGTACTACTACGAATACATTTTCTATGTTTTAAAAAAGGTTTTGTAAGTTTATTGCTTAATATTGTTAAAAATTTTAAAAGCATTTATTATAACCATTCCATAGAGTTGAATATTATTTTGCAATAAATGGTAATATCGAACCGAATTTGTCAAATATATAAAGTATATCAAAAAGTTCCTACTATCGAACACATTTTCCATGTTTGTTGCTCAATATTTTAAAAGGTAGTGGGTGTTTTTTGAATTATTATATACGCCGTTATAGATAGTTAAATTTCCCTTCGATAGATACTAATATCACCATCATCAAAACAGACATTATTAAACATCTAAAGATTTGCCAAAAGGTACTTTAAAAGAACGCATTTTCCATGTTAATTACTCGGTATTTTTTAAAGTAGTTGATGCATTTACAAATGCAAAATGCCACTCTAAAGATTGTGAAATAGACTTTCAATTGAGTCTTATATCAATGTACTACATATAAAGTTTTCCAAATGGTACTACTTACGAACACATTTTTCAAATTTGAAGAATGATACATCTTACGAAATTTTTTTTCAAGTTTAATGCTTAATATTTCTAAAAGTTATTCATGCATTTACAAATATCAAATGTAGTTCGAAAGATGGTGAAAGATGGAGAACTTTATAAGGTCCTGTTAAAGAAATCATTTTCCAAGTTTACTGCTTCATATTTTTTAGAGTAGTTGCGACATTTAAAAAATTTATATATTATAGGGATGAGTTTAAAATTTTCCTTCGACTGAGAGTAGTATCACTTTCATCGAACAAAAATAGTCCGAGATATGGAGTATTTTAAAATGTTCTATTTAAGAAATCCTTTTCCAAGTTTATTGCTTCATATTTTTCAAAGTCGTTGAGACATTTAAAATTATCAAATAGCATACGAAAACCAATGAAATTACCTTTCGACTAAGGCTAACAATAACAACATCGAACAGATATTACCAGTTATAAAAACTTTTTCCAGAAGCTACTGCATACAATTTATAAAATAACACTCATACGCACCGTGTAACACTTGTTAAAGCCACGTCGCAATTTTCAATTTAAACATTTTTCATCTATTATTAGTGACACCAGCCGATGCCAAGGCTGTCATCAGCGGCCCAGCGGATCTGCATTTTAAAGTGGGCAGCGCCATTGTGCTCAACTGCAATGTGCTGCAGCCGAGCTTCAAGGACATTGGCCCAATTTACTGGTATCGTGGCACACAGTTGTTGACACCACGGCACGAGGACCTCGAAGATGAGCATCAGCAGCAGCAAAATGCTGTTGTTACTGTTGCTGCTGCTACAGATTCTGTTGCTGTTGCTGCTGTAGCTGACAAAGACCCAGATGTTGTCGACGAAATAACTAATGATGTTGCTGCGGATTTTGCCACACGCATTGCGATGGAAACACAATTGGGTGATACGCTAAAGTCAAGGTAAATTTCAATAAAAAAAAAAAAAACACTCAGAATTTGTAGGATTCGTCGCTAATTTTGCCTTTTCTGTTTGCCTTACTTTACCCTTTTTCACATAGGCTACGCATTTCACATGCACAGACCACTGATACGGGAAACTACACTTGTCAGCCGACAACTGCGAGCAGCGCCAGCGTTATGATACATGTTATAAATGGTGAGTTTTAGTTAATTTTTTCTCAGACATTTTTGTCATTTTTCATTTGTTGCGCGCTCTTCAAATGCCTTTGATTAATTTATTTGTTGGGCCTACTTGACGTATGAGCGTTGCTATTTGTCTAAATGTTAAAATTTACAGATATCTATCATATTTAGTCGCATGTGTGCTCAATGTGCAGAAAATTGTTTGTAGAGCCTTTGAGCATGCAGTCTCTGATTTGTCAAAAATCTGTCGTAACGATACAACTGAGAAAATTCATTTTTTTTTTTTATATTATTGCCATATTTATTGCTTTATATTATAAAAAGTTTTTATTGAATTTAATATTTCTAAATGCCATTCAAAAGCTTTATAAATACCCAGCAATTGTCAACGTTTTTGACCTTATCATTCTATAGTTATCAGATATAGGTTCATATTCGATTTAAGATGTATATCGTCGTTGTAAAACGAAAAGTCACCAAATACATTTTCAAAATGCCAAATATTCAATTACAAACATCTTTATAAATCTGTCAATTATTAATCGATGATCTCAATTTTTTACCACATGATAATAAAATGTAAAACTATCATTTGATATTTGAACTTTCAAAATGTATTAATTACATTTTATAATATTAATCAACAAACTCGAAATTTAAGTTTTTCATAAAATGTATTTGGTGACTTTTCGTTCTACAATGACGATATGTTTGCTTTAAATAAATTTATAATACAGCTTCACATAAAGGGTTTTTCAATAAGAGCGCTACAAAAGTTTGTTTCAAGGGTTTTTCAACAGGGACGCTACAAAATTAGAGCGACAGGGACAGCAAACGACGCCATATTTCTTGCCGCTCTTTTGACATTTATCTTCAGTAAGGTTTGCTATTTCATGATGGAAAGATATACGAATTCGAATTTCGGTAGTAAATTTTAATAATTTCGACTCGTTTTTGGCTTGATGGAAAGATATACGAGCCAACAACGAGTCGAAATTATTAAAATTTACTACCGAAATTCGAATTCGTATATCTTTCCATCATGAAATGGCAAACCTTACTGAAGAGAAATGTCAAAAGAGCGGAAAGAAATATGGCGTCGTTTGCTGTCCCTGTCGCTCTAATTTCTTTCCATCATGAAATGGCAAACCTTACTGAAGAGAAATGTCAAAAGAGCGGAAAGAAATATGGCGTCGTTTGCGGTCCCTGTCGCTCTACTTTTGCAGCGTCCCTGTTGAAAAACCCTTTATTTGAAGTAACTGAATTTTTAAAATTACTGAATTTATAAGTATTACTCATACGTCACGTTGAGCTTTAGTATTTAGTGATGTATGAGTGTAATTTTTCAGGGATGTTCTAAAATTTGTAAACAAAAATCGAATTCTATTCATTCCAAGATTTTTTAGTTTTGAGTTGGTATTTTTAAAAGTTTCTAGATGAATTATCAGATGTCAAAGTCTAAAAAAAGTCGCTTGAAAAAGTTGTTTTTTTAACAATTTGTTAAAAATTCATAAAAAACAAATTGAAATTTTTATTATTTTTGAATATTACAAGCAGAGAGTAAAACCCTTTGGCATATCGATTCCTGTTAAAAGATTTTTTAAAATAGCGGTTCCGATTCCAGTTCCTAACAAACCAAAAATTATATGGGTGCAGATTCCTGTTCCACATATTTTTTTTAATAACGGTTACGATTCCAGTTCCGGTTCCAAAAATCTAAATGGTTCCTGATTTTTGCGGTCTCTAGCAGAGATAAACATATTGGTTCCGGTTCAATGATTTTTAAAATAGCGATTTTTATACTGGTTCCAACCAAAAAAATTATATGGTTTCGGATTCCGATTCCACACATTATCTTAATAACGGTTCCGATTCCGGTTCCAAAAATCGTAACGTTTTCAGTTTTTTCGGTTCTGATATCAAGATTTTTAAAATAGCAGTTCCAATTACGGTTCCAAAAAAAAAAGATATGGGTTCGGATTCCGGTTCCATACATCCACACATTCCGGTTCCTAAAAACGAAACGGTTCCATTTTTAACGTACTGATTCCGGTACCAACTAAAAAAATATATATGGGTTCGGATTCCGGTTCCGGTATATATATATATATATATATATATATATATATATATATATATATATATATATAGGTTCGGATTCCGGTTCCGGTCCCACACAGTTTCTTAATAACGGTTCCGGTTCCGAAAATCGAAATGGTTTCAGATTTTTGCGATCCCTTGCAGTGACAAATTATCGGTTTCGGTTGCAAGATTTTTTAAATAGGGGTCCGATTATATGGGTTCTGATTCCGGTTCCACACATTATTTTGATAACGATTCCAATTCCGATTTTAAAAATCGAAATGGTTTCCGTTTTTTCGGTCCTGATATCAAAATAGCGGTTCCAATTCCGGTTCCAACTAAAAAAAAATATATGGGTTCGGATTCCGGTTCCACACATCTTCACATTCCGATTCCGGTTCTGATTTCAAGATTTTTAAAATAGCAGTTCCGATTCCGGTACCAGTTAAAAAAATATATGTGGGTTCGGATTCCGGTTCCGGTCCCACCTTGATTTTTAATAACGGTTCCGGTTCCAAAAATCGAAATGGTTCCACATTTTTGCAGTCCCTAGCAAGAACAAAAATTTCGGTTCCGGTTCCAAGATTTTTAAAATAGAAGTTCCAATTATATGGGTTCGGATTCCGATTCCAAACATTATTTTAATAACGATTCCGGTTCCAACCAAAAAAATGATATGGGTTCGGATTCCGGATCTACACATTCCGATTCCGGTTCCTAAAAGCGAACGGTTCCTTTTTTTTCGGTTCTGATTTGAAGATTTTAAAAATAGCGTTCCGGTTCCAACCGAAAAAAAAATATATGAGTCCGGATTCCGGCTTCGATTCCACACATTCCGGTTCCGATTCCGTTTCCGTTTCTAAAAATCGAAACGGTTTCAGTTTTTTGCGGTTTCAGTTTTTTTTTCCTGACAGTGACTAAAATATCAGTTCCGGTTCCAACCAAATTCAAAAATTCCAGTTCAGATTTTAAAAATCGAAATGGTTCCGGTACCGGATTATAAATATCACCATTTCCAAGTGAAATTCAAAACAAATCAATTTAGAAATTACTTTTGAAATCAAAACTAAATTAATTGTTATGCAGAACTCCTATTTGAAAGCCAAAACTTTGGAATTGAAATTTTCTACTTGATTTTCCGAATACATGGAATTCATTTTAAAAATATTTCTTTTCGAGTTCAGAATACATTGGACTATTCAAAAATAATGAAAATAATAAACTAAAGTTTGTTTATTTTCTATGCAAAATTTAAATTCATGTCAGACACTAAAACTACCCTTGAACACATTTCTTGATTCAAAGAAATTAAATAGTTGTCTAACAGAAAATTAAATAATTTGATTTGTTTTACGTTGCTTATATTTTATTTAATCCTTCTAAAGCATTATTACTGTTTGTGATATCATTTAAATCAATACAAAGCACAAAATGTTAAATTCTTTGAAGTGTTATTTTGCTGATTAATTAAAAATTCCAATCTAAATACTATGAAGTGCTTATAATTAAATTCAATCAAATAACTAAAACAAAAATCTGTTCAAAATTAAAATCTTTATAAAACATGTTATTTATAAATATCCATAAATATTTATATTAAATACACAAAACAAAAGCCACTTACTTAGTTAGTGCTCAGAAAGGGTTTTGACGTATGAGTGATATTTGAATAATTTATTAATTGAATAAAACAAGCTGTTGAACGATTGATAGACTTTTGAATAGATTTGCATGCATAATAAAACGAAATACATACAGAAAAAATACTTGGAATTGGATTATAATAATAAATATCTGTTTACTATGAAAAGTTTGATTAATAGTATACAAACTATTATTATAACAAAATGAATACTATTAATAGTATTTTTTGTTTGTATCTTTTGTATAATTTTAGAATGCTATACAGAAAAATACTTGGTATTGGATTTTAATAGATTCATTAATATCTGTTTACTATGAAAACATTGATTAATAGGTTATAAACTATTATTATAACAAAATGAATACTATTATTATAATTTTTTGTTTGTATACTTTGTATAATTTTAGAATGCTATACAGAAAAATACTTGGTATTGGATTTTAATAGATTCATTAATATTTGTTTACTATGGAAACATTGATTAATAGGTTATAAACTATTATTATAACAAAATGAAAACTATTAATACAATTTTTTGTTTGTATCTTTTGTATAATTTTAGAATGCTGTACAGAAAAATACTTGGTATTGGATTTTAATAGATTCATTAATATCTGTTTACTATGAAAACATTGATTAATAGGTTATAAACTATTATTATAACAAAATGAATACTATCAATATAATTTTTTGTTAGTATACTTTGTATAATTTTAGAATGTTATACAGAAAAATACTTGGTATTGGATTTTAACAGATTCATTAATATCTGTATACTATGAAAAGTTTGATTAATAGGTTATAAACTATTATTATAACAAAATGAATACTATTAATATAATTTTTTGTTAGTATACTTTGTATAATTTTAGAATGCTATACAGAAAAATACTTGGTATTGGATTTTAATAGATTCATTAATATCTGTTTACTATGAAAACATTGATTAATAGGTTATAAACTATTATTATAACAAAATGAAAACTATTAATACAATTTTTTGTTTGTATACTTTGTATAATTTTAGAATGCTGCATCTTAAATAAAATTTAGTATAATTTAAATAGTTCTATAGTACGTTTATGCTACTAAAATAAGCCAATACGATAAACTATTAGTGTAGTAGGTAAATACTATTAAAAACATAAATATACTATTCAAAATAAACATTTGTGGATAAGCTTTCGTTTGGTTAATTGAGAGGCTTTATTTGTAATAGGATAAACACTCATAAAAACAATAGTATCTTTACTATTACAATGGTTTTATATTCGAAAACAAATGCAATAAGACTATATTATATAAATAAATACCATAAATAAATAGTTGTTCTCATAATTTCATAAGTAAACATTACAAAACATGCAATACTATTCAATTAATGTGATAAAACTATTAATACAAGTAACATAAAATTAATAGTTGTACTTTTATGTACTAAGAGGAACACTTCTTCTTAGCGTATATAGTATTGAAGCAATATAACAAAAAGACTACATTATAATAACAATTACTAAAAACTATTAAATTTTTAATAGTATTTCTTTAGTAATTTAATAGTATGCATTACAAAGTACTAAATACTATTTAAATCGTTCAGTACTTTTGATATTTTATTTCTCATATACTATAAAACTAAATAAGTTAAGCATTACACTAATATGACAAAAACTATTAATACAAGTATCATCAACCTAAGTACTAAATGGAAATATTTGATGGTAAACCCAGAAAAAAATTCCCTAAAATTCCATTAAAATTGGTCAATAGGACAATTATTGAGTTAATAGTATACAAAAAATAAATATTTTTATATAAACTCTGGTATTTTCTAGTATTTAATGGTATTTTCCGATTAAAATAATAATGTATACTATTGACTATTTTTAATAGTAAAAAAACTATTATTTATATAGTACTTTTGTTCTGTGTTTACTTGTATTAATGGTTTTCATCATATTAGTGCAATATTTATCTTATTATATTTTATAATATTTGAAAAATAAAATACCAAAAGTATTGATTATCTTCATAGTATATGTAAAATTGAAATATTAAAAATTAAAACTACATTATACAAATAATTAATGTTTGTCATACTATAAATTTAATAGTATTTCTTAAAATATTAATAGTATGCACTTAAAAAACATTAAATAATATTTAAATCATACTATTAATAGTATTGATTTTTTGTAATGCTATCCAATTTAAGAAAAACTTTTAAATTAATGTGAAACAAACTGTTAATGCATACATATAAAAGTTTTCTTCGACGTGTATGTAAGAGCCAATTATAAAATCTATTTGATGAGATTACAATTAATTCTAAATAATGAAAGTGCTTCTCAGCGTAGCTCCTGCAAATAGACAAAACATTTACAAAAGTATTTTATATTTTATTTATATTTTATGTATATACACATCATACTATTCTAACTTTTCCCGCTAACTTTGTTTTTTTCCATCTACAGATGAAAATCCTGCGGCAATGCAAAAGAGCCACGCTGCGCACACTTTACAACCAGCTGTCTGTCTAAAAGTCATCATTGCTCTACTTGCGATTGCTACACATCACAGACGGCGGCTGCTGCCGCGACTGTTGTTGTTGCCTGTGCTGCTGCTACCACTGAACAACGTCTGGCGCACTTTCGCAGAGGCAATTTGTGCGATAGGCGGCATCACAAGAAATATTTGCAGCTAGAAATTGAGCTGCAGGCAAACAACCTAATGCCAAATGTTAGTGAAAGCATTAGTGTTACTCTATTTTGCCAATTTATTTTGTAATATTTTTTTTTTGTAGACATTTTTCTTGAGTTTTATTTTATTTGTACAATTTTTATTATCATTATCATTGTATAGCAATATTTTTAAGCTTTTTGTTTTTAATACATATATTGAAAAATACTTGAGTAATTGCTTGGAAATTGTAAATAAAAGTGTAGTAGATAAAGTAATGCATTAAATTATATATATACAAAATATAGCAGAATATTATAAATAGTATTTTAAGTAAATTAATAAATAGCATTTTAATAAATAATATAATAAAGGTAAGCTTAAACAAAATAAAAGCGGTAATAATGAAGAAAATAATAAAGAAAATATTAATAAGAAAAGTATTTATAAAAAACTATAAAAAATTTAAAACATATAATATAAAATTTATAAAAATGAAAGTAGGAGAAATATTAAAGATAATAGTAATAAAAATAATAAGAAAATATAGAAGAAGATAATAGAAAAAACTTATAAAGAAAATAATAAAGAAAATCATAAAGGAAGAAATAAAGAAAATAATAAAAGTTATAATATAGGAAATTTAAAGGAAAATAATACTTAAAATTATAGAGATAATAATATATAAATAATAGAAAATAATGGTGAAAAGATAATGGTAAAATTAAGAAAATAATAATAAAAATAATAAAGAAAATAATAAAGATAAAAAAAGATAAAAATAAAAATAAAAAAAAACATAAAAATAAAAATAAAAAAAAAATAAAAATTAAAGAAATAAAAGAAATAATAAAAGACAATAGAAAAATAATAAAGATAAAATAAAACAGATAAAAATGAAAAAAGATAAAATAAAACAGATAAAAATGAAAAAAGATAAAAATAAAATAAAAAAAAATAAAAATAAAAATTAAAGAAATAAAAGAAATAATAAAAGACAATAGAAAAATAATATAAACAGTAAAATAAATAATAATAAAGAAAATAATAGAAACAAATAGAAAAAGAGCAAGGAAAAGAAATAAAAATTAAAAATTAAAAAAAAAAAAAGAAAAGAAAAAATCAAAGAAAAAAGGAAAAGATATAAAAAGATAGTAGAACATAATGGTGAAAAGATAATAGCAAAATAAAGAAAATAATAATAAAAATAATAAAAAAATAATAAAGATAAAATAAAACAGATAAAAATGAAAAAAGATAAAAATAAAAAAAAAGATAAAAATAAAAAAAAGATAAAATAAAAATAAAAAAAGTAAAAATAAAAATTAAAGAAATAATAAAAGACAACAGAAAAATATTATAAACAGTAAAATAAATAATAATAAATAAAAGGTTTTTAACAGGGACGCTACAAAAGTAGAGCGACAGGGACAGCAAACGACGCCATATTTCTTGCCGCTCTTTTCTCCTCAGGAACATTTCTCTTCAGTAAGGTTTGCCATTTCATGATGGAAAGATAAACGAATTCGAATTTCGGTAGTAAATTTTAATAATTTCGATTCGTTGTTGGCTCGTATATCTTTCCATCATGAAGTGGTAAACCTTACTGAAGATAAATGTTAAAAGAGCGGCAAGAAATTTGGCGTCGTTTGCTGTCCCTGTCGCTCTACTTTTGTAGCGTTCCTGTTGAAAAACCCTTGAAAAAAAACTTTTGTAACGCTCTTATTGAAAAAACCTTTAAAATAAAAAAAAAGAACAAACAAAAGAATTTAAAATTAATATATAAAAAATAAAAAAAAGAAAGGAAAAAAACAAAACAATAAAAAAAAGAATAGAAAAGAAAAAAAACAAAGAAAAAGGAGAAGGAAAAGAAATAAAAAGATAATAGAAAATACATAAAAAAATATAATAAAAATTTAAAAATGTAATAGAAAAAAAAATTAAAATATATAATAATAAAACGAATAATTATAAATATTAAAATAATTAATAGAGATCATAATTCAGATAATAAAGAAAAAATAAAAAAGATAATAAAAGCATCAAAAAGTAAGTAATAAATAAAATAATGAAGAATATAATAAAAAAAACTAAAAAGATAAATAAATAAGAAAATAATAAGGAAAATAATAAAGAAAATAATAATAAATATAATAAAAGAAATAACAGAGTAAATTTAAATGAAAAGAATATTCAAAATTAAAGAGATAAAAAATAATAATAACGGAAATATCAAGGAAGATAATAGAAAAATAAAGAAAATTATTATGAAAATAATAAATAAAATAAAAAATATAAAAATAAAAATAAAGTTAATAATAAAAGATAATGAACAAAATACACAATAAAGTAATATAAAAAAACATAATGAATATAAGAAAATAATAAAAAGTAAAGAAAAAAAGAAAAAAATAATAAAAAAAATAAAAATCTAAAGAAAATAAAGTATAACTAAAAAATAAAAAGAAAGTACTATAGAAAATAATAATAAAACCGTCGTTGTACAACGAAAAGTCCCCAAATACATTTTCAAAATGCCAAATATTCATTTACAAAAATCTTTATATATCTGTCAATTTTTAATCTATGATTAAAAGATATGATAAGAAAATGTAAATCTACCAATTGATATTTAACCTTAAAAATGGATCAATTAGTTTTTATTATATTAATCATCAAAGTAGAAATTTAAGTTTTTCATAAAAATGTATTTGGTTACTTTTCGTTCTACAACGACGAAATATAATACTTTAGAAAGTAATATGAAAATAAAAATAAAAGAATTAAAAAATAAAAAATATACTAAAAGAACAACAGAAAGATAATATACAAAAATAAAGAAAATAGTTATCAAATATAGCATAGAAAATAAAAAAGAAAAGAACAAAAAAATTATAAAAGAAAAATAATAATTTATAAAATAAAAAAAATAAAATTAAATAAAATAAAAAAATTACAATAAATAAAATAAAAAAAAAATGAAATAAAAAAAAAAATAATAAATAAAATAAAAAAAATAAAATTAAATTAAATAAAAAAATTATAATAAATAAAATAAAAAAAATAAAATGAAATGAAATAAAAAAATAATAATAAATAAAATAAAATAATATAATATAGAAAAGAAAATAAAAAATCAAATTAATAAAAAAAGAAATAAAAACTATAATAAAAAGATAATATAGTAAAAATAATATAGAAACATAATAATAAAATGAATAATAAAAAAATTTAAATTAACTAATAGCGATCATAATGGAGTTCATAAAGAAAATAATACCAAATAATAAAGCAGATATTAAAAAAATAAAAAATTAATTCATAAAGTAAATAATAAATAAATTAATGAAGAAAATAAAATAATAATAAGAATTAATAAAACAATAAAAAAATATAATAGAGACAAATAATAAATACAACTATAAAATAGGCTATTTTTTGTAATTGTAATTATTTATTTACTAGAATAATACTTAGCATAATTTATAGTTTTAGTTAATTAAATAAATAAAGCATTATTTACGACAAAAAAAAAATGCATTTTTATTTTTATTATTCAAAGCAAAGGGATAAAATACTGTCAGATAGGAGTAGCGGTACTGCAAAATATACCACAAATCAATATTTAAAATAAAGAATTAAAACAGAGTAACTAATAAATAGGAGAAAATATGTTGCAAAGATTTTTCAGTTATAGCACATTTTTAAAAACCTTATAAACATTTAGATTGAACTTATATTCAGAATCTAAAAACCAAAATCTATTCAATTCAATGTGAAAAATCAAACAAAACGAAATATCATTGGTTTTTATTACAAATAAATGACGTTTTTTAATTAAAATATATACTTTATACGTTTATTTATGATTATAAATAGTTTTTCAACATCTTACTTGAATGTAGCATTTAAATTTCTTCAAATACTCAGTTGAAATTGCGAAATCTTTAAAGCATAATCTAAATGAAGCTATTCTTATTTTTAACTTTGTAAATTTTACATCGATTTCCATGATTTATATCTTATAAAACGTAGAAATATTTAAGGTTTAATAAAAAAATACAAAAATTGTTGTTGCATGAGAAAATCTAATGAATTTGATACACAGCAAAAAACTTCTAAAAAAAACGGTTTTTAACACATAAAATCATATTTTAAAGTTATAAGTATCTGAAATTCTGTTCCGCAGTTCCGCTCGACATTCTCTACTAGAAAAACTATATCTCGTTGAGCGTACTCAAAATTTTTTTTATGTCACTTTTTCAAATGAAGTGGTTAGCCCATCCTTTTTTTTCATTTTCGGAAAAAAATTTCAACTCAAGTTTTCAATGGTTTTTAGATCTGCATTATTCGCTGAGCTTGAATTTGAAAACCATTCTGCTCTATCTTGTACAGTTGTTTCACAATACTCAGTCAAAATGTCGAGAATACGATTTTTAGTACAAATGAGAACAATTTTGTTTTGAATTTTAACTCAATCAATTTATAACAGATTTTCATGACTTATATCTTATTTAACGCAGAAATATTTACCGTTTCATTACAAAATATAAATAAAATTTAACTAGTTGATAAATTAGTCAAATTGAAGCACTAAACATAACTCCTAAAAAGCGGTTTTCTGCCCAAAAAAGAGCAATTTTGAAGGAATAGCAATTTGAAATTTGGATCCGCAGTTCCGCTCGTCATTCTCTACTAGAAAAACTATATCTCATGGAGCTTATTCAAAAATTTTTTTATGTCACTTTTTCAAATCAAGTGGTTATAGCCCATCCTTTTTTTTCATTTTCGGAAAAAAATTTCAACTCCAGATTTCAATGGTTTTTAGATCAGCATTATTCGCTGAGCTCGAAGTTGAAAACCATTTTGCTCTATCTTGTACAGTTGTTTCACAATACTCAGTCAAAATGTCGAAAATACGATTTTTAGTACAAATGAGAACAATTTTGTTTTGCATTTTAACTCAATCAATTTATAACAGACTTTCATGACTTATATCTTATTTAGCGCAGAAATATTTACCGTTTCATTACAAAATACAAATAAAATTTAACTAGTTGATAAATTAGTCAAATTGAAGCACTAAACATAACTCCTAAAAAGCAGTTTTGGGCCCAAAAAAAAGCAATTTTGGAGGGACAGCTATTTGAAATTTGGATCCGCAGTTCCGCTCGTCATTCTCTACAGGAAAAACTATATCTCGTTGAGCTTATTCAAAATTTTTTTTATGTCACTTTTTCAAATCAAGTGGTTAGCCCATCCTTTTTTTTCATTTTCGGAAAAAAATTTCAACTTCAGATTTCAATGGTTTTTAGATCAGCATTATTCGCTGAGCTCGAATTTGAAAACCATTTTGCTCTATCTTGTATAGTTGTTTCACAATACTCAGTCAACATGTCGAAAATACGATTTTTAGTACAAATGAGAACAATTTTGTGTTGATTTTTAACTCAATCAATTCTTAACAGATTTTCATGATTTATATCGTATTTAACGCAGAAATATTTACCATTTAATTACAAAATATAAATAAAATTTAACTAGTTGATAAATTAGTCAAATTGAAGCACTAAACATAACTCCTAAAAAGCGGTTTTGGGCCCAAAAAAAAGCAATTTTGGAGGAATAGCTATTTGAAATTTGGATCCGCAGTTCCGCTCGTCATTCTCTACAGGAAAAACTATATCTCGTTGAGCTTATTCAAAATTTTATTTATGTCACTTTTTCAAATCAAGTGGTTAGCCCATCCTTTTTTTTCAATTTTGGAAAAAAATTTCAACTTCAGATTTCAATGATTTTTAGATCAGCATTCTTTGCTGAGCTCGAATTTGAAAACCATTTTGCTCTATCTTGTATAGTTGTTTCACAATACTAAGTCAAAATGTCGAAAATACGATTTTTAGTACAAATGAGAACAATTTTGTTTTGAATTTTAACTCAATCAATTTATAACAGATTTTCATGATTTATATCGTATTTGACGCAGCAATATTTACCGTTTCATTACAAAATACAAATAAAATTTAACCAGTTGATACGTTCATGAAATTGAAGCACTAAACATAAGGTCTATAAAACGGTTTTCGACCCCATTAAGGCAATTTTGGAGGAATAGCTATTTGAAATTTGGATCCGCAGTTCCGCTCGTCATTCTCTACAAGAAAAACTATATCTCGTTGAGCTTATTCAAAATTTTATTTATGTCACTTTTTCAAATCAAGTGGTTAGCCCATCCTTTTTTTAATTTTTGGAAAAAAATTTCAACTCCAGATTTCAATGGTTTTTAGATCAACATTATTCGCTGAGTTCGAATTTGAAAACCATTTTGCTCTATCTTGTACAGTTGTTTCACAATACTCAGTCAAAATGTCGAAAATACGATTTTTAGTACAAATGAGAACAATTTTGTTTTGTATTTTAACTCAATCAATTTATTACAGATTTTCATGAGTTATATCTTAATAAGCGCAGAAATATTTACCATTTAATTACAAAATATAAATAAAATTTAACTAGTTGATAAATTAGTGATAAATTAGCACTAAACATAACTCCTAAAAAGCAGTTTTGGGTCAAAAAAAAGCAATTTTGAAGGAATAGCAATTTGAAATGTGGATCCGCAGTTCCGTTCGTCATTCTCTACTAGAAAAACTATATCTCATGGAGCTTATTCAAATTTTTTTTTATGTCACTTTTTCAAATCAAGTGGTTAGCCCATCCTATTTTTAATTTTCGAAAAAAAATTTCAACTCAAATTTTCAATGGTTTTTAGATCAGTAATATTCGCTGAGCTCGAATCTGAAAACCATTTTGCTCTATCTTGTACAGTTTTTTCACAATACTCAGTCAAAGAGTGGATATTTCGATTTTTAGTACAAATGAGAACAATTTTGTTTTGTATTTTAACTCAATCAATTTATTAAGGATTTTCATGACTTATATCTTAATTAGCGCAGAAATATTTACCATTTAATTACAAAATATAAATAAAATTTAACTAGTTGATAAGTTAGTCAAATTGAAGCACTAAACATAACTCCTAAAAAGCGGTTTTGGGCCCAAAAAAAAGCAATTTTGAAGGAATAGCAATTTTAAATTTGGATCCGCAGTTCCGCTCGTCATTCTCTACTAGAAAAACTATATCTCATGGAGTTTATTCAAAAATTTTTTTATGTCACATTTTCAAATCAAGTGGTTAGCCCATTCTTTTTTTTCATTTTCGGAAAAAATTTCAACTTCAGATTTCAATGGTTTTTAGATCAGCATTATTCGCTGAGCTCGAATTTGAAAACCATTTTGCTCTATCGCATATAGTTTTTTCACAATACTTTGCCGAAATGTCTAAATTACGAATGTATCGGGGTTTTCAATAAGAGTGCTACAATAAGTGCGTTTTTTTAAATAAAACAAAAACGGTTTTGGATATCAATGAAATTCTTTATTCCTGTAAAAGTACGTTCGATGCCATGAACTCGATTTCTTTTGCATGGCCACCACGGGCACGCTTGCAGAAGTTCATTTTCACGTTCGATATTCGTACGAAGTTCATCAATCGTTGGCATAGACCATAGACTTGACGTATCCCCACAGGAAATAGTCTAACGGCGTCAAATCGCACGACGGAGGCGGCCAATCGAATGGACCATTTCGTGAGATAACACGTTCTCCAAACTTGGTTTCCAATAAATTGATTGTGACATTCGCTGTGTGGCTTGTGGCGCCGTCCTGTTGGAACCACATGTTCTCCAAGTCCATATCATCCAATTGGGGCCAAAAATATTCGGTTATCATTGAACGGTAGCGATTCCCATTCACAGTAACGTGCCGGTCTTGATCATCACGGAAGACGTAGTACGGCCCAATGACGCCGCCGGCCCATAATTCGCACCAAACCGTAATTTTTTCGGGATGCAATGATGACTCATGGAGTACGTGTGGATTGCTGTCTGACCAATAACGCATATTTTGTTTATTGACGAAGTCATTCAGCCAGAAATGAGCCTCATCGCTGAAGATGATTTTTCAATAAAAATCCGAATCATTTTCAAGTTGTTGCTCAGCCCAATTCACGAACATACGACGCTTCTGGTGGTCAAGCGGCTTCAGTTCTTGCGTCAATTTGATTTTGTAAGGATGTAGGCCAAGATCTTTTCGCAAAATTCGCCACGAGGACGTCACAGAGATGGCCAACGCTTGAGAACGATGTGTGAGAGACACATTTGGGCTTTCTTCAACTAAAGCCTCAGCGGTAGCAATATTCTCGACACTACGGACACTTCTCACTGGCACGGGAACATTTTCTACTGTGCCTGTGGATTCAAATTTTTCCATTAGACGCTCAATTGTTGATCTGCTAGAACGATTATGACGACCATAAATTGGACGTAGCACTCTTAACGTTGAGGCCACTGACTCCGAATTTCGGTAGTAAATTTTAATAATTTCGACTCGTTGTTGGCTCGTATATCTTTCCATCATGAAATGGCAAACCTTACTGAGAGAAATGTCAAAAGAGCGGCAAGAAATATGGCGTCGTTTGCTGTCCCTGTCGCTCTACTTTTGTAGCGTCCCTGTTGAGAAACCCTGTAGAAATAGCAAGGATAAAGACATTATTATTTTTAACTCGACAAATTGTTCATTGATTTTAACGACTAATATCTCATTTAACGCTAATATATATGCAGTTTAGTTTAAAAATATAAAAATAATTGTTCCATGGTAAAAATGTATTAAATTATTACACAGAAATAAGCTTCCCAAAAAATCGGTTTTTGGTACACAAAACCGCATTTTTGAAGACTAGGGATCTGAAATTATATTCCGCAGTTGTGTTCATCATGATCTATAAGAAAAACGATAATTCGGTAGGCATAGTTAATATTTTTTTTTATTTCGTATTTTTAAATCAATCAGAATTTCGCAAAAATTTAATTATTCGAGTTTTCAACGGTTTTAAGATGTCTTTTATGCGCTGAGCTCGATGGTTTTCTCACAATACTTCGCTGAAAATTTTATATAACGATTTTTTTCACTTAATGTGAACACTTTATTATTTTTAACTCTGTACATTTTTTAAGGATTTCCGTAGTTAATATCTTATAAGACGCTAAAATGTTTAGTGTTTCATAGAAAAACATTGAAATAATAATAAAAATAATATTTCACAAATGATAATTCAAATTAATAGAAAAAATATTTGCATATATAACGTTTTTGTTAATAATAAAAAAAACCTGTTACAAATTTATTTATAAAAACTAAACTTACGTCATAATTTGCATAAAATGGGCACCAGAACCATATTTCAGACTTTCTGATGAATACAAAAATAAAAGAGATAGATTTTTAACAAGCAGTCACGCGCGTTATTTAAAATTAAAAAATGATGCATGAGGCGAACAATTTTTATCTATAAATCTTAAAAGCCGATTTTAATAAATTTATTTTTATACATGAGCACTCCTAACTACTAGCAAAGATACATCAAAATATTTAGCAGATCAGATAATAATTAAAATTTAAATAAATCTATATAGTACAATTTTTATTAATTCATTTTCAATTTTTATAAAATAGGTGTGTCTGATCAAAATATTCGCTTCAAAGATTTTTCTTATCATAAATACGTCTTTTACAATTTAATAATTCAATACGGAAGACGTCTGCGTCGCTATATTTTTAAAAATTAATTTTTATATTATAGTACCAATCAAGAGCAGCCATGCTGCCAAATTTTACGACAATCGATTGATATATAAAAATTAGATAAAAGAATATGTCAAAGAAGTATGCAATATTTTTGTATAATACATATTTAAAATTTTAAATATTGAACGTTGTCTCTTCGCCAACTTAGTCTCTTTAATTGTTTCTATAATTAGCATGCCTTTAATATGCTCTAATTCAAATTTCATGCAAATCGATTGAACCGTTTAATTTTTATAAATAAAAAGATGCAACAAACACTCTTTAAAAATTTGGATTTTTTTTATATCGATTAAGTCACAATCATCAAAATCAATGAAATTTGTCAAAATACCAGGCGCCCAAAATGAGCAGCACGAAGGCATTCATTTTTTTCGATTCTGACAGCGCAGTCGACAAAAAATAGCTCGACAGCACTTTTCTAAAATACCAGGCGCCCAGAATATGTAGCAAGTAGAAGAAGCATAAAATAATAATTTCGAGCCCAGAAGTATGCAATGTTTTTTGCACCGACAAATAAATCAGCTGTCTTAGTTGTTTTTAGGTATTTTTATATATTTAATCATAAAAACTAAACCGCTAAACCGATTTGCATGAAATTTGGATCCGAGAATACTAAAGTATGTCCGGCTGATACAAAAATAAAAAAGGTAAGATTAACTAACACACACGATCAGTATGCAAGAAAGAAAATAGTACATAGAAACATTTCAACTTTCAACTACGGATATTGATTGATTAAAATAATATTTATAAATTAACTAATATTTCATTTGGTTGAATACAAGGCGCCCAGAATATGTAGCAAGTAGAACAAGCATTACATATTAATTTCGATCCTAGAAGTATGCAATATTTTTTGCACCGAAATTAAATCAGCTGTCTTAGTTAGCTTTAGGTATTTTAATATATTTAATTATAAAAACTAAACCGCTAAACCGATTTGCATGAAATTTGGATCGGCGAATACTAAAGTATGTCCGGTTGATACAAAAATAAAAAAGGTAAGATTAACAAACACACACGATCAGTATACAAGAAAGAAAATAGTACATATAAATATTTCAACTTTCAACTGGAGATATTGATTGATTAAAATAATATTTATAAATTAACTAATATTTCATTTGGTTGAACACCAGGCGCCCAGAATATGTACCAAGTAGAACAAGCATAAATTATTGATTTCGTGCCTAGAAGTATGCCATGTTTTTTGCATCGAAAATAAATCAGCTGTCGCACTTGTCTTTAAGTATTTTTATATATTTATTCATAAAAACTAAACCGCATTACCGATTTACATGAAATTTAAACAGGTGAATACTAAAGCATGTACCATTAATAAAAAAATTAAAATAAAAATATTAAATTAACAAATATACACGATCAGTATACGAAGAAAGAAAATACTTTAGTTTTTTAGATTTGACGGCTTTTTTGGTCGATATTTAGAAACATATCAACTTTCAACTGGACATATTGATAAATTTAATTTGTATACATTAACTAATATTTCATTTGTTCATCACGAATATGAAAACCATTTTACTCTTTGACATTTGGTATACTCTATCGAAACGGTGAAATTGCAATTATTTTAAAATTAATGTCAGACATTATTATTTAAAACCGTGTTTGTTGTTCATAGATTTTCTACATTAATATCTTATTTAACGTTTAAATATTGAAAGATTCATTGTAAAATATTAAAATAAATGTACAAAATTGATAATTACTCAAATCTATGGTTTTCAAGCAAACTCTGTCGAAAAGTCAAAATAACGATTGTAGAAACTGAAAGTTTCCGTCAATTTTTAATGGAATTTAGTACATAATATCTCTTTTAACGCAAAAATATTTACTCTTCAGTTAAAAAATATTAAAATACTTATACAATAGTAAAAATTTAACAAATTGATATACAGCACACACTTTCTAAAATATTTCTGAATAATATAAACTATTTTTATGAACACCTAAACGGACAGTCGGTTATTTCTACGTCATTTCCAATTAATTTAAAATCAATTAATTTAAAATCAAAAATTTATTTTATTATTCAAAAATGGGGAGTTTTAAAGATTTTTCGAATATGGACAAATACAAAATTGGAGCTTTAAATGTTTTTGGAATCAGATGACAAATACAAAATGTGACTTCTAAAGGTTTTCCGAATTTTGATTGATTCGACAAATACAAAATTAAATTTTTAAGGGCTTTTCAAATTTAGAACCAGTCGCTACAAATACAAAATGTAGCATTCAAAGGTTTTCCGGAATTGTATTCATTCGATAAATATAAAATGGATATTTTAAAGGGTATTTTCGAAGGTAGATGTGTGTTATGACAGTTTTGTAAATTTAGTATCATCAGTTTTAAAGATTTTCCGAATTTAAATTCATTCGACAAATACAAAATGGGCGTTGTAAAAGTTTTTCGAATATAGACAAATCAAAATGAAAGTTTTAAAGGTTTTTCGAATTTGAAATCAGTCGACAAATACAAAAAGTGGCATTCAAAAGTGTTTCTAAAAGGTTTTCCGAATTTAGATTCATTCGACAAATACAAAATGGGTTTCTAAAGGTATTTTCGAATATAAACAAATACAAACTGGGAATTTTAAATCTGTTTCGAATTTAGAACCAATCGACAAATACAAAATGGGAGTTTTAAAGGTTCCTAAATTTAGATTCATTCGAGAAAGGTTTTTCGAATAAAGAAAAATACAAAATGGGAATTTAAAATCCTCTTCGAATTTCGAACAAATCGAAGGTATTTTCGAATATAGACAAATACAAAATAAGAGTTTTTAAGGTTTTTCGAATAAAGACAAATGCAAAATGGGAGTTTTAAATCTTTTTCGAATTTCGAACCAATCGACAAATACAAAATGGGAGTTTTAAAGGTTTTTCGAATTTAGATTCATTCGAGAAATGCAAAATGGCGTTCGAATATAAACAAATACAAAATGGGAATTTTAAATCTGTTTCGAATTTAGAACCAATCGTCAAATACAAAATGGGAGTTTTAAAGGTTCCTGAATTTAGATTCATTCGAGAAAGGTTTTTCGAATAAAGACAAATACCAAATAGGAATTTTAAATCCTCATCGAACTTCGAACAAATCGAAGGTATTTTCTAATATAGACAAATACAAAATATAAGTTTTAAAGGTTTTTCGAATAAAGACAAATGCAAAATGGGAGTTTTAAATCTTTTTCGAATTTCGAACCAATCGATAAATACAAAATGGGAATTTTAAAGGTTTTTCGAATTTAGATTCATTCGAGAAATGCAAAATAGGGGTTCTAAAGGTCTTGTTTTGAATATAGACAAATACAAAATGGGAGTTTTAAAGGTTTTTCAAATAAAGACAAATACGAAATGGAAATTTTAAATCTGTTTCGAATTAACAACCAATCGACAACAAAATGGGAGTTTGAAAGGTTTTTCGAATAAAGAGAAATACAAAATGGGAGCTTTAAATCTTTTTCGAATTTAGAACCAATCGACAAATACAAAATGGGAGTTTTAAAGGTTCCTGAATTTAGATTCTTTCGAGAAAGGTTTTTCGAATAAAGACAAATACAAAATGGGAATTTTAAATCCTCTTCGAATTTCGAACAAATCGAAGGTATTTTCGAATAAAGACAATTGCAAAATGGGAGTTTTAAGTCTTTTTCGAATTTCGAACCAATCGACAAATACAAAATGGGAGTTTTAAAGGTTCCTAAATTTAGATTCATTCGAGAAAGGTTTTTCGAATAAAGAAAAATACAAAATGGGAATTTAAAATCCTCTTCGAATTTCGAACAAATCGAAGGTATTTTCGAATATAGACAAATACAAAATAAGAGTTTTTAAGGTTTTTCGAATAAAGACAAATGCAAAATGGGAGTTTTAAATCTTTTTCGAATTTCGAACCAATCGACAAATACAAAATGGGAGTTTTAAAGGTTTTTCGAATTTAGATTCATTCGAGAAATGCAAAATGGCGTTCGAATATAAACAAATACAAAATGGGAATTTTAAATCTGTTTCGAATTTAGAACCAATCGTCAAATACAAAATGGGAGTTTTAAAGGTTCCTGAATTTAGATTCATTCGAGAAAGGTTTTTCGAATAAAGACAAATACCAAATAGGAATTTTAAATCCTCATCGAACTTCGAACAAATCGAAGGTATTTTCTAATATAGACAAATACAAAATATAAGTTTTAAAGGTTTTTCGAATAAAGACAAATGCAAAATGGGAGTTTTAAATCTTTTTCGAATTTCGAACCAATCGATAAATACAAAATGGGAATTTTAAAGGTTTTTCGAATTTAGATTCATTCGAGAAATGCAAAATAGGGGTTCTAAAGGTCTTGTTTTGAATATAGACAAATACAAAATGGGAGTTTTAAAGGTTTTTCAAATAAAGACAAATACGAAATGGAAATTTTAAATCTGTTTCGAATTAACAACCAATCGACAACAAAATGGGAGTTTGAAAGGTTTTTCGAATAAAGAGAAATACAAAATGGGAGCTTTAAATCTTTTTCGAATTTAGAACCAATCGACAAATACAAAATGGGAGTTTTAAAGGTTCCTGAATTTAGATTCTTTCGGAAAGGTTTTTCGAATAAAGACAAATACAAAATGGGAATTTTAAATCCTCTTCGAATTTCGAACAAATCGAAGGTATTTTCGAATAAAGACAATTGCAAAATGGGAGTTTTAAGTCTTTTTCGAATTTCGAACCAATCGACAAATACAAAATGGGTGTTTTAAAAGTTTTCCCAATTTAGAACCAGTCGCCGATTCCGAATTTAGATTCATTTAACAAATACAAAATGGGGGCTCAAAAGTCTTTTCGAATATGGACAAATACGAAATAGGAGTTATAAAGGTTTTTCGAATATTAGACATATACAAATTGGGAATTTTAAATCTTTTTCGAATTAAGAACCAATCGACAAATACAAGATGAGGGTTCTAAAAATATTTCCAATTTAGAATCAGTCGACAAAAATAAAATGTGGCATTCAATGGTTTTCCGAATTTTTATACATTCGAAAAATACAAAAGTATGTTTTTAATTTAATTTTTGAAATGGGGTTTTCAACAGTTTTTTCGGATCATAGACGTATACAAAATTGTATTTTTTTTTTAATTGTTTTAAATTTAGAATTATTAGAGTAATACGAAATTCGGGATTTTTTAAAGTTTTTTAATTTTTTAAACATTTGACATATTCAAAATGGAGTATTTTAATATTTTCCGAATTATGAACCTCATTCCGTAAAAGGGTTTTACTAAAAACTCCCGAATTTTTTCATATTTAAAATCATTAGACAAATACATAACGAGTGCTTAAAGGTTTTCCGAATACAACATCATTCAACGAAATCATGTAAATTGTTCATGCTAAAACTTACATGATTAAATATTAAACAGAACCTGCAATAATAAGTAGAACAATCCCAACACTTAAGGACTCAAATTCAAATTACTTTGACCTCGAAAAGCAAATCAACTAATTTGTGTGGCCGGCCATAAAGCTCATTACTATTAATTATGCCTACATCGTTGACATTTTGTTATTGAACAGCAATCAACAGCAGCACCAGCATCACCAGTAACATCACCAGCAACATCTACCAAAACATAAGCCGATCAATGGCAGCAACATCCTCAACTTGACAACAATTTCTGCAGAACTTTTGCCAACTTCAATCAAAGTTTAATCAAATTCAAAAAACAACATAATTAGTACAAATTAGTCGGAGACTCATGTTGCCATTATAAAAGTAGAAAATAAACATGCAACAACTAAAACAATTAAAACTTTTCGGAACATCAGAATCGACGACAGGACTGATGAACGTTGCGACCGACGACACATCAATTGACAGAGTGGCCGGTCTTTGTGCGTGAAATTCATTAAATTATTGAAAATGTATACGAACAAAAGAAAAACTAAAATCGCACAAAAAAATTCGCAAAACTTTGCGTAATGTATAAAAAATTTGAATAACAGTTTTTCTGCTAAAAAAAAGCTTCTAAATAAATGATATAAAAACAGCAGCATCCGGCGGAAATGTCGCGTATCCCATGTGACATCCGGTCAACGTATTGAATGACTTTGGCATTTGCTTTATTTAGGTTGGAGACTAGAGAACAAATTTGGTCTATTTTCGTTGACATTTTCAGGCGTTTCTTTGAACAAAAACTTAGTCACTAACTTCGTCACTATCACCAATATGTCCGTCAATGTGACCCCTAATAGATCTTTGATTTTTGAGCAATGTCTTATCGTTTCCTAGCAACATTTATTTCTATTAATGAAGTCGGTTGTGGGTGGTATTAAAATATTATGAAAAATTTGGGAGGTATATTTTTCTGAATTATTAGGAATTTTTAGGTTTTTGATTTCTTATTATGTTTTTTTTTATGTAGGTTTATTTTTAATTTGACTTTAAAATTATCACGTTTAAAAAGAAAATAAGAATTAAAGTCATAAAGAAATAAAAAATTAAAGAAATAAAGAAATAAAGAAATAAAGAAATAAAGAAATAAAGAAATAAAGAAATAAAGAAATAAAGAAATAAAGAAATAATGAAATAAATAAATTAAGAAATAAAGAAATAAAGAAATAAAGAAATAAAGAAATAAAGAAATAAAGAAATAAAGAAATAAAGAAATAAAGAAATTAAGAAATAAAGAAATAAAGAAATAAAGAAATAAAGAAATAAAGAAATAAAGAAATAAAGAAATAAAGAAATAAAGAAAAAAGAAATAAAGAAATAAAGAAATAAAGAAATAAAGAAATAAAGAAATAAAGATATAAAGAAATAAAGAAATAAAGAAATAAAGAAAAAAAGAAATAAAGAAATAAAGAAATAAAGAAATAAAGAAATAAAGAAATAAAGAAATAAAGAAATAAAGAAATAAAGAAATAAAGAATTAAAGAAATAAAGAAATAAAGAAATAAAGAAATAAAGAAATAAAGAAATAAAGAAATAAAGAAATAAAGAAATAAAGAAATAAAGAAATAAAGAAATAAAGAAATAAAGAAATAAAGAAATAAAGAAATAAAGAAATAAAGAAATAAAGAAATAAAGAAATAAAGAAATAAAGAAATAAAGAAATAAAGAAATAAAGAAATAAAGAAATGAAGAAATAAAGAAATAAAGAAATAAAGAAATAAATAAATAAAGAAATAAAGAAATAAAGAAATAAAGAAATAAAGAAATAAAGAAATGAAGAAATAAAGAAATAAAGAAATAAAGAAATAAAGAAATAAAGAAATAAAGAAATAAAGAAATAAAGAAATAAAGAAATAAAGAAATAAAGAAATAAAGAAATAAAGAAATAAAGAAATAAAGAAATAAAGAAATAAAGAAATAAAGAAATAAAGAAATAAAGAAATAAAGAAATAAAGAAATAAAGAAATAAAGAAATAAAGAAATAAAGAAATAAAGAAATAAAGAAATAAAGAAATAAAGAAATAAAGAAATAAAGAAATAAAGAAATAAAGAAATAAAGAAATAAAGAAATAAAGAAATAAAGAAATAAAGAAATAAAGAAATAAAGAAATAAAGAAATAAAGAAATAAAGAAATAAAGAAATAAAGAAATAAAGAAATAAAGAAATAAAGAAATAAAGAAATAAAGAAATAAAGAAATAAAGAAATAAAGAAATAAAGAAATAAAGAAATAAAGAAATAAAGAAATAAAGAAATAAAGAAATAAAGAAATAAAGAAATAAAGAAATAAAGAAATAAAGAAATAAAGAAATAAAGAAATAAAGAAATAAAGAAATAAAGAAATAAAGAAATAAAGAAATAAAGAAATAAAGAAATAAAGAAATAAAGAAATAAAGAAATAAAAAATAAAGAAATAAAGAAATAAAGAAATAAAGAAATAAAGAAATAAATAAATAAAGAAATAAAGAAGTAAAGAAATAAAAAATAAAGAAATAAAGAAATAAAGAAATAAAGAAATAAAAAAAAAGAAATAAAGAAATAAAGAAATAAAGAAATAAAGAAATAAAGAAATAAAGAAATAAAGAAATAAAGAAATAAAGAAATAAAGAAATAAAGAAATAAAGAAATAAAGAAATAAAGAAATAAAGAAATAAAGAAATAAAGAAATAAAGAAATAAAGAAATAAAGAAATAAAGAAATAAAGAAATAAAGAAATAAAGAAATAAAGAAATAAAGAAATAAAGAAATAAAGAAATAAAGAAATAAAGAAATAAAGAAATAAAGAAATAAAGAAATAAAGAAATAAAGAAATAAAGAAATAAAGAAATAAAGAAATAAAGAAATAAAGAAATAAAGAAATAAAGAAATAAAGAAATAAAGAAATAAAGAAATAAAGAAATAAAGAAATAAAGAAATAAAGAAATAAAGAAATAAAGAAATAAAGAAATAAAAAAATAAAAAAATAAAGAAAAAAAGAAATAAAGGAATATTAAATTGGATTTTCTAAAATTGGCAATATTTACAATTTAAAAAATAAATAAATTCCAATAAAATTGAAGCCAATTGCCAACCCATTCAAACACCATCCGATGCAATTTTAAATATAATTTATGCCGTATTCAATGTTTTCACATTTATTTTCCATTTATGTATTCTATTTTATACGTGCTAAGTCGTTCACGTACTCATCTCACTCACCGGATGTTATTGTAAATCATACACTATATATATCCGGTAACATTCAACATCCTGTTACACACCGATGGATGCAGTGTCTGTGTGTGTTTGTATTTGTGCAACACCTACACTAGCAAACATCATCTATCGCACGCTTTTTACGCTTTTGGCGCGGTTTATGGACTGCACTAAATTTTTCTATTTTTCAACAATTTCACACTGACACTTTCTTCATTCAGGTGGAATTTAAGAAGAATTTGAAGAAGTAGGTTAAGAAAAAGAACAAGAAAGGGATAAGGAGCATAAAGAAGAAGATGATGTAGAAGATTTAACAAAGAAGCTGAAGCTGCAGTTGATGATGATGATGAAGATATAGAAAATGTTGTATAAAAGCCATGGCTTGCTACTGAATTCCAAATATGCGCTCAACTATTTGCCGAATTATGCCACAATGCGTTTATTGATTTTTAGTATTACGATAAATTTTTTTTAGCTTTTTACAATTTTATAGTATGAAATGCTGTCGCATGTTTTATGCTCCTGAATGATTGGAAACACATTGACGCATAATATTTTTATTATGTTAACATTCGAGCGGTAATTTTTAAATTTATCGTTTTAAAGGTTAATAAAATTTTTAAATTCTATTTTTTTGTATTATAAAAATTACAAAATACTTTGGGATCATATTTCTGAAACGTCTCTAAGTACGAAAAAATAACTAAGAAATTTCAATATGACCTGTTAAAGGTTTTCATAAGCAGTATATTGGGGATATTGAGGATACTTAATTGAATGAGTGTCCGACGAGATGTTTAAATGCCAATGGTCTTATATAACAATTTTTATATAGAATTTATATTTTCAGTTTACTCCCTTTAAAATGATCTTTTATATGAAAAAATTAGGAATTAGAATTTCCAGTAAATTCGGTTAAGTATGAAATTGATTTTACGGAACCTCATGGTTCGAGTTTTGGTAACTGATAGTCGAAACGGAATAAAGTCTCAAAACTGATTAAACAAAATAATATAGGTATGAGCTGAGCTAAAACATACTTATTTCTGGGTATCTAATATTATCAACCATGTCAAATATTAATAAAGTAAAAATAACATTTTTTATAATTTTTCCTTTATTAATATTTGACATGGTTGATAATATTAGATACCCAAAAATATGTTTTAGCTCAGCTCATACCTATATTATTTTATTTAATCAGTTTGGGAGACGTTATTCCGTTTCGACTATACCAAAATTTATACCAAAATTTCAAAAACAAAAAACAAATTCAGCCTTGGCTTATTATGAGACAAGTATTTTGTACCCGGGCTGCGCATCGGAATTTTTCTGTGTAATTTTAGTGTTTTTGTATTATTTTTTCCTTTTGCTATTTTGTTTATAATTTTATTTAGGTGTTTTTGAGTTTTTGTATCTGCTTTTGTGTTTTTTATTTTTCCTTTTGTTCTCGTGTTCTTGCTTTTGTTTTTGCTTTTATGTTTTGCTTTTCTTTCTGTTATTTTGTTTTTGATATTATTTTTTGTGTTTTTGGTTTTATGTTTTGTCGTTTTGATTGTTTTTTTTTGTGTTTTTGTTGTTGTTTTTTCTTTTATTTTGTGATTTTGATTTCGGGTTTTGGTTTTGTGTTTTTGCATTTTGTTTTTATTTTTATTTTTTGGTGTTTTGTTTTTACGTTTGTGTTTTTGCTTATTTTAGTGTTATTACCTTTGCATTTATGTTTTGTGTTTTTACTTTTTTGTTTTTTTTTTTGTTTCTGTATTTTTGATTTCGCTGATTTTGCGCGTTGAAAGTTTAGGATGTATTGTCAAATCCCGCCTTTATATTGCCTATGTCACCCTCCGAACTCTATAGTATTCTCCTGCAAAATGTCAGTCAGATCGGTTCAGCGGTTTAGACGTGATGCTGGAACAAACAGACAGACGGACCAGTGCGAGCACAGTGTGGATATACAAACTAGTCCGGAATACAAACTAGTCCGGACTTCGCTAAAGCAGGCGATACAACAAAGCAAATATGCGAAGCAAATATGCGAAGAAGCTGACTCAGACCCCTGGGGAACAGCATACAGAGTCGTAATGTCACGCATCAAAGGAAAGAGAACACCTCAACTGAGCTGCCCTACACTTTTGAGACAAATTATTTCAACACTGTTCCCACAGCATAGGGAAACTCACATAGCCGAGCAGTAGCCCCACAACTAGGTGACATACCAGCAATCACAGTTGAAGAATTGGGCCCAGACGGCATTCCAAACGTCGCATTTAATCTGGCGGTTGCAAAGGTGCCCAGTATGTTCATAGAGACATACAACCAATGCCTCGCAAAAGGTGTATTTCCTGTTCGATGGAAGAAGCAGAAGCTTGTCCTCATCCCGAAACCAAACAACCGTTCAGGAGACCCAACGTCATATCGACCTATATGACTACTCGACACGGCAGGGAAGATTCTCGAAAGAGTAATATAGAACCGGCTACTAGAATTTGTTAAGAGCAAAGATGACCTAGCAGTACGTCAATTTGGATTCCGTAAGTCGCGATCTACCATCGATGCGATTGAGATGGTGACACTATTGGCGCAGACAGAAATTGCGGGAATAGGAGTTGGACAGAAGTATTGCGCACTAATAACGCTCTATATAAAGAAAGCATTCAACTCCGCAAACTGGGAACGAATAAAAGATGCACTACGAAGACTGGCATTCCTGTGCATCTCGCTAATATTATATCGAGCTATTTCTCGGATAGGTACTTATGCTATGATACGGATGACGGACCTGTATCATACAAGGTCCATGCAGGAGTCCCACAGGGTTCAGTTCTCGGCCCGCTACTCTGGAATATAATGTACAACGACGTCCTGACGCTACCAATGCCAGAGAAAGTAACCTTAGTCGGCTTTGCCGATGATACAGCGGTTGTAGTGATCGCACCACACATTGACGAAGTGGAGATGTACGCAAACGAGGCGACAAATAAAATAAGACGATGGCTGGTCAGAGTCGGTCTGAAAATCGCGGAGCACAAAACGGATGTAATATTGATTACCAAAAGACGGACGCAAGAGGCAATCAAAATCACGATGGGAAATCACGAAATCTCATACAAGAGGTCTCTCAAATACCTCGGGGTGATGATCGACTCCACGCTCAACTTTGACGCGCATCTGGAATATGTTTGCCATAAAGCATCAAATATCAGTGCGACGCTAGCGCAAATGATGCCCAACATAGGAGGACCAAGGCAGAGTAAAAGACTTACTATTTCTAGAGTGGTAAGCTCTATATTGATGTATGCTGCACCAGTGTGGTCAAACGCACTTACGGGCAAAAGCAATTGGAGAAGAATGGCGGCAGTATATCGACTAAGCGCATTCAGGGTGTGTAGCTCCTATCGCACGGCGTCAGACGAAGCAGCATGCGTGTTGGCAGGAATGATACCAATTGACCTACTTGCCGAAGAGGCGCGCCGGTTATACGAGTACAAAAGACAGAATGGATCAGACAGTGAAAGATGCATATTGGAGAGGGACGAGTCTATAAAGCGATGGCAAAGCAGGTGGAATCAATCACAGAAAGGACGATGGACCCACAAACTTATTCCAGACATTAACATATGGCTGAAAAGAAAACATGGTGTCGTAAACTACTACCTGACGCAATTCCTAACCGGCCATGGGGGTTATAGGAAGTACCTACACAAATTTGGCCTGGACGAATCACCGGCCTGCCCCACGTGTGAACCAGAAGCGGAAGACCCACAGCACGTGCTTTTCCACTGCCCAAGATTTGAATCGCAGAGAGAGCGCCTGGAGAAGACGTTAGAAGCAAGGGTGACGCCACAAAACATTGTGACTGAAATGCTGAAGTCAGAAGATACCTGGACCGAGGTCGACAGAACAGTAAAAGAAATACACGAGCAACTACTGCAGGCAGAACGCAGTAGAAAAGAAGATCGGGCAATTCAAGCAATATGAGGCAGCAATAGCTGATCCCGCCCCGCGAAGCAATACCTTACGGCAGTCCCGCGGGGTCGTGGATGATGAAGGAGGTGGTTTTAGTCGGTATGAATCCGACATAACTGGTTGAACAGGAGCTTATCAGTATCTTTTGAAGATTTCCACCTCCCAACGATCAAGATAGATAGATAGATAGATAGATAGATAGATAGATAGATAGATAGATAGATAGATAGATAGATAGATAGTTGACAATTTAATCGACCCCGTCCATTTTCAAGCGATATTTTTTATTGTCAAAAAATTTACCATACTATATTTCATTTCCGTGTCTCTAAATTGTTCATCTAGATTTCTTAAAAACACACAGAATTAAATACAAATTTTACTATCTACTAATTGCAAATTGAATGTTTTAGCAAAATTGCATATGGAAGACTCTTTAAAAATTTGAATATATTCAATTAAATGTTCTGATTTGATATAGCAAAAAGAATAACCAAAAAAACTCTTCGTACTTGTGTCGTCGTACCACAGCTGAAAGTCGACCTCGGTTGACTCCATAGTTATTTCGCTAGCATTGACCTCAATTAAATTCGTGTTTCAGCAACAAGCGTCAATTTATATGGCTACGAAATGTTTGCAAAACATTTCACCAGGCATTAATTGCATTTTAATTGCATTTTTGAGCAGATGGTTTTTTTTATCATCCAGAACAAAAAAAATCCCCCCCAACTTTTGAATGTTTTTGCATTCAGATGCGTTGTCGTTTTTTTTTGCTTTATTTTTTATTAATTCGTTTTTGACAGCATATTTTGCATCAATCGTTGTTTTAATTTGCATATTTTATGTCAAGAAAAACATCAGAAACAGCAGCAGCACTTGCAGCAACAACAACTGTAAATTGCTGGTGCGCGAAAATTCACGGTTTCATATTTTTTAATTGCACTTCAAGTGCAATTGTTTCTAACTTGTGTCTCTCTCACTCACTCACTCACTCACTCACTCTTCGCACTTTTAATCCACTTCCTGTTGCTGCCTATTTTTAGTTGTTGTTGACGACAAATTGTTGCTGTTGCCCGCGTGCGTTGTTGTACGACACACGTTGCGCCTGTCATCGAGTGGCAGGCCGTTGAGTGCATGCGTTGCGCGCGGAAACAAGAAAAATTATTTTAATGATACGGCGAAGGCCGTCCCTTGAAAAGGAAGAAGTACAAATGAATGAGTGAAAAATTGGTGGCAAACACGTTGCAGAAATGGCAGACAAGAAAAAAAAAGAATTAGAAAAAAACAGCAGAATAAGTGGAAAATTGCTTAGTAATTTTCTACTTTTACTTTTTAACGTATATCCGAAGGTTGTTAGTGTGTTTCTGTGAATCTATGTTTGGATTTATTGAATTTATTTTAAATCTATCATTATTTAATACATATTATATTATTTAATGGTTTAATTAAATTGTATATAACACTGTTCGAGATTTGAAAAATTTGTTCGTTTCCTTAAGTAACTTGATGGAATTTCACCCAACCAACTTAAGCACAACAAAACAGTGAAAAGAGACAACGAATCCATATCTAATACTACGTTCTTGAAAGTTTAGTAGAATTTAAGGGATCGTAGAGATTTTTAGGAGTCAATACCTTGCAATTCTAACGTGATAGGCCATAATTTTACAGTACATACATTTTTTGAGACATTAATGATATATAAAATGAAGCTAAATTGCTGGAACCATAAAAAAAGTTATCTATTTCTGAAGTACGAATCGTTTTACTTTTTTTACTTCTGAAAATTTGAAAAATATATATTCAGTGCTTAATATAAAGGGTTTTTCAATAAGATCGCTACAAACGTTTTTTTCAAGGGTTTTTCAACAGGGACGCTACACAAGTAGAGCGACAGGGTAAGCAAACTACGCCATATTTCTCGCCGCTCTTTCGACATTTCTCTTCAGTAAGGTTTGCCATTTCATGATGGAAAGATATACGAGCCAACAACGAGTCGAAATTATTAAAATTTACTACCGAAATTCGAATTCGTATATCTTTCCATCATGAAATTGTAGCGTCCCTGTTGAAAAATCCTTTATTAATATAATAAATCTCTTTGTTGGTTTGTTTGTTTATTTGTTTCTTTGTTCCGCTTCTCCGTCTAAACGACTAATCCGATTTGCTTGAAATTTTTACCACAGATACAGTAGGATCTGGAAGGAATGAAAGCCTAAACTTCAAAACGATATAACTTGGCACTTACAGCAGCTACAAACATGAAACAAAAAGCTCAAATACAAAAAAAATATTTAAAAGCAGAAACACAAAAGCAAAAATACAAAAACAAAAGTAATAACATTAACTAAAAGCCAAACCAAAGGAAAAACAAAAAAAAACAAACAAAAACAAATCAAAGACAAAATCAAATTTTTCTTTTCGACATTGTTTTTGGCGATTATTTTTTCTAGAAAAACCGTGATTTCGACCATTGCATTGTCCAAAAAAACTTTATAAGAACATTATTTTTTCGATATTTTTGGAACATTGTTGTTTTTGTCGATTTTTTTTTTGTAAAATGGTGATTTCGACCATTCTCGGTTTGTCCTCCAAAATTTTTTTAACAATTTTTTTTTTTCGAAATTTTTCGAACTTTGTTCTTTTTGTCTTCCAAAATTGAAGCGTTGGGTGCAATAAGGGCGTTATGTGAAAAAGTAAGTTTTGAGATATTTGCGATTAAAGTTTTTGAATGTCCGTATCTCAAAAAGTAATGAACTGTTGAAAAACCCTTGAAACAAACTTTTGTAGTGCTTTTATTGAAAAACCTTTTATTTTTTCAATAATTTGCAGCATATTTTTCAAATTTGTTTTTTACAGTACATCATAAAATATACTTCAATGCAATATGCTTGATTTGTGCCTTTTATCCAGCTCTATTTCACACCTTTTTCAACTGAATTAATTTGCAATTTCAGTTACGCACACTCTTTAGTGGGTACTGGTCATGCATATAGCCTCTGGGCGATATGCTGGCTCTTGGCAGTGCTACCAGTACCCTCTGTTACGTCATGTTATCCGAAAATCCTTTAACGTTACGAGACCCTTATGGGCGAACGCTGTCTTTAAATCCAGTTGATGCCGAAGCACATAAAAAGTCTTAGCAAAGCAATGCATAAATTGAAACTTGGAAAATGCATAATTTCAACACAGTTGTGGGCAACAAACGTTTGACACTTCGGGCCGACGACAATAACGATGACCATATAAAGTAGCTGTTTGTGTCGTTGTGCCATATGTAGCGGTGACCGGAAACGGAAGTTCTTTCAATTGCCTAAAAACACATTTGCCGTACAACGATGTTGAAAATTTAATGGAAAATTGTTGTCGCTCGAACGCATGCCGTGCATACATCGCATGCAATTCGAATGCAGTTTAGAGATTTTCTAAATTTTCTACCACGTTGCATACATAGGCAAACAAGCTCTCACACATACACACACACAGCTAAAAACACTAACACACAAGTGGCCAACAAATATCGTAGCATGTATACGAAAAATTCTGTTGATGTTGATAACAACTGACAGAGTCGCTATGGCAACCAGAACGACGGCGGCGGCGGAAACATCATCAACAACATCAGCAGCTAAATATCAAAAACACTGAGAAAAAAATCTGCTCAATATAATCAGACCACATGCTTCGCAAAATAAAGAAATTGAACATGAAATAGCGCTATGGAAACTGTTTCCTTGTAATAAAAAAATGGTTCTTCTAAAACAGAAAAATGTTTCTAAAGGGTTTTTCAACAGGGACACTACAAAAGTAGAGCGACAGGGACATCAAACGACGCCATATTTCTTGCCGCTCTTTTGACATTTCTCTTCAGTAAGGTTTGCCTTTCATGATGGAAAGATATACGAATTCGAATTTCGGTAGTAAATTTTAATAATTTCGACTCGTTGTTGGCTCGTATATCTTTCCATCATGGCAAACGTTACTGAAGAGAAATGTCGAAAGAGCGGCAAGAAATATGGCGTCGTTTGCTGTCCCTGTCGCTCTACTTTTGTAGCGTCCCTGTTGAAAAACCCTTGGAAACAACTTTTGTAGCGCTCTTATTGAAAAACACTTTATAAATAAGAAAATTTGAACATAGGCCGAGCTCTCTCACCATCTGAGCTGTGCGTATTGTTTTTGTACTCAAAGTGGTGGGACCTACAGTTTAATGCCGAATCCGAAAATTGGGCTGAGTCTATGGAAAAGGCGCGTATCTATGTTTTTTGTAAGTAACTTTTGAACTAAAAAATATTTTGAAAAAGATAAATTATTTTTAAAACTAGACACTTCAGGGAAATTATATTTAATATATATTTTAGTTTTAAACTTGTTCCATGAGTACACTACATGTAATTGAAAGACAGAGCTGGCTGATTTATTTATATGAAAAATATATAAGGGGCAAAAACAGAATTTTTTTAGAATTTGGGGTACAAAAAAATTAAAAAAAATTTTGTTGATGGCACATTAATTCCGTTTTGTGCCGATATACTCTGATATTATAGCATGTGTATTCCGTTCGCGTGAATCAATTATTGCAAGGTGCGCAAAAGTTATGACGGTTTTAAGTTGAAAATTAATTAAAAAAAAATCTTAAAACCACCGTTTTCACTTAATTTCGGAAAAAATTGTTTATATTTATAAAACGTATGAAGAGTTACCAATATAAGTTAAAATATATAATTAATTTCTAATACTTGCATATTTACACTAAAAAAATTTTTTTTTTTTACTAAAACTTTTTCGCTGTTTTAAGGACACATACGATTATAATTATTTTAAATAATATATTAATTAGTCATTAAAGACAATTGAATAAAGAGGTTTTCAATAAGAGCGCTACAAAAGTATTTTTTAAATAATACATAAAAGGTTTTGGATATCAATGAAATCCTTTATTCCTGTAAAAGTACGTTCGATGCCATTATGTATGGAACTCGATTTCTTTTGCATGGCCACCACGGGAACGCTTGCAGAAGTCCAGACGCTGAACCCAATTTTCGACGGTTTTCAAGCATAAATCGGCCGATACTGCTGCAATTTCACGTTCGATATTCGTACGAAGTTCATCAATCGTTGGCATAGACTTGACGTAACCCCACAGGAAATAGTCTAACGGCGTCAAATCGCACGACCGAGGCGGCCAATCGACTGGACTATTTCGTGAGATAACACCTTCTCCAAACTTGGTTTCCAATAAATTGATTGTGGCATTCGCTGTGTGGCTTGTGGCGCCGTCCTGTTGGAACCACATGTCCTCCAAGTCTATATCATCCAATTGGGGCCAAAAATATTCGGTTATCATTGAACAGTAGCGATTCCCATTCACAGTAACGTGCCGGTCTTGATCATCACGAAAGAAGTACGGCCCAGCCCAATTCACGAACATAGGACGCTTCTGGTGGTCAAGCTTCAGCGGCGTGAATTGGCAAACCTTACTGAGGAGAAATGTAAAAGAGCGGCAAGAAATATGGCGTCGTTTGCTGTCCCTGTCGCTCTACTTTTGTAGCGTCCCTGCTGAAAAACCCTTTATATGTCCGAAATTTAAGTGTTTTGAAAAAATCATTCAAAAATCAATCAAACTCAGACTTATAAATGATATTCTATTGAATAGATCCGTTAAATGAATTTAAAAATTATTCAAATTAACTTTTCAAAACTTGTCCCACTTTATTTTACTAATGCTTTCAAAATTTAATCATTAAAAAAAAATTGTGCTTGGAGTTGATGGTGTTTTGTTGTTAATTCGATTTACCGCTACATAAATTAATGAAAAAAACAATTTTTTGTCAACTTAAAGGACGATGAGCGAACATAAGATTTTATTCAAAATTGATGAAATTTCCGGAGGACCTTAATAGATACAATATCTAATTTTTTGAGTCTATTACGATGCAAAAAATGTTATGTAGATGGTAAAATTTAAAAATAAGTATTTCAATTGTTTTTTAAATTTATCTGCAATGGGCGAAAACAGAACATTCTTTTTTCGACTCAAATTTTTTGTGGTAAACTCTAGTAGCATAATGTAACTTTTAATCCCTATTACATTTTGAAATAAAAATAAAAGTTTGGTTTCGATCCGTCCTATTGTCCATAAAGGCCACGCCTCTGAATGGGCGTTACAACATCTGCACAAACTTAATATGTACTGTACCTCATAGCTGTAGGGTATAATTAAAAGTATAAAATTTTCAATTTTTTTAAAAAGATGTTTTTTCAAATCCTGTTTTTTACCTCTCCGGTGCATTCCGGACCTAAGTTATGGCTAAATGTCTGTAGGTGTGTGTTTTGCATTAGCAACGATTAGCCACACAAGTTGCATCCTAAAGTTTTTCTCGAAATATTTCATAATTTGCTACTTTTGTTGCCGCATGTCGAACTTAAAAATTAAAATTTTTAGTATTTTTTAAAGGGAATAAGAAATATATTATTTTAGCTATACTATGTGAAAATTTCAATGTAATAACTTAACAAGAAGTAATTTAAATTATTTAAAAAAAAAGTATTCCAAGATATTTTAAAATTAACAGAAAATCAAAAAAGAACCGAATTTGAACTGATATTCTGTTAAAAATAATATATATAAAACAATTCATTTAATGGTTTTCTATTCACTAGGATGTCTATATTATTACTGCACAAAAAATATTTCAAATTTTTTCATTGCTGTTTTAGTCGAATTATTTTTTTTTTTGTAAAATGGTCATTTCGACCATTACGTTCAATTTGTCGTCCAAAAATTTGTTTAAACGAAAAACTCACCACACCTAAATTCACCACACTCAAAATAACCACACTAAAACTCACCACACAAAAACACACTAAAATGTACTACATTAAAATTCACCATACTAAAATTCACCACTAAAACTTACCACACTCAAATTCACCACACTAAAACTCACCACAAATTAATTCACCACCTTCAAATTCACCACACTAAAATGCACCACTGTAAAATTTACTAAATAAAAATTCACCACACCAAAAGTCACCACTAAAACTCAACACACTAAAATGTACCACACTAAAATTCAACAGAGTAAAACTCACCACACTAAAACTCACAACTCAGTTAACTCACCACACTAAAACTCACCACACCAACATTCACCACACCTAAACTCACCACACCGAAACTCACCACACTAAAACTTCTACTGGGAAAACTGTACGGGGAAGAATTCTACGGGAAAGAATTCCACCGAAAAGAATTTTACGGGAAGAATTCTACCGGGATGAATTCTACGGGAAAGAGTTATATGGGGAAGAATTTTACGGGGAAGATTTCTACTGGGAAGATTTCTACTGGGAAGAATTCTACGGGGAAACACAGTCTGAGAAAGAATTGTCTATGAGAAAAGCTGTTTTACCGGAGATTTATTTTTGTTTTGTTTACTACATTTATAAAACCAAGAAAAAAAAACTTCCACAGCGAAGCACTGGAAATTGTTCCATATCCTTGCAATCACAAAATCTTTGCACGAGTCGTGCACGGGTCCAGCTAGTTTTTTCAATATATTTCATGTTAAGAATTTTGAATGCTTGACCATTTTCATTATTATTTTTAAAAATCAATTGTTTTAAATATATTGACTCAAATAACTGAAGAATTTTTTAAATTCATAATGTTTTTATTAATATTTCAAATATGTTTTATATAATTCGTACTTTTCTTGTTGTGTGTTTTAGTGCATTTTGTGTGCAGCCACACAGCAGTCACAACAATTCAATAACAGCCAACGCAAACTTCACTCCATACAAATCAAAAATATATCGCAGCGTTGCGTCTGCGCCAATGTCCTGGCGCAAGGATAAACATTCAATTTGCATGCGGCATAATTTCGAAAGAGGCCAGCAAATTTGTTCGATGCACTGAACAAGGAAAAGCACAGGCAGACAAACAGCCAGGCAGACAGACAGACGGATGGACAGACACACATTGCACTGAAATGCTTTATGGCCACTTTATAAATGACCGGCCCGGATTAACGTGGATTAAGGTTGCGCATACGACACGTAGTGCTTTGTGCGACAGAGACCGTCATGAGAATGCGTGCTGCAGAGTGAGACCAGCAGTGTGTCGCAGGTTTAAGTAGCACGGTGTTTGTGTCGGTAGCATGTGATAAGCCATGCCACGTTACTGAGTTACGGGGGTAGAGTGTCTGAATTTATGTTATAGAATCCCTGCAATTTGCATATATCGTATATGTTATGCAATGCATACAAAGAAAGCCGGAGCGTTGCTCAAGTCGTGTGGCTTCTGAGGCAACGGCAGCAGCAACAATAGTCCTAGTAGCAGCAGAAATTAGTTGTTCAACATAATTGTCTGCGTGTGTGCGTAAAACAGGCAGGAACAGCAGCAACAACTACGTTTCGCACTTATGTCACCGTGAACAAAGGAACGTTTGAGTCACGTTAGCGTCTGACTATGTCTTCGGTTATCGCATGTTCGAAATGCAATACCTAACAAATTCATTATTATTATTTTAATAAAATTTGGAGTAGTAAATTTAGGAGATGGAGGAAATTTAGAAGATGAAGGCAATTTAGAAGATCTAGGCAATTTAGGAGATGAACAAAATTTAGGAGATTGAGAAAATTAAGAGACGGAGGTAATAAGAGTGATTTAAGAGATGAATGAAATTTAGGAGATAGAGAAAATTTAGAAGATGAACGAAATTTAGAAGATGGAGGCAATTTAGGAGATAAACGAAATTTAGGAGATTGAAAAAATTAAGAGACGCAGGTAATAGGAGAGATTTAAGAGATTACGAAATTTAGGAGGTGAAGAATATTTAGAAGATAGAGGAAATTTTTAAGATGGAGGCAATTTAGGAGATGAATAAAATTTAGAAAATAGAAAAATAAGAGACGGAGGTAATAAGAGAGATTTAAGAGATTAACGAAATTTAGGAGATGCGGAAAATTTAGAAGATGTAAGAAATTTAGAAGATGGAGGCAATTTAGGAGATATAAAAATTTAGGAGATTGAAAAAATTAAGAGACGGAGGTAATATGAGAGATTTAAGAGATTACGAAATTTAGGAGATGAAGAAAATTTAGAAGATGGAGGAAATTTTGAAGATGGAGGCAATTTAGAAGATGGAGGCAATTTAGGAGCTGAATAAAATTTAGGAGATTGAGAAAATTAAGAGACGGAGGTAATTAGAGTGATTTAAGAGATTAACGAAATTTAGAAGACGGAAGAAATTTAAAAGATGAAGGAAATTTAGAAGATCGAGGCAATTTAGGAGATGAACAAAATTTAGGAGTTTGAGAAAATTAAGAGACGGAGGTAATAAGAGAGATTTAAGAGATTAACGAAATTTAGGAGATGAGGAAAATTTAGAAGATGGAAGAAATTTAGAAGATGGAGGCAATTTAGGAGATAAACGAAATTTAGGAGATTGAAAAAATTAAGAGACGGTGGTAATAGGAGAGATTTAAGAGATTACGAAATTTAGGAGATGGAGGAAATTTTGAAGATGGAGGCAATTTAGAAGATGGAGGCAATTTAGGAGATGGGAGATTGGGAAATTTGGAGGATTGAGAAAATTAAGAGTCGGAGGTAATAAGAGTGATTTAAGAGATTAACGAAATTTAGGAGATGGAGGAAATTTAGTAGATGGAGGCAATTTAGGAGCTGAACAATTGAGATTATAAAATTAAGAGACGGAGGTAATAAGAGTGATTTAAGAGATTAACGAAATTTAGGAGATGGAAGAAATTTAGAAGATGGAGGGAATTTAGAAGATGGATGCAATTTAGGAGATGAACAAAATTTATGAGATTGAGAAAATTAAGAGACGGAGATAATAAAAGATATTTAAGAGATGAATGAAATATAGGAGATGGAGGAATTTGAAGAGATGGAGAAAATAAAGGATATGCGGGAAATTTAAGAGATGAAGAAAATTTGTGAGATTGAGGAAAGTTAGGATATGAAGGCAATTTATGAGATGGAGGATGGAGGAATTTAGGAGATTTACAAAATTTGGGAGATTGAGAAAATTAAGATAAGAAGGATAAAATTTGGAAGATGAAAACCATTTAGGAGATTGAGAAAATTATGAGGCGGATGAAATTTAACAGATGGTAGAATTTAGGCGATGAAGGAACTTTGAAAGCTTAACGAAATTTAGGATATGAAGGAAATTTAGAAGATGAACAAAAATTTAGAAGATGGAAGCAAAATATAGAGAAAAATTTGATAGAGAAAAATGCAGGACAGTTATGAGATGAAAAAAAATTAGGAGGAAGTTTAGGAGATGGGCGGAATTTAGGACATAATGAAAATTTATGAGATGAACGAAATTTAGGAAATTTAGAAGAAGGAGAAAATTTAGAAGATGAAGTAAATTTATAAGATGGAGGGAAATTAGGAAAAACGTTACAAAATTTAGAATTTTACTTTTAATATCGAAATGTTTTGTATTATAAACCATATTAATAAATATAAAAAATAATTTTGAAATATTTATTTAATTATAAATAAATATTTCATATAGTCTTGAATAGTTTTTTTTTTGTATCTAGAAGAGACTATATTTTTTTTCTATTATTAGATTTGTTTCGACAAATTTAGTTTATTGCATTATTGTGTTGGGTTGTGTTCCATCAACTTGCAAGTCAGCGGTAATGATGCCAAATCGCATTTATTTGCAGCACGCAGCCCTATAAATGCCACCACGTAGAAAAACACACAACAAATAACGAAGAACATGTGTTGCCAGACTTTGGCACCAATGTTGTCACATTGCAATACTGTGGCAATGTGTCGCATTGCTTGCAACATGATTCTCAATAATGTAAAACTTAAAGTTGTTGCTACTCTCTATGATGCCGTCGTGGCTGTTGCTGCTGCTGTTTTGGTTGCACTTGTCACACCACAGCCAACATGGAGAATTTGCAATTATTTTGCCATCAAATCAAATAAGCAACAAAAATTGACAAAAACTTGCGCAAAATAGTTAGTTTTTCACATTGAAATTTCATTAAGTGCCAAAGTTGGCGGCGACAATGCTGAAAAGAAGAAAAGCTATTTGCGTTGTAAAGTGGAAAAAAGAAGAAGGAAAAAATAAAAATAGAGAAAAACTAAGAAAAGAGCAAATGAGGAGATGTAGGAATTGAAAGAGATGGAGGAAAAGGTGGAAAAAAACGGAAGTGATGGAGAAAATATAGAAGATCGAGGAAATTTAAGAGATGGAGGAAATACAGAAGATGGAAGAAATTTAGAATATGGAAGAAATTTAAGAGATTGAGGAAATGTAAGAGATTGAGGAAATTTAAGAGATGAAGAAAATTTATAAAATTAAGGGAAATTTTGAAGATCGAGGAAATTTTGAATATGTAGGACATTTAGGGAATGTGGGAAATTAAACAGATGTAGGAAATTTGGGAGATGGAAGAAATTTAGAAGATTTAGAAGATGGGGGAAATTTAGGAGTAGAAGGATATTTGGGAGATTTAGGAAATACAGGAGACGAAATTTGGTAGATGGAGGAAATTTTGAAGATGGTTGAAATCTAACAGAGGGAAGACATTTAGGAGATGTAGGAAATTTAACAGATTAACGAAATTTAGATGATGAAGGAATTTATGAGATGGATGGAATCTCGGATATAGAGGTATTTATGAGATGAAGGAATTTAAAAAATATATAAATTTAGAAAATTTATGAGACAGAAGGAATTTAGGAAATGGGGGAGTTTGATGTAATTAAGAAGATAGAGGAAATTTCGAAGCAGGAGGAAATTCAGAAAATGTAGAAAATGATGAAGAAAATATAGAATATGGACGAAATTTAGGAGATTGAGGAAATTTAAGAATGAAGAAATTGAGATTGTGAAAATTTTAGAGGTGAAGGGAATGTTGCAAATGTAGGAAATTTAAAAAATTAAGGAAATTTAGGATATTAAGAGATGAGATTAATAGGAGATTATTAATAAGATGAAGAAATTTATAAGATGGAGGAAAAAAATAGGTGGAGGAAATTTATTAGATAGAGGAAATTTATGAAAATAAGGAATTTAGGAGATGGAAGAGTTTGAGGGATAAATTAAGAAGCAGGAGGAAATTCGGCAGATGGAGCAATTACAGGAGATCGAGGAAATTTAGATGATGGAAGTAATTTTGTAGGTACAGGAAATCTTGCAGATGGAAGACATTTAGAAGATGTAGGGAATTTAAAAGATTGACGAAATTTAGGAGATGGATAAAATTTAGAAGATGGAAGAAATTTAGGAGATGAAGGAATTTCTGAGATGGATGGAATTTCGGAAATAGAGGCATTTATGAGATGGAGGAAATTTAGGAGATGAAGAAAATTTATGTGATGAGGGAAATTTAGTAGATGGCGGAGATTTATAAGATAGAGGCAATTTAGCAATTTTAAGGACTGCGTCGAATAAAATTGTCCGTTACATATCTTCCCATAATGTGCTATTGCAAGATTCAAATTAAAAAAATTTGATCATAGTAGCTCTGAATTAAATGGCAGAAAATAATTTGTGTCAGTTATTGACAATACAAAATTAATTTAACGCGAAAATGGCAAACGAAGTGGAAGTGCGAGAAAATATAATTAAAATTTTTCAAAAACAACCTAGTTGGTCTTTTAAAAAATTGCCAAGGAGGTAGGGGCTAACCCTAAGACCATTTCTCGCGTTATCAACCGCTTTAAGGAAGACCTGAGTATTGATCGGAAGAAAGGTTCTGGTAAAAAAAAGGCCCACATGATCGTGAAAAGTCGAAGAAGGTTGTGAATATTTTAAAGAAAGATGCAAGCATATCCGGAAGGAAATTGGCGCGAAAGGCGGATTGATCAGAATCTTTCGTGCGCAGGACTAAGAAAGAAGCGGGCTCAAGACGTAAAAGGTCCAAAAAGTTCCGGATAGAAATGCCGTCAAGAATGAAACCGCAAAACAACGAGCTAAAAATCTGAACCAAGATTTTTTTAAAAAATTCGATTGCTGCATAATGGACGACGAAACTTATGTTTTAGCAGACTTTTCTCAGCTACCTGGGCAGGAATTTTATACAGCCGATTCTCGAGGAAATGTCGCTGAAAAATTCAAATAAAAAAAATGACAAAATTCCCAAAGAAATTCCTTGTTTGGCAGGCAATTTGCAGTTGTGGAAAAATGAGCAGCTCATTCGTGACATCGGGTCAATTAATAGCGAAATATATGTGAAGGAATGCCTGCAAAAGAGATTGCTTCCATTTTTAAGCCAACATGAAGTGTCCACATTTTTTTGGCCTGACCTCGCTTCATGTCACTACAGCAAAACGGCCTTAGAGTGGATCCAACAAAATGCAGTGATTTTGGTGCCTAGAGAAGCCAATCCACCAAACTGTCCAGATCTCAGGCCGATTGAGAGATACTGGGCTTTAGTAAAAAGGGAGATGAAGACAACAAAAAAAGTGGCCAAAGACCTTCAATACTTTAAAAGAAAGTGGTCTTCAGCAGCTGTGAGGGTGTCGGACACTACCATTACAACATTAATGGAAGGGGTTCCGGAAAAATTAAAACTTTTTATTAAAAAATATTAATTTCTGGTTTTTTATATTTTTTTTTAAATCTAAAAATAATTTGCAAAATAAAATATTTTATTCTATAAAAATTCGATTACTAGATTTCTAGATTTTTTCATTTTTGTAGCGGACAATTTTATTCGACGCAGTCCTTAGAAGATGGAAGAAAATGTGAAAATATACAAAATTTAGAAGATGTTATTAATTGACGAAGGAAAATTTAGTAGAATGAGAATTTTAGGAAATGTACGAAATTTTAGAGATAAAGAGAATTGACTATCGCGAATATGTGACAAAATCAATGTCTTTTAGCGAAATAAGTCTTTTTGGTAAGAGTAAATTTTCGAGATTGCCTACGCAAGCAACTTTATATTATAGGCATCGCAAATTGATGGCAATCCGTTGAAGAGCTTCTTGTATTGTATACAAATAAGTTATACTGATGCTGAGTGTAAATTGCCGCCTCAAATATAGCAACATGTTGCACGACTGCAATCATTGCATAGCAATTTTAGCGCAAAGTCATTTTACAAATTGCTATTGAATGCCTAACAAGCAACAGAGTGGTATTTGCCAAATTAGCCACAAAGTACTTTGCAACTGAATTTGTATGTGTGTGCCTAAAAGTAGGCTATATTTTATTTAGAAGGTGTTTTTTTTTCTTTTTTCATTACCTACTTTATATAACTAAGCAATTTCAAAATGTGTTTTAAATATTTCTTTATAATATTTTTGAATTTTAAACAAAATTTCAATAATATTTAGTAAAATAGCAGTTTTAATTTTAAATTATGCCTAAAAGTATGCTAATGTTGAATTCATTTATAGCGCATTATTATTTTCAAAATATTTTCGTTCGTAAAAAATGTCACAAAGTAGTCACACCTAACAGAACTCCAAAAGTACTTGTGGTATGGATTAAAATGTTCGAAAGTAGACTCGAGATAATGAATGATCATTGACACATCATTAGTTGTTAAAAATGAATTATTTGTTTAAACAAAATATACAAACGAAATGCAAAATGTATTTAAAATAGCTGCTTTAGAAAGGTTCACAAATGTATATATATTATTTCATATTTATTTCGTCTATTATTTTTGATAATATGTGTCTGATGGAATTGTATATATATATTAATTGTTTAAAATATAAATTTGAAACATATGTCCAAACTACACTTTTGCTAATGAAAAACTTTAAAAACTGCCAAACATATTTTTAATCAAATACCTACCTAAAAATATGCAACATTCCAATCCTTAAACTAAGCCAGCGTTTAATATTGTCAAATTTTTAATATATTAAATGCTACAGTTATAATCAATGCAAACATCAAAACCAATGACCAATCAATGTTTGTTTTATTATAACACATAATTCTACCAAAACTATTTAAGCACGCCTAAAACTATGCAATACTTTTAACTGTTTATTTATTGCAGTTATTTTATGTTGTAATTTATTTGATTTTTGTTGTTGGTGTTGATGTTGTTTTTGATTTTAATTTAGAATTTGTAAAGTTATTTATGTAATCGTGTAAAATATTTGCTGTTCATAGGTGTTAAATTGTTGAGGCTGCTAAATAAATGTTTGATTATGTCTGTGTATTATGAACGGTCAGCCGCAATAATGCATTTGTATTAATAACAATGGCTATCAATGTCAACAATGACTGGAATATTTTATTTAGTCATTGATTTTATTTTTTTTATTTATTTATTTATTTATTTATTTATTTATTTATTTATTTATTTATTTATTTATTTATTTATTTATTTCTATATTTATTTGGATATTCATTCACATTTTAATAAAATTAAATTTACATTTTGCATGCCAGTTAAATGCAAACATTTAATAAAAATCACTGACAACAGACAGTTGAGCATCAAGGCGGATGACAGTAAGACAGATGGACAGAAGGTAGATGTTAAAACAAACATACAGCAGGAATCAAAAACAGACAAATAAAATTTAAAATTCAACAAGACACATCGTAGGCCACAATTTCTTTATACACCCAGAAAAAAATTCCCTCAAATCCCATTAAAATTGGTCAATAGGACAATTATTGATTTAATAGTATACAAAAAATAAAAATTTTCATATAAAATCAATGGCAATGTCATGGTATTTTCTAGTATTTAATGGTATTTGCCTATTAAAATAATAATTTATCCTATTGAATATTTTTAATAGTAAAAAAACTATTATTTATATAGTATTTTTTTCTGGGTGTAATATATGCTTTAATATGCAGTAACGTTGTTGGCTCAGTTGGTTAGTGCTCGGACTACGATACAAATGGAGACGGGTTTGAATAAATACATTATATAAAAATTATTTTTTTTACGATGCTACCTCTCAGCTGACATTCCTTTAATAAAGACTCTCACTACGCCATTCGAATTTAACGCACTGATGCAGTAAACGACCAAAGAGATGAAAGATCACTGCAATAAAATACATGAGTGCGAATGAAATGGAAATAGCGCATGTGTATCATGAATTGTTGACTATTATAGAAGTTTGTGAAAACGTCTAGAATCCAGTTATACGCTGCGCATTAATAAAAAAGAGATAGATATAGTTTACGAACAATAAGGATTCTGTTAAAGTGTAGAAGTTTATGGAATCTTCTAGAATTAAGCTCTAAGGTATAAAAGGTTGCCGCATCTAAATCGCATTAATGCAGATATGATTTGAAAGTGAAAAAAGTCATTAAACTTGATATGTTCTACCCCAAGACAGCATATTTCGCAGGTGCAATGCATTTTAAAAGTATTTTTTTAAAAAGATGTTAAGCATACAAAGGCACCGTTTGTATCGAAAGCGACTGTTCGTTCCCAAATACACAGAAACATTCTTCAATATAATGATTTTATCCATACAATTTTCCACCAACTACCAGATTCATCAAATGGATTATTTCATTCATTGAATTGCTATTTAATGTTTTTAATGTTCAATATGATGTTTTTCATGTACAATGTGATGTTCTTAAACATAAATATATATATTGTTACAAAAAGAGGTAATTTGCTCCACTGTGCCATTTAAAAAGAGTAAATGAGACGCCAAATCATTCAGCGTACTAAGCAGTGTATTAGAAAGAGACTGAAGATCATTCAGCGCACTGAGACAATGTGCGAGAAAGAGATGGAAGACCAGCGCATTAAAACACCTGAGTGCGTTGTTAGGCGAGTTTACACGATAGAGAAAATAGCTAGAGATAGAGCAAAAAATATCATAGAGCTGTCTAAACACAACATACACTAAGAAAGCAGAATGTTTATGAGAGTGTTTCTGCAACTAAAACACTACTCGCTTTAACAATTCCAATATGCAGGAAATACAAATAATTTTGCAGCAAAAGTTTAAATAATTTGTAAACATCACATATTTTGTATTATTTGTGAGATGTTTCCTATAAACAACACGAAAAATGTCATATTTGTGGTAGACCAACTACTAAAGAATTAGGTAGCATTGCTGCAAATATTCACATATTCCCTAGATATTAATGCTTTTATGGCAAAACTTTTTATATTATCCAAATATAACAAAAAGTGTTAAATATTTAACTTGAATAATTTGCAACTGCAATGATTTTTAAGGCTCCTTTCAACCATCTTTCGTTTTCTTAGTGTAGAGTTCCACGTAGGGTGCTCTACGTTAGAACTTTTTTCTATCTCTAGCTAATTTCTCTATCGTGTATTCGAGCCTATAGAATTTGTTATTAATAAAGTTGTTTATTAAAGTGAATTAATAAAGTTATTTGTTATAATTCAAACCAAACATAAGAGTGTTACTATTTTGTACACAATCCAAAGATAGAAACTTTTAGGACAATTTTCCGTATACTGAATTTTCATAACAATATATTTAAAATTACTATAAATTTGAAAATATTTTTATTTAATTGTTAAATACTGCTTGCTCGATTTATAAAATATTATTTTGAAAAAAGTAATTTTCGTCCTAAAATAGAGTTTTGCAAAAATATTATTTTTGCGGACTCAAGGTTTTGCCAAATGCAAAGTGCTATGTACTGGGGAATGAAACCGCTGACCGTACAGCTGTTTCAGAAGCTGCTAAGCTTCCTTATCAGCGGTCTTCTGCACAATTTCTGCATAACAGAGCCTACAAGATCATTTTGCAATGAAATAAATGTTGTTCATGCACAAAACAACCAGGCAAAACATGCAAAAATTGCACCAACTTTATGCTTGTCAATTAATAATTTTTGAAAAAAAAAAAAAAAAAAAACAAAACAAAAAAAAAAAATTTCGTACAAAAAAATTGTTCGATAATTTTTTTTCGAAAAAAAATTAAAAAAATTATTTGTTCATTAATATAATGAACGTATTCTTCACACACACTTCATCATATTGAAGAACAGTTTTCAGTCCTTCATCAAATTGATAATGAATTCATAACATTGATGTAGTTATCATAGTTTGAAGAAGTAAATTCATCGATATGATGAAGATTTTTTATTGTGTATGCCATGAATCTGCTTTTAAAATTTCATAAAATTTGACAATTTTCCATACGTTTCCGACAAACATCCATTTATCTGTGTTTTCCGGAAATATTCCTGAAAAATTGCAGATATTACGTTTTGGATTCCCAAGAATTTGTTAAGCATAAGGACTGCGTCGAATAAAATTGTCCGCTACAAAAATGAAAAAATCTAGAAATCTAGTAATCGAATTTTTATAGAATAAAATATTTTATTTTGCAAATTGTTTTTAGATTTAAAAAAAATATAAAAAACCAGAAATTAATATTTTTTAATAAAAAGTTTTAATTTTTCCGGAACCCCTTCCATTATTATTGTAATGGTAGTGTCCGACACCCTCACAGCTGCTGAAGACCACACTCTTTTAAAGTCTTGAAGGTCTTTGGCCACTTTTTTTGTTGTCTTCATCTCCCTTTTTACTAAAGCCCAGTATCTCTCAATCGGCCTGAGTTCTGGACAGTTTGGTGGATTGGCTTCTCTAGGCACCAAAATCACTGCATTTTGTTGGATCCACTCTAAGGCCGTTTTGCTGTAGTGACATGAAGCGAGGTCAGGCCAAAAAAATGTGGACACTTCATGTTGGCGTAAAAATGGAAGCAATCTCTTTTGCAAGCATTCATTCACATATATTTCGCTATTAATTGAACCCGATGTCACGAATGAGCTGCTCCTTTTTCCACAACTGCAAATTGCCTGCCAAACAAGAAATTTCTTTGGGAATTTTGTCATTTTTTTTGTTTTGAATTTTTCAGCGACATTTCCTCGAGAATCGGCTGTATACAATTCCTGCCCAGGTAGCTGAGAAAAGTCCGCTAAAACATAAGTTTCGTCGTCCATTATGCAGCAATCGAATTTTTTAAAAAAATCTTGGTTCAGCTTTTTAGCTCGTTGTTTTGCGGTTTCATTCTTGACGGCATTTCTATCCGGAACTTTTTGGACCTTGTACGTCTTCAGCCCAGCTTCTTTCTTAGTACTGCGCACGAAAGATTCTGAGCAATCCGCCTTTCTCGCCAATTTCCTTCCGGATATGCTTGGATCTTTCTTTAAAATATTCACAACCTCGACTTTTCGACTTTTCACGATCATGTGGGCCTTTTTTTACCAGAACCTTTCTTCCGATCAATACTCAGGTCTTCCTTAAAGCGGTTCATAACGCGAGAAATGGTCTTAGGGTTAGCCCCTACCTCCTTGGAAATTTTTTTAAAAGACCAACTAGGTTGTTTTTGAAAAATTTTAATTATATTTTCTCGCACTTCCACTTCGTTTGCCATTTTCGCGTTAAATAAATTTTGTATTGACTGTAACTGACACAAATTATTTTCTGCCATTTAATTCAGAGCTACTATGATCAAATTTTTTTAATTTGAATCTTGCAATAGCACATTATGGGAAGATATGTAACGGACAATTTTATTCGAAGCAGTCCTCACTAGGCCTCAGATTTAACCGCGGTAGCTCAGTGGTTGGTGCGTTGGACTGCGAGCCGAAAGGTCCCAGGTTCAAACCTGGACTGGGGCTAAACAACATCTTTTCATAGAAAACATTTTTCTATGCCGCGCTACCTCTCGGCAAAAAGTAACTTTACAGCATGACATATGTGCCCCAGACAGCCTCAAAACATTAGTGAGGTATGTGAGAAAAATGTTGATAGGAGCACCTTAAAGGCAGCTTATCGACTGAATAGTTATCTATTTTCACTTATAAATTCTAACTGCTGTTCAAGGAGGCATATAGGCAGGCAACATTAAAACATTTTAAAGGGGAATATTTTGGTTTTTGACAATTCCCCAGTCAAAATATACGGCAGATGACAGGCGGGCAACAGGCAGGCAACACTGCAGCTTTCAAGCTTGATTTTAGCAGATTTTCGGCAAATTAAATGCTGCCGTGAGGCAAGCATTTTGTGTCCGCCATGTCGATTCATCGACAGTGTGAAGCAGTCTGCCTTGCTATTCTTAAAATCTGCCGTATAGCAGACAATTCAAATATTTGTCATATAAAATTTATGTCTGCCATCGACAGTGTGTAGCTGGCTGCCTGGATATTCCTAAAATCTGCCGTGTGGCAGCTCTTTTGTTTATTAAAAAAAAATCATTTGCCTTCAAGCCTTCCGAAAATCTGCTGGACACCTACTGCAAGGCAGCCTATTTGAAATAGAATTCCAAAAATTCCACAAATCCGCTGTGACATGTACACATTTTTGAACATGCCGATTACTTGCGTGAAACATGCTGGCTGGCAAACTGAAGGCTGGCATGTTCCATGAAATACAAACTACACAAAAAAAAAATCAGCAAAAATATCAGCAAAAATTTCACCAACTACCAGTATTCATCATATTGATGATTTCATTCATTAAACTAAAATTGTATTTTTTTAATGTTTTTCATTTTCAATATTTTTTTTTAACATCAAATTTCAAACACAAATTTGTCTCCATTTACACATTTATATATTTATAATTCTTATATTTAATTGCTAATTATGCGAAGACCCCATTTCATCATATTAATGAATAATGTACATCATATTGATGAATTTTGCTCATCAAACCACATTAATTTAAATATCATAAATCTTATATGAATTATAAATACATAAATGTGTAAATGGAGACAATTTTTTTTAATGTGATGTTATAAAAAATATTAAAAATGAAAAATATTGAAAAAATACGATTTTAGTTCAATGAATGAAATCATCAACATGATGTATACTGGTAGTTGGTGAAATTTTTTGGGATATTTTTTTGTGTGTACGTGCTATGACCTACGTAAACAGCGCTTTTGCGAGGAATATGTCGATATTCTGCCAGTAATCGGAGCCAGTAAGCGGAGTATGGAACCTGTTAGACGCTTCCCAAAAAAATCCATCTTTGTCTGCTTAAAATTAAATGCCAAAAAATGTTTCTAAGCCGTCTCGAACCTGTCCAAAATTTTGTCTATAGCTCTAACTAAAAAAAACATAAATATTTTAAAATAACTTTATATTTAATTTTATAATTCTGATAAAATTATTTTTTTTTCTTTAACAAAATTTGTTAATAGATTTTTCTAAAAATTTTACTACCACAACATGACGTATGAGCAACATAAAGAAAGTCGTCTTTTCAAAAGTGCACAATTTCTAGAGTAATATGGTTATTTCTCAAATTAATACCAATTATAAAAGCCCAATAAATAAGACATTCAAATTATTTAAATTCAGTAGATTCTCAACATTGTCGAGGGTTTATTAAGCCATTGATGGCACTTTATGAGTGACGGACGCATGCCAAAAATACAAAAAAAAAAACAATAATAATTATAATTTATTAAAGTATGCGAGCAAATAGTTTGTACAATTGTTAAAGTTATGCAGAAACAACAAACACAACAAGACGAAGAAGAAAACAACCAGCAACATAAGAAAAACAAGCAACAAATTGCAAACAATGAAAACAAACAATTTCAAAAAGTTGAAGTCTTGCAACTTGGGCAAATAATTGTTAAAATTATTTGCTTAAATTGTTGCTGCACTCATCATTGCTGACATCAGCAACAGCAGCAACAACATCATCAGTAGCAACAGCCACATAAACAAAAGTAACAGCAACTAGCTATATCTCTCGCCTTTCTTCTTGCATTTTTGGTATGGATTTCATATTACAGCCAGAATATATTTAAGCCAAGACTATATCATCTTTACGTTGTCTCTGGAGTCTTGAGTGTTTTTATTTTTAGTTGTTGTTTGTTTCTGTTTTTCCAGACTCACTACACGTTTTGCCTGTCATCTTGTATGCTTTGCAGCCTGATGAGTTTATGCCACGTTAAGAACGATGAGCTAACTGCAAAGGCAACCGCTGCAACAGCAGCCACATCAGCTCCTTTTGAATACGGCTCAAAGAGTGGCAGTTGCCGGTGGTAGCGGAAGCTAAGAAATTAAGTTACGACAGCTCAAGACAGACTCTGAGACTACGGCAACAAGACAAAGAAAGCATGAGTTATTGCATTGGGCAGTCAGTCAGCGCATTCTACACTGGGGAAAAAAGTTTTTAAAACATTTTAAAATCATTTACTGGATTTGGTACTCAAATTAATTTTATTTCTTTTATTTCGGTTTCAGTTCCTGTTCTGGTTTCAAAAAAATAAAAATAAGGGTTCTGATTTCATTTTCAATTAAAAGTTCCAAATCCGGTTACACAAATACACAAAATAAATGCAATATTATTAGGGTAAACTGGGGTAAATTGTACACGTTTTGATTTTACTCAAAAAAAAGTCTTTTTCAGGGTCTTTTCCATAGACTGGTTCATAATTAATCATTTTGCATTAACAGAATACCCTGTATATGTCTATTAAGTGATTTTTGAGCGATTATTCAAAACTGCCTAATTTCGGACTTGTTTAAAAATGTTAGGGTAAAGTGGGAAACGTCAACATTTTTTCCTAAGCTCTTATCTCTGGTGAAGTCAAAATGTTGCTTTTTATTAGTTTGTCGCCACGATTGAAGTTTTTCTTGACTAAAGCAATTAAATAATTCATAAAACACTATATTTTAACTACAAATTACAACAAACATTGCTTAAATAAGGTTTCCCACTTTACCCAAGAAAATGTTTCCCACTTTACCACAGAAAATGTTTCGCACTTCACTTTGAGCGATTATTCAAAACTGCCTAATTTCGGACTTGTTTAAAAATGTTAGGGTAAAGTGGGAAACATCAACATTTTTTTCCTAAGCTCTTATCTCTGGTGAAGTCAAAATGTTGCTTCTTATTAGTTTGTCTCCACGATTGAAGTTTTTCTTGGCTTAAGCAATTAAATAATTCATATAACACTATATTTTAATTAAAAATTACAACAAACATTGCTTAAATAAGGTTTCCCACTTTACCCAAGAAAATGTTTCCTACTTTACCCAAGAAAATGTTTCCTACTTTACCACAGAAAATGTTTCCCACTTTACCACAGAAAATGATTCCCACTTTACTTTAATATCGTATTTTTAACATAACTTAGCACCATTTAAGTAATATTAAATTATTTGCAAATTCCGTTTGTATTTCAAAAGAAATAGAATATGCGATCATATTAAACCTACCGTCTTAATTAAACACGACAGAAACGCTCACTTTTTGATAGCGAACTCCAGCACTTAAAAAATAACTTTTAAAAACATTTTCACGAATTAAATGGATACGACAAATTTTGTAGATTTCCCGCATATTTTGAGGTCACGTAGATTAAACTTCACTTCTGACTGATATAAACTTCACTTATGACAGCTTTAAATATTTCTGTCAATTTTTAAATTAGTAATTTTGATAGAAATTAAAAAGAAAGATCTATGTCAAGGACCCCTAATCAACTATACAAGTTTATACAAGAAGTTACGACTTAAATTATATAAAAGATTTTTGAAAAAGAAAACCTCGAATATATTTGTTGCTTTTATTGGAAAAAATATAATATAAATCATAAAATCGAAACCCTTTATCAATTGCCCAAATTAGCAAATAATGGTTAAAAAGACAAAAACCTAGGAGTTTGGTGAATTTATTGGTCGTATTCAAAATACTAAACAGTTCTAAAGCTGTCGTCGGTTACATTTTTACCGATCAGCAGGCGGTCTGTCTGTGGAAATCACGATAAATGGAAAACTAAGTAGAAGAACTAGATTAGTAGAAGAGCTAGATCAATGAAACGCATAAGGACTGCGTCGAATAAAATTGTCCGCTACAAAAATGAAAAAATCTAGAAATCTAGTAATCGAATTTTTATAGAATAAAATATTTTATTTTGCAAATTATTTTTAGATTTAAAAAAAAATATAAAAAACCAGAAATTAATATTTTTTAATAAAAAGTTTTAATTTTTCCGGAACCCCTTCCATTAATGGTAGTGTCCGACACCCTCACAGCTGCTGAAGACCACTTTCTTTTAAAGTCTTGAAGGTCTTTGGCCACTTTTTTTGTTGTCTTCATCGCTCTTTTTACTAAAGCCCAGATCTCTCAATCGGCCTGAGTTCTGGACAGTTTGGTGGATTGGCTTCTCTAGGCACCAAAATCACTGCATTTTGTTGGATCCACTCTAAGGCCGTTTTGCTGTAGTGACATGAAGCGAGGTCAGGCCAAAAAAATGTGGACACTTCATGTTGGCGTTAAAATGGAAGCAATCTCTTTTGCAAGCATTCCTTCACATATATTTCGCTATTAATTGTACCCGATGTCACGAATGAGCTGCTCATTTTTCCACAACTGCAAATTGCCTGCCAAACAAGGAATTTCTTTGGGAATTTTGTCTTTTTTTTATTTGAATTTTTCAGCGACATTTCCTCGAGAATCGGCTGTATAAAATTCCTGCCCAGGTAGCTGAGAAAAGGTCGCTAAAACATGCTGCATCGTCGTCCATTATGCAGCAATCGAATTTTTAAAAAAAAATCTTGGTTCAGCTTTTTAGCTCGTTGTTCTGCGGTTTCATTCTTGACGGCATTTCTATCCGGAACATTTTGGACCTTGTACGTCTTCAGCCCAGCTTCTTTCTTAGTCCTGCGCACGAAAGATTCTGAGCAATCCGCCTTTCTCGCCAATTTCTTTCCGGATATGCTTGGATCTTTCTTTAAAATATTCACAACCTTCTTCGACTTTTCACGATCATGTGGGCCTTTTTTTACCAGAACCTTTCTTCCGATCAATACTCAGGTCTTCCTTAAAGCGGTTGATAACGCGAGAAATGGTCTTAGGGTTAGCCTCTAACTCCTTGGCAATTTTTTGAAAAGACCAACTAGTTTGTTTTTGAATTATTTTAATTATATTTTCTCGCACTTCCACTTCGTTTGCCATTTTCGCGTTAAATAAATTTTGTATTGACACAAATTATGTAAAATAATAATATGTCCTATTTTGCATACAGTTATGATACAGGGTGTTTAATAAATGCATAATACTTACTTAGTTTATTCAAGAAAATCGGTTATAAAATTTAATCTGTTGATAAATGAATATCAACTTTTTTAAAATGTACGTAAAGTTGAAATTTACAAAAATAAAAATACAAATTTTGACTTTGTCATCGATTTTCTCAAAATTTCGTATTCAGAATACGACGTATTCAGATGCGAATTACTGATGCGTATGAAGTAATGTAGAAATGTTACCACCTCAACCCTATTACTACTGTGTACACATTAATGCACAAATAGAACTGTACCACATTACTATTGCGTACGAAGTAAGGTATTAGAGTAATCTGCATTACGTTTGCGTTAAAAGTAAAGGTAAAATTGAAGAACTTTCAGTTCAGAGTTTAATTTTGTAGGGGTTACATAAGATACCACTAATATATAGAACACTCGAAGATAGTTTGTATAGGTAATTTTAACTATAAAAAGTTGTATGAAGAATTTTGTATTTTCCATTTAAAATTGACTTTTATGCAGATATTTAAATTTGTTCTCAGTGTACTAAGGGTTTGCTGTATATGTTTTTTTTTTTTTGCCTCTATGTTTGCAAATGAATTTGCATTTTAATTATGATATAGTATCTGACTAAATAACCGAAGATAGTAGTAAATAGCACTAAGAAACAAGCACAGCAACAATCTCTAAAACAAAAAAAAGAAAAACACAAGAACTAAAAGGACATTTTCGAAGAAGTTGAGAGCTGTGAAATAACGTGAGAACATTTTAAAGTTGAGAATGTGTTGTAGGTATTATGTGGGTATTTGATAGAAATGTTTAGGATATGTTGATAATATTTTGAGATGAATCTTCACAGGTAATGTAAATATATGTAATGTAAGTGTTTTTAAATAAAACAAAAGAAATTCATGTGCAAACAGAAGAAATTCACACAAACCAATTTTAATTAAAATGCAAATTTGTAAAAATTGGTCATACGACTTGATGATCAAGCAAATTGTACAATATAACATAAAATAATAAAAAATAAAAGAATATAATATAATTGAAAAGAATACTATGGAATACAGTAGAATATAATTGAAAAATTGATTATATTAATTCTATTCTATTAATGTTATTAATATCAACAAATCATTTTGGCAAATTTTAATGCACACTTCTATGTTTTTAATGTACACAGAAAAAAAAATTCTTCAATATGATGAATATATTCATAAATATTATGAATTTTTTTCACCAACTACCAGATTCATCGTATTGATACCACCGTTCATTAAATGACATATTAATGAATGTATTCATTATATATATGAACAAAATATTCAATACAATGAATTTGAATTGTCATATTGATGAATTTGTTCATAATATTTTTTCAAAAGATTTTTTTTTTTTTATAAAATAATTCGAAAAAAAAGTGTAAAAATTTTATTTGAAAAATAACAGTAAAAAAATTTACAAAAAAATTTTGGACAAAAAAAAATGTAAAAAAAAAATTGTTTAAAAAAAAAAAATTCGAAAAAAAAAATGTTCGAAAAAAACATTTGTTCGAAAAAAAAATTTGTTCGAAAAAAAAATTCGAAATAAAAAATTTGTTCGAAAAAATTTTTTTTTTTTTCAAAAATATATTTTTTATAAATATAACTTTTTATTAACAAAAATTTGTAATTATAATAGATATATTCATAGATCGAAAAAAAAACACTTACGTACTGTACCTTACTGTACTGTTCTTTGATACGAACACTACGAAAACACAAACCTAAGCGTTTGTGTTCTTAGCGTTTGTGTTTGCGAACACTAACTAATACACTACGAATATAACGCAATGAAAACATAACAGTATACAACATTGCATTGTGTACCAGGAACACAAACTCTATCTCGAAGTAAGTGTGTGTGTATTTTTAGCGTTAATTTAGTGTTCTTTTTAGTGTTCTTTTAGAGTTTTTTTTTGTGTTTTTTTAGTGTTTTTTTAGAGTTTTTTTTAGAGTTTTTTTTGTGTTATTTTAAAATTTTTTCAAATTATTAAAAAAAGGAAGGGTTTCTGTACCAGAGGCTTTGTAGCGCCTCCACAAAGTGATCGAAGTGGATTAGGCCACGCCTTCTTAAAGTGGGCGGAAATCGCTTTTTGTACCAACTTTTTTTTATCGCTGAAATCGATAGAGGAGGTCGAGAAATGGATGTAGCCAACCAGAGGGGTAGGCCACGCCCACTCAAAGTGGGCGGAAATCGCCTTTTTATACCAAATTTTTTATCGCGGAAATCGTTAGAGGAGGTCGAGAAACATTTTACTAATTTATGCATGTCGAGCACGCATTATATAAGAAATAACACACAAGAACTACTTGAGAATTGAGAAGTACGGCAAAACATGAACGAAAAAAAAAATATGTTGATAGAAATTTGGTTTAATGAACAGCATTCTTCAATATGAAGAACATATATGTTGTATTTTATATTTTGGTTCATTAATATGATGAACGTATTCTTCACATACAGTTCATCATATTGAATAACACTTTTTTGATAGTTACCAAGCGTTCTTTATATTTATGATAGCATTCATAAAATTGATGGCGTTAGTCATTAATATTATGAATGGCTCTTCAATACAATGAATCCTGGTTTGAAGAACGGAATTTATCAATATGATGTACATTTTTTTTCTGTGTACGAAAATAGCAATAAAAAACTGGAATACTAATTTATTGGATACTTAAAAATACACCCTACAACATAGAAAAGTGTGGGAATTAAGAAATTCGTAATATATAGCATTAAAAACCAATTTGATGTAAAAAATGTATGTATGTATGTATGTATGGCAATTAGAGTTTTTTTATTATGATATTCTGGTCTTCACTCATTTTGACACGCAAACTTTTGCGACATATAAATTTTTTGATTTCCGAAGTGACTTTTACATGTAATTTAGTAATTAAAAATGTAAATTCTGAAAATTTAAACCATACGAATTCGAATTCAACGATCGGAAGTAAGTAACAAACATTAAGAATTTTTCTATAAGATAGTTTCTTTAATCAATATCAATAAGAATTATCAATATAATACCAAAAATCATCGAAACACCTAAAAAAAAATGTACATCATATTGATGAATTTAGTTCTTCAAACCATGATTCATTGTATTGAAGAGCCATTCATAATATTAATGACTAACGCCATCAATGTTATGAATGCTATCATAAATATGAAGAACGCTTGGTAACTGTCGAAAAAGTGATCTTCAATATGATGAACTGTATGTGAAGAATACGTTTCATCATATTAATGAACCAAAATATAAATTACAACATATATGTTCTTCATATTGAAGAACGCTGTTCATTAAACCAAATTTCTATCGACATATTTTTTTTTTCGTTCAATTTTTGCCGTACTTCTCAGTTCTCAAGTAGTTCTAATGTGTTATTTCATATATAATGCTTGCTCGACATGCATAAATTAGTAAAATGTTTTATAATATATTTGTTATAATTACAAATTTGTATTAATAAAAAGTTATATTTATAAAAAATATATTTTTGAAAAAAAAATTTCTTTTTTGAAAAAATTGCATTTTCGAAAAAAAAAAATTTCGATTTTTTTTTTTTACAAAATATTTTTTTTTTTTGAAAAAAAAAATTTTTTTTTAGAATTTTTTTTTTTATTAAATATTTTTTTTTTGAAAAAAAAATTTTTTTTTTTTCGAACAAGTTTTTTTTCGAAAAAAAAATGTTTTTTTCGGAACAATTTTGTTTTTGTCCGAATTTTTTTTTTTTCGGATAATATTTTTTTAACGTTATTTTTTAAATAAAATTTTTATAACACTTTTATTTGAATTATTTTATAAAAAAAATGTTGTTTGGAAAAAATATTATGAACAAATTAATCAATATGACAATTCAAATTTATTGTATTGAATATTTTGCTAATATATATAATAAATACATTCATTAATATGTCATTTAATGAACGGTGGTATCAATACGATGAATCTGGTAGTTGGTGAAAAAATTCATAATATTTATGAATAAATTCATAATATTGAATGTTTTTTTTTCTTTTAAAATATTTTATTATATTATTAAATATTATAGGTTAACTAAATAAAACAATTCAACAATTAAAAAAATGTAATTAATTATTTTTGTTGTAATTTAAAATTTTTCTTATACTGTCTTTTGAATTATCAATATTTCGTCACCTCTTAAGAAAAAAAAACGTTTGAAAATTGCATATGGACATTTCCTGGGGTTCCGGACGGTTTATTCGTACGCTTAAAACTTTAATATTTCGAAGGAAAATTTATGAATTTACTTGATTTCTTCTTGTGCCTGTAGTATTTAAATAGGACTAAACATTTCGAAGGAAAATTTATGAATTTACTTGATTTCTTCTTGTGCCTGTAGTATTTAAATAGGACTAAACATCTGCAAAAAATTATATAATTCTATCAAAAGATATAAATTAAATAGTGGGCGTTCCGAACGAAACAAAAACGGAAGTTCATATGAAAATGCCAAAAAGTCAGCAAATTTGCGTACAAATGATTTTTTGAAACTTTTTGAAAAATTTTTGAAATTATGTGCTTTATTTGTATATTTACACTTTGTTCCTAAAATTTATAGTTTTTTCATAATAAGTCACAGAAAATTTTCGAATAAAAATTATCAGTAAGATTTTTATTCTAAAAAAAAATACTTTTTGCGTACAATATATTTTTATGAGGTATTTTAGAATATAACTAAGACAATTTAATATATTTTTGTTTATATACACTTTGTTACAGTTATTTCGTAATAAATCGCAGAATAATTCCGGACTTTACGTATGGAAATTTGCACAACGATTTTTTTTTTTTTTACAAATTAATTAACGCTCAGGGGATGCCCCCTATACATGCAAAGCACAGTATTGATCGTAAGAAGGGATGATAGGTTAAAAGGAGGGGGGAAAGATAGAGTAGTGTCGGTATAATTATCATTCCCAGTAGTAAATTTGTCCAGGCCTTGCCTCTAGAAGCCCTGCTATAACAACTTCTTAGCATGCTCAATATACATTCTGTCATCACTGAAGCTAATGTACTTTCAGCACACCTTCTAGAGAATCAGCGCCAATCGATTTGGTTATTATTTCTAATATTTTTCAAATACAAAAGCGAAGCGCTCCTAGCTCACCTTCTAATTGAATGCTAACAGTAATGAGTCCAACTATTTTGTTAGACCTTCTGAGAGCCCTTTTCTGAGAAACGATTGGGAAAGTCCTGCAAAAATGTTCAATTCATATAAAAACGAGTTGGGAAAGTTAGGTCACATGGGTAAGTTTGGTCACATGGGGCGGATTTTTATAGTCGGTCGGGCCCGACTATGGAATACCCTACACCTTTGGTGGGGATATTAACCCTCCGAATATTATTCACATATCAGAAATTTACGTCTTATATCCCCATAAATTAAAAAAATTATATAAAGTATAAAAAACTAAAAACAAAAATTGAAAAATGTAATTGGGCGGACCACGCCTATATTTAAAATTTTGAAAGGCTAATATTTCATAGATTTGATTTTAATAATTTACGGATCAAATTTGCACTATGAAAACCCGGGAAATAATGAAAAAAAAAAAGTGGGCGGATCACGCCCATTTTTGGACCACATATTTTTAGGTGAATTCTAACAATATGTTTTAAATTTTATAACTATACCTTGAATACTTTTCGAGTTATTAGTTCCGAAAGAGTTATATAAAAGTGACTTGTATGGGAGGTGGGCGTGTCCGTTGACCGATTTGGCTCATTTTCAAACTCAGTTCCTACTTTTGGATAAAATATATTGAGACGAAATTTCATCGCATTCTGATCAGTATTTCTCAAGTTATTCTGTATTCGGACAGCAAGACAGCAAGACGGACAGACAGACAGACGGACATGGCTAAACGAACTCGGGTAGTGATGCTGATCAAGAATATATATACTTTTCCATACCGGACACTCCTCCTAAGGGGCGTTACAATATATGCACAAAGTTAATATACCCTGTACCTCATAGGTGTAGGGTATAAAAAGAAGAAAGGAAATCATTTAATGGTAAACAAGTTTTATATCAAAATTTAATGCAGAAAAAACATGTAGAATTTTTCTCAAAATTTGATAAAAACGTAGGTTGGGCCACCCATTTTCTCATTATAAGAAGCACGCACAAAGATTTTCCTAGCATATTTATTAAACGCAAGTTTAATAGTGTTTTTTTTTAATATAGAGTGTGAGATCAACATATTTTAGTTAATTTTTAATGATTTTTCAATTTAGGGTTTTCGGTTCACATTTACGTACAAAATATCAAAATGAATAATCATCATTAGTTCATGATTTTGCAAGTTCTATTAAATGAAAAATTATACAGATTGGTTGAAAAACGATAACATAATTAAAATAATTCATTTTCGTTCTTTTTTTAAAAGGTGTTTAACGATTTTTCGTGGTGGCCCAACCACGGACCCATTTTTTTTTGCTTTTTTTTTGTTCTTCAGAAAGAAGGCTGTATTTTTTTTTTAATTTTTATGTAACCATAAAAGTTTCTTCTATAAAAGACAGCCTATTGAATGCACTTTAAATTGGTATATGTTATTCCACTAACTTGTTTGCATACAAAATGTTATAGACAAAATACAAAACTATGTCCAACCTACGGACCTTTCCCCTACGAAATGACTAGTGTTTTACTATTCAAATTTTGTGGTTGACGTTTTTCTGGAAATGCTCATATGGAAATTTTTTTGAACTTTTTTGGTTTTAAAATAAATAATTAAAAAAGCTGCGAATTTGCTCATGGGGTACAAAATACTATTATAGAATACAATATGATTTTATTGACAATGAAGTCATAAAGATGTTATAAAATTTACTATAATATGAAATATTGTATTAAGCGTGACCAGACATTTTGCGCACGTCATCAAACGGCATGATAATGAAAATTTTTGATATTATACAAATTCGGATTTCGATACTATATCTACGTAATATTCAGCATACTCATGCTGAATACAAATAAAGGTCGATTCTAATCTATTTTAAAAAAACGCAATAATATAAACTGAATGAAATCAATTACAAAGTTTAACGATAAGATAAAATATTTCTTAGAATAAATTGGGTATGTTTGGGAAGTTGCTATATTTGAGAAAACTATAAATTTGCCTCTTCTAAACCACAATACTAATGTTAAAACGACCCCCACTTACCCTACAACAGCCATAGTCTCCAGCAGAGCGAGCGACACTATCAGATAATCACAGAAAAGCACACAGAACATATTTCCAAAGCAAACTAATATTTATAAAACTATTTATTAATTGAATTTAATTGATGTGTCGACATGTATGTACTATGTATGTTCAACGAACCATCTAAAACAAAACGCACATCAGTTATTTAGAGACAGTCAAACTGATCGAACGTCTAAGCGAGCGAAAAAAACAAATTTCACAATGGCAACACCTACAGAACCAACCTCGAATATACCCGAATGGCTGGTGGCGCAAGAGTTTGAAGAAATGCTGCGCGCCAATGTTGAAGGCTACCAGAAAACTAAAAATTTCAAAGCCTATCCGGCAATGGCCCCAGGCGAAAACTATGCGGCGCTCATGTTGCGTGTAGAGATCGAGGTAGAATTAAAAGGTATTTTAAGTGTGTGTAACCTAAAAAAACAAGGTCCCTATATTAAAATTCTCACTATACAGATGACAAAAGCAAAACTCTTACGTACATGTTGAAAATACCCACGGGCAATGCTGTAATGCAAGATATGCTCGAATCACATAATATTTTTACCATAGAACGCGATATGTATCTGGAGGTAGTGCCCAAAATGGAGCAATTGTTGCGCGATGCCGGTGTCGAAGTGAAATTTGGCGCCAAATGTTATCAATTGACTCATAATGAGGCCAAAAACAGCGTCCTTCTGGAGGATCTGCGTCCGTATGGCTTTAAGAATGCCAATCGTCTGGAGGGTCTTGATATGGAACATGCCAAATGTGTTCTCAAGAAACTTGCGCAGTGGCATGCGGCTTCTGCGACGCATATTGCTACGGGTGGTACCTATTCGGAGGAACTTATGTTGGGATTTTTTAAGGAAGAGAATCGTGCCAATGTGACGATGCTGATGCAAGGTATGATGGGACCATTTAACAAGTGCATGGAAACATATGCGGGCAGTGAACAATATAAGGAGGCTGTGGTGAGTTTTGAAGCATATGATATAACGGAAAATGTGGTACAATATTCGGTTCTAATACAAGTAGGAATCAGTGACAAACTGACCGATATTATAAGAATTGTTAACTTCCTGAGACAATTAATACGGATTATCTTGGACTATGAACCATTGTTTCCCTTTCTCGAACCTCTCTGGTTCCAAATGATTTATAAAATAATATTTATATCTTGCTGTTGATTGCAAAAATGTAATTTTGAATATGTCGGTATATCTGTCAATTTCCGTCGACAAATCTGACAAATGCTACACCAAAAACTCCTCGAACGTTTTCAGATCCAAATGGGATTTAATACAAATATCATGATTTGGATTTTACAGTATTTCTCTATTTCGTATCTGACTTATATTGTACCAGATAAAAAATACTTCAACGATTATCGATTCCAAATGATCCGTAATAAATGTTCAATTCTATATGGTTTCTCAAATACTATTTTGATCGAATTAAATCAATACTCATTACCTACCCTAAACACTTTCAAATTTCGTTATTTATTTAGTTAAAACTGCAGAGTTGCTACACAGACGAGTTATTCAAGTGCAATCAATTTGATCCCAACGAATTCAATGTTCTAAATCATGGTGACTGTTGGTCCAACAATATTATGTTCCAATACGATGCATTCGGCAAGATCAAAGAGACCTATCTGGTGGATTTTCAGATGCCGAAATATGGTACACCAGCGCAAGATCTGTACTATTTCATAATGTCATCTATGCGGTTTGAGCTAAAATTACAACAATTTGATTATTTGATCAAATTCTACTACGATCAGCTGCTCGAGCATTTGTTATTGCTCAAGTATCCCAAAAAGATACCCAAACTCGTTGACATACAAATGATGCTCTACAAATATGGACTTTGGGGTATGTTAAATAAATACCAAATTCCATCCGAATCAAAAGTGTTAAAATATAATTTTTATTTTTAGGTTACAGCACCGCCACCATGACCATGGGCGCAGTTCTACTCGATCCAAACGATAATGCTAGCATGGACAGTTTTCTGGGTGATGATGCGACTGGCACCGATTTTAAAATATCCATGTTCTCAAATCCTCGCTACCGTAAGCATATAGAGGCTATACTTCCATGGCTACACAATCGTGGTGCTCTTGAGTGTTCTATTAAGAGTTCCTAATAAATACGATACAATATTAGTTACCGTTTTTTTTTTTACTGTGATAAGAACCTTTAGCTGACATTATTTATATGTCTTTAAATTCTTATAAATTCTGATAAAACTATTTTTTAATGCTAACACATTATGATATGCTAAACAGTAACTCTATAATTCATATCTTATAATAAATTATATCAATTAATAATATAAAATTAAAAAACTAGAAAAAAATTCATGAATATGATGAATTTATTCATACATATTATGAATTTTTTCACCAACTATCAAATTCATCATATTGATACCACCGTTCATTAAATGACATATTGATGAATACATTCACTATATATATATGAAATTAATCGTACTATCGAACATCATAGTAAAGAATAAAATATTCAATAGAATGAATTTTAATCGTCATATTGATGATTTTGTTCATAATATTTATGAATATAATATTTTTTTACGAATTCTTCAAACAAAAATTATTTTTTTTAGAAAATAATTCAAAAATAATATGTTATTGTTAAAATTTTATTTAAAAAATAACAGAATAATAAAAATTTTCTAAAAAAAAAAATTTTGGAAAAAAAATGTATTCGAAAAAAAAAATTTCAAACAATTTTTTTTTTTTATATATATTTTTTATAAATATAACTTTTTATTAAAAAAAAGTAGTAATTATAAATAAATATATTATAAAACATTTTACTTATTTATGCATGTCGAGCAAACATTATATAAGAAATAAAATACAAAAACTACTTGAGAACTGAGAAATACGTCAAATAATGAACGAAAAATAAATATTTTGATTGAAATTTGGTTTAATAAGCATTTATCACATCAATATCGTAATATTTTTCGAAGCAATCTCAACCATTGATCATTTTTTTTTGTCGATATCGTTCCGATTTCGAAAATTTTCTCGTTTCAAAAAAATCCGACAGAACGCATCGATATCTACCTCCCAGCCTGCCATCCCAGTATTCGATGTCTCGGAGCTCTTCGATGATCAAAGTTTTCTCGAACTAACTTCGATAAAAAAAAATTGATCTCGTTGCTTTATCGCTAAAAGTTTTTTAAATTTTGTGTACTATAAAATTTTCATACCTTAAATTTTCATACTATAAATTTTCATACTATACATTTTTTATTCTTGTTTGAAAACAAAACTGCGATATGACGCTTCGAACTTTTTAGTACGTTTTGGTGTTCGATAACGGTAAAAGAACTGATTCGATATCTTACGAATTCTTAGATATATCATATCGGTATCACATCAATACTGATGAATGGCAAACTGGGATGTCTCGGAGCTCTTCGTTGATTGAATTTTTTCGAAATAACTTTGATGTAAAAATTTTATCACGTTTTATCGCTATTTATTTATTATACATTAAGATTTAAGGAGACACGATATTTAAATATTAATCACATCGATATCGCAATATTTTTCGAATTAATCTCGATATCATTGCACTATTCGATGCGAAAAAAAAACTGCGATATGTCGTATTGATCTATACGTGAAATTTAGTAAATTTTGTCATGCGATATGATTCGATATCATACGAATTCTCCAACATATCGTATCGTTCTCGAATCAATATCGAAACGAATGGTAGACTGGGCATTATGTAGCTTTAATTTGACGTTCGATATCGGTACAATAATTTTTCCGATATATATATATCAATCTATATCAAAATCTATTAACATCTCTAAAAGTACTAAGAACCTAAAGCGATAGAAGATATTCCATAGCATGTTTCAACATCCGATCCAAATCAACTCGTTCCAATTTGCTTTTTGCGTTTTCAGAACTCAATTTTTCAATACAAACGAACTTTCAATCGAATTAAATCCGATAAAGTTCAATGAATTGAATTTATTTTATAATGCCAAATATATCAGTTTGGATCGAAATGCCAATATTCAGTGACTTAGGCTCCTTTCATTAAATATTATATTACAACTGAATATTATTAACTAAATAAAGTAAAATAATTCAACATATAAAAAATGAAATTAATTATCATATTTTTAATGTGAACATTTTCTCATACTGTTTTTTGAATTATCTACATAACGACGACTCGAAAAGGAAAACTTTTGAAAACTGTAAAGGGTTTTTTTAACAGGGACGCTACAAAAGTAGAGCGACAGGGACAGCAAACGACGCCATATTTCTTGCCGCTTTTTTGACATTTCTCTTCAGTAAGGTTTGCCATTTCATGGTGGAAAGATATACGTATTCGAATTTCGGTAGTAAATTTTAATAATTTCGACTCGTTCCCTAGTAGAAATTTGCCCGATGCGTTGGGTAAGCCCTATTAGAGAAAATATGATCATTGCCTTTTCATGCCCTTATCATGCTTACCATAGCAGGGTTTACATTATCTAAACAGTCAATGTTCCCGGTCATAGCTACATTATTTGTTCCTCATAACGAAATTAGTATCAGGCAATGATCGAGATTAATGAGAGAAACCTTATTATGCTCGGGCTCAGACAAGGCAATTGTCGGGTAAATATTAAAATGGGGAATTGCCCGATCAGTACATGATCATGGCCTGAGGTCAATACATGATCAGGACACTGCGTTACAAGGACATTGTAGGCCTCGTCATATCCCGATCACCTCAAATATTGACATGATCACTTCATGACCATGGCCCTACCAAAATTTCTACTAGGGTTGTCGCTATACTTTTGTAGCGTCCCTGTTGAAAAACCCTTGAAAAAAGTTTTGTAGCGCTCTTATTGAAAAACCCTTTATAAAGAAATGTTCATACACATTTTTGGACGCATTAGTTTTCGTAAAAGGCGTCGATATGTCATTTTGTGTATTTCTTTCGTTTTAAAATAAATAATTTAAAAAAAGCTGCAAAGCTGGGGTACAAAATACTATTATAGAATACAATATAATGGATCTGGTACGATAAGTCGAAATTTAAAATATCGATACTAAAAATACCGAAGACAAAAATGTAGAAAATAAAAATGTCAAAACCTGAAAATGTCGAAAACAAAAATGTCGAAACCGGAAAATGTCGAAAACAAAAATGTCGAAAATCAAAATGTTAAAAAATTGTTAAAAAACAAAATGTCGAAAACTAAAAATGTCGAAATTTAATTTGACGAAATCTTTTTTGGTGAATAAATAATAGAAAATTTTGAAAAACTCCAACGTAACAAAAAAAAAATAGTACTTCAAGTAAATACTTATAATAAAATACGAAAATAAAGATATTAAATAAAGAACAAAGATATTAAAAAAACAACATAAACACCATAATTCTCAGTCCCGTTGTTGAGAAAATCAGAATCTCCGCTATGCATTTGGAGTTTTATCTACTCTAGCATTAATGCGGAGTTTTAAAAATATGCTGCCTTTAAAATACCATCTTGGAACACTTATAATAAATCAACAAAAACTTTGATTTATTTTATTTAAATTCCATTTTTTAAAAAACACGAAATTTGAAGTTCAAGGATAATGACCATTGGCCATATGGTTCATGTTGAGAAGACTTTAGTATTCCAAAAGTTTGTGTTATAAGTTTTAAAACGAAACCTTAACGAAGTTTCTAACATCAAGAGATATCTCAATATGAACCACCATACAAAAGTGATCTTTGACATGTTTTTTCAACTTTGGACTGTACACCCAAAGAACGAATCTGTTGGGGCAACCGTCTTTTTTTACCAACCGATTTAATCAGCTCTGCCAACATTCGACTGATTCAGTTGTTGCAACACCGCGTATCAGTTCACACAGCTAATGAATACAATTGACACAAGCAATTTGTTTAGTTGTGGTAACCAATTTAATTATAAGAAATCGGCCTATTTTACCAAGCTCTAGCGCTCCAACGTGTTGCAAACACGAAGTCAGCGTCACAACAGCGTTCCCGAGATCGAACATTGCCGACGATTCGTTGTGCAACTTCAACAACGTTGTGACTTCGTGTTTGCAACACGTTGGAGCACTAGGGCTGCATATAATAGAAACACAACAGATAGATAGAAAATAGCAAGAACTCTGTACAATAGTATGCCCGTTGTTGAAGAAGGTAGGCTGACTACATTTGGAAGATGCAAATGAATATTCGTTGAAACAACTGCACGCCAAGCTATTATTTTTTGTGTGTAACTCTGGAAAAAGTAGTATCTCTGGAAATAGTGGTCGTAAAAATATAAATTATCAGTTGCCAAAATTTCATTAAAATCGAAGAGAGTGAGTTGCAAATCCAGGACGATTTAGTGTGGAATGGCTCATACGATTTGAAAGTTGTATTTCCACATTTTGATATTTCGGCACTTTAATTTTTGATATTTTTTATCTTATAAAAAAAAAAATGTTTTTGTATTTAAAATATTTTTAGACATTTTTATAATCGGCCAAATACTGTTTCGGCGTTCTAATGCTTTTCGACATTTTTAGGTTTCGACATTTTTAAGTTTCGATTTTTTTTTTTCGACAATATAATTGTCAATTCAAATTTCTCTAAAATTACTAAATACAAAAAGTATTTATCTTGACAATTAAGTAATAAAGATATTATAAATTTTACTGTAATATGAAATATAGTATTGTTACGAAAAGAGGTAATTTGCTCCACTATGCCATTTAATAAAAGTAAATGAGACGCAAGACAATTCAGCGTGCTAAGCGATGTGTTAGAAAGAGACCAAAGATCATTCAGCGCACTGAGTCAATGTGCGATAAACAGATGAAAGTTCAGCGCATTAAATGATATGAGTGCGAATGAGATGCATATAACATGCAGAATTTACGAAAATTGTAGAAGGTTCTCGAAACATCTCGAAGCGAGTCGAAACTTGACGAACTGGTGGGTGCAGTATATAAGGGCGCCGCATCTGAGGCGCAGTACTTCAGTAGTGATTGCAAAGTGTTCGAGTGTATCTCACACGGAGGGAAAAAAGTTCTAAAATCCAGAAGGAATCAAGAAGTATACGGAGTGATATACAGCTAAACCGAAAAATCTTTAATTTCAAGAAATGAATTTTCTTAGTTGTCAAAAAAGTAACTAAGTAGAATTATTCTTGGATTCAGTTATAAATTTCTTGGGTATCAAAAAAGTAACTAAGTAGAATTATTCTTGGTTTCAGTTATTAATTTCTTAGGTATCAAAAAAGTAACTAAGTAGAATAAGTCTTGAATTCAGTTATTAATTTCTTAGGTATCAAAAATGTTGTTGTTTGTTTTCGTCCCAAATTTTAATGAACACGTGTTCGTATAGTTGTTGTTTTTTCGATCTTGCTTTGTCGCTATTATGTTTTGTTTTACTTTGTCCGTCTGTCAGCCCCATCTGTTTGTTCGTGTGTCTGTCTGTCGATATGTTGAATGTATCTAAAAGCAATTATTTCGAAGTTAACATAAAATAAAAAAAAAATATAGTCGAGTTAATTTATTGTTTATTTAGAACTTTATTACCTATCTGCATTTTTGTATATTAAATGACTTCTTTGTATACTTAATGTAATTGAATTGTTTATTTTATTATTATTATTATTTAATTTAATCTCTGTATTTTATTCTGACACCGTTTACTTACCTTATACACTTTCTCCTCTTCTGTCGCCTCTTCTGTTGGTTATGTATAAACCCTCCGCACGTTACCCATAAGCACTGTATAGTGTATTTAGATAACAATGGAATGATATCAACTTAGTATTTATGCAAAATTGAACCCAAATTTATGTTTACGAACTGAAACCATACCAATCTAGAAAAATTTGCTTAGTTACTTTCAACAGACAGACAGGCAGACTAACAAACAGATGGCGACCTCGCAAAACAAAGCATACAGACAGAGCAATATCGATGAAAAGAACAACAATACATGAACACGTGTTCTGTTTGCGATGAATACAGCAACAATTTTGCGTGTTCTTTTTGGTTTTTAATAATCAATAAATTAACTTCTGAAAATCCAGTTGAATAAAGTTTGTTAACTTTTTTGACAACTAAGTAATTTGCTTTCTTGATATCCAGATGACAAATTCTTGAATTTTAGTACTATTTTATTGATATTAGTCAAATTCTACTATTTTTCTTTCTAACCGAATTCTTCTCGAGTTTTAGAATTTTATTTCCTTCCGTTAGAATTTATAATTAGTAAAGTTGTTAGTTAAATTAAATAAATAAAGTTAATTAGTGTAATTTAAAACAAACATAAGAGTGTTTTTATTTTGTACGCAATCCAGAGATACGAACTTGTAGAACAGTTTTTCGTAACAGTATAAAGAGTGTCCAGACATTTTGCGCACGTCATCAAACGGCATGATAATGAAAAGTTTTGATATTATACAAATTTGGATTTTGATACTATATCTACGATACTATATATACTATATCTACGTATTCAGCACACTCGTCTTTCCAAATAGTGGTCAATTCTAATCTAAGATTGAATTGTATAAACTGAATGAAAACGATAAGATAAAATATTTCTAAGACTTAGATGAACGTTCAATGGGGTATGTTTGGGAAGTTACTTTATTTCAGAGAAAACTATAAATTTGCCTCTTCTAAAACACAATACTAATCTTCAACCGACCCCCAGTTACCCTATAAAAGCTATAGTCTCCAGCTGAGCGAATGACACTATCAGATAATCAGAGAAAAGCACCAAAACATATTTCTAAGCAAACAAATACTTATAAAACTGTATTTTAATTGAAATTAATTTATATGTTGACATAGACAGTAAGTTAAACGAATAATCAAAAAAACAAAACTCACATCAGTTAATTAGAGACAGTCAAACTGTGTGGACTTCCAAAAAGGTTTTTCAGAAATTTGATTACTATGACAGCACCTACAGAACCAACCTCAAATATACCCGACTGGCTGGTGGCGCAAGAATTTGAACAAATTTTGCGAGCCAATGTTGAAGGTTACCAGAAAACAATAAATTTTAAGGCATATCCAGCATTGGCACCAGGCGAAAACTATGTGGCGCTCATGTTGCGTGTAGAGATCGAGGTAGAAATCAAAGGTATTTTAAGATTATAATATAAAAAAATGCCCCTTTTACTAAACATCTCACACTATACAGATGAAAAAAACAAAATTCTTACCTACATGTTAAAAGTACCGACGAACAATGCTGTAATGCTTGAGATGATGGAATCACATAATGTTTTTACCATAGAGCGTGATATGTATCTGGAGGTAGTGCCAAAAATGGAGCAATTGTTGCGTGATGCTGGTGTTGAGGTGAAATTTGGCGCTAAATGCTATCAATTGGCTCATAAAGAGGCCAAAAACAGCGTTCTTCTGGAGGATCTGCGTCCGTATGGCTTTAAGAATGCCAATCGTCTGGAGGGTCTTGATATGGATCATACCAAGTGTGTTCTCAAGAAACTTGCGCAGTGGCATGCGGCATCTGCGACACATATAGCGACAGGTGGAACCTACTCGGAGGAACTTATGTTAGGGTATTTTAAGGAGGAGAATCGCTCCAATATGAAAACGATATGGCAAGGTATGACGGCGTCCTTTAACAAGTGCATGGAAACATATGCGGGCTCTGAACAATATAAGGAGGCTGTGGTGAGTTTTGAAGAGTATGATATAACGAAAAAAGGGCTACAATATTCGATTCTAATACAAGTTAGGTATCGTTGAAAAACAATAACTGCAGTTACTGTCCGATATTATAAAAATTATTAACTTCCTGAGACGATAAATACGGATTATTTTAGAATATGATGTCTATTTCTCGAACCTCTCTGGTTCCAAATGATTTATAAAATGATTTTTATCTTGCTATTGCAAAAAACAATTTTGTATAGGTCGGTATTTCTGCATTTCCGTCCACAAATATGACAAATGCTACACCAAAATCTCCCCGATCGTTTTCAGATTCAAATAGGATTTAATACAAATATCAAGATTCGTATTTTACAGTATTTCTCTATTTAGTATCTGACTTATATACAGATAAAAAATTTCTCAACGATTATCGATTCCAAATTATCCGTAATAAATGATAAATTCTATATGGTTTCCAAATACTATTTTGATCATACTAAATCAATCAATAATTACCTTGCTTAAACATTTTTCAAATTTCGTTATTTATTTAGTTAAAACTGCAGAACTGCTACACAGACGAGTTATTCAAGTGTGGACTATCCGATCCGAATGAGTTCAATGTTCTCAATCATGGTGATTGTTGGTCCAACAATATTATGTTCCAATACGATGCATTCGGCAAGATCAAAGAGACCTATTTGGTCGATTTTCAATTGCCGAAGTATGGTTCACCGGCACAAGATCTCTACTATTTTATAATATCGTCTGTGCGGTATGAGCTGAAATTACAACAGTTTGATTATTTGATTAAATTCTACTATGATCAGCTGCTCGAGCATTTGCTATTGCTCAAGTATCCCAAAAAGATACCCAAACTCGTTGACCTACAAATGATGCTCTACAAATATGGACTTTGGGGTATGTTGTATAAATAGAAAATTTCATTACAATCGAAAGTATTAAAATGTAATTTTTATTTTTAGGTTACAGCACCGCTACCATGACCATGGGCGCAGTTCTACTCGAGCCAACCGATAATGCTAACATGGACAGTTTTCTGGGTGATGATGACGCTGGCAACGATTTTAAAATAACCATGTTTTCAAATCCGCGATACCGCAAGCATATAGAGGCTATACTGCCGTGGCTACACAATCGTGGTGCTCTAGAATGTCCCATTAAGAGTTCCTAAAAAAATGCGATACAATATGAGTGCCCCTGCTTTTGTTTACTGTGATAAGAATCTTTATCTACAATTATTTATATGTCTTTAAAGTGTTAGTTGTCAGCATGATACAGCTATTTTATAATGCTAATGCATTATGATATGCAACACTGTAACTCTTTAGTGCATATACATTCTTGCAAAAAAAAAACAATTTTAGTTCAATTCTGTCAATTAATAATATAAAATTAAGAAACAATAATAAAGCAGAAAACTCTTAAAATAACAATGACAATATGAGTCGACAATATGAGTCGACAAAATTACAGAAATCACCTACTGGAATACCATGTCTTCATTGAAAAATCAAAAAATTCAGCTTAATACACTATCACTTCCATCATCAACATTTTGTGACTTCTTACACACAAAATTGTCTATTGGGATATCGGTATCGACTATACATATATGCTTTTATTGCTTGATAATATACAAATGTGTTTCTATTCGTGCGGTAGAAAAAGATTTTCTTCTGTTCGTGATGAAAAAGAGAATGAGTTTCTTTTCGTGGTTAAACTAATTAAATATTCCTTTTTGTGGATAAAACAAACTTATGCTTCTTTTAATAAACCATTCTTTTAATGTGCTGTTTTTCGTAAGCAAATTGAAACGTGTTGGTTTTCGTAAAAAGCTTCGTTTTGCATCAATATCGAAACGAATGGGCTACCATGCAGGTCCAATTTTATGCTCGAGAATGTGTGCGATATCGTGCGATTTCTCCAGATTCGCATTTTGATCTCGTAACGAATGGTATATTGGGTAGGCTCAATTATAACTTTGTTAATCTATCCCTATCCAACATTTTTCGAGTAACGTTTTCTTTGACAACATTTGAAGACTCCAGTAACAACCAATAAATTTCGAGAAAAGTGTTTTCACTTAACCATTGATCCATTTATGATCTATTTTTTGCATAACTTATTTCATTATTTTTATTAATTTGAAGTTGGAAGTATTTTTTATATGGTAAATAACTTTCAATTCGTGAAATATGCACTTAAATTGTTTTTTTTTTTCAAAAAATGTATTTACCGGCTTCTTCCAGTGAAGTCTTCATTTATTACATATGGGCAGGGGCTTCAAAATCTTTCTTGGAGTTCCTGGATCGAATCCAACAACGTGCAATATATTTAATAGGGGATGAAAATATTGCATCCTCTATTGGTTCTCTTGAGCACCGAAGGACCGTAGGGTGTGTAAGCCTGTTCTATAGGTATTACAATGTTCGAAGGAAATACATGGCCTGATTCCACCAGGTCGTGTGTCCTCTCGTTCTACTCGGGCATCGAACCAAGCCCACCCCTTCGTAGTTCACTCGGCTCTCAATAGAACCACGCATTACCGAGAGAATTCGTTCTTCAGTCGCACGATACGTTTGTGGAACAATCTCCCTGTGTCTGTTTTTCCCGACATTTTTGATATTGGCAAGTTCATAACAAAGATTCACTGACACTACTCCATCTTTCCCCTTCTTACGATCAACACTGTGCATTGCATGAATAGGGGGCATCCCCTGAGCGTTGGTTAATTTGTAAAAAAAAAAAAAAAAAACTGCCAGTAATTTTTACTTTGATCCTAATCAGCGAAATATTCATTTACAAAATTTTTGAGTATGGCATTTTTTTCAATATTAATTTAATAATTGGGAAAATTGGACAAAAACATTTTTATAGACATTTTTAAGAGCAATATCGCAATGGAAGCCAGAAGGTAACTTATTTTAAATGTGTATTTAAAAAAAAATGAAAACTTCAGATATACAAAACAAAGTAAAATCTGCAAGAAATCGAAGAGATTGATATACTGGACAGTAAAACGCATTAACACAATGATAACCTACAAAAATTCAAAGGAAATGTGGACGTATACGGAATGTTCCCACGAATCGAAACGTGATACACGTTAGAGGAAGAATTCGAGCAGAATAAACGTATGTAATCAGTGAGGCATAAATCAGCAGTGGATTAATTTTAAAATGACACGAAAATGATGATTTGGGATCTTCAATTTGCACTCAACAACAACATTTGTCGGTTTTATGTCAAGTTAAAAATGTCATCTGCATAACCATGTTTCAATTAATTCGACTTTTGAGTTTGGAGCTATCTGCGCAGTAAAATTGGTACTAGGTCAGAAATAACTGTTGCTCAATTCAAAGCCCGACTGATATAGATTTGAGATTAAATGGATCAGAATATGGTGCGTGCCGCTACAAATCTTTTTTTCAACATTTAAACGAAGCAATCAAAGAAACCGTCGAAAGATTTAAACTAAATGATTTATTTTAGGAATATATAAATATAACGAAACAAATGTAAAAACAATGGCCTAATTTCATGAATTACTTTAGTTTTTATATGTCACTTTACTTTACTGACAGTTATTATGCGTCACAAAGTAAAAGTATCATCGTTATAGTTCTGTGAAATAAATGTTTAATTTCAATCAAAAGTGTATTATAAACTAGCTGGACCCGTGCACGACTCGTGCCAAGATTTTCAGAATTCAAAGATATGGAGCAATTTTATTAATATAAAAAACATTTTATTATTTATATGAGGGGCCCGTGCTTAGCTGTTGAAATTTTTTTATTAGTTTTATAAATGTGGTAACCAAATAATTCTCCGCCAAAACAACTTTTCTCAAAGACAATTTTTTCTCAGACTGCGCTTTTCCGCAGAATTATTCCCAGTAGAAATCTTCCCCGTAAAATCCACATAGAACGCTTTCCCGTAGAATTCTCAAAGTAGAATTCATCCCGGTAGAATTGTTCCCGGTAAAATTCTTTCCCGTAGAATTCTTCCCCGTAGAGTTTTTCCCAGTAGAAGTTTTAGTGTGGTGGGTTTTAATGTAGTAAGTTTCGGTGTGGTGAGTTTAGATGTGGTGAATTTTGGAGTGGTGAGTTTAATTGTGGTTAGTTTTGGTGTGGTGAGTTTTAGTGTGGTGAGTTTTAGTGTGGTGAAATTGAGTGTGGTGAGTTTAAGTGTGGTGTTTTTAAGTGTGGTGAGTTTTAGTGTGGTCAATTATAGTGTGGTGGGTTTTAATGTGGAGTGTTTTAGTGTAGCGAGTTTTAGTGTGGTGAATTTTATTGTGGTGAGTTTTAGTGTGATGAATTTTAAAGTGATGAATTTTATTGTGGTGAGTTTTAGTGTAGTGAATTTTAGGGTGGTGAGTTTTAGTGTGGTTAATTATAGTGTGGTGGATTTTAGAGCGGTGAGTTTTAGTGTGGTGAGTTTTAGTGTATCGAAATTTAAGTTTAGTGAGTTTTAATGCGGTGAGTTTAAAAGTGGTGAATTTTAATGTGGTGAAATTTTAGTGTAGTGAGTTTTAGTGTGGTGAGTTTTAGTGTGGTGAAATTTTAGTGTGGTGAGTTTAAGTGTGGTGAATTTTAGTGTGTTGAATTTTTGTGTGGTGAGTTTTAGTGTGGTGAGTTTTAGTGTGGTGAGTTTTAGTGTGGTAAGTTTTAGTGTGGTGATTTTTGGTATGGTGAGTTTAAGTGTGGTGAGTTTTAGTGTTGTGAATTTTAGTGCGGTGAGTTTTAGTGTGGCGACATTTGAGTGTAGTGAGTTTTAGTGTGGTGAGTTTTAATATGGTGAAATTTTAGTGTGGTGAGTTTTAGTGTGGTGAATTTTAGTGTGGTGAGTTTTAGTGTGGTGAAATTTTAGTGTGGTGAGTTTTTGGGTGGTGAAATTTTAGTGTGGTTGGTTTTAGTGTGGTGAATTTTAGTGTGTTGAATATTTGTGTGGTGAGTTTAAGTGTGGTGAGTTTTAGTGTGGTGAGTTTTAGTGTGGTGAGTTTTAGTGTGGTGAGTTTTTGTGTGGTGAGTTTTAGTTTGGTGAGTTTTAGGTGGTGACTTTTAGTGTGGTGAGTTTTGGGGTGCTGAGTTTTAGTGTGTTGAATTTTTGTGTGGTGAGTTTAAGTGTGGTGAGTTTTAGTGTGGTGAGTTTTAGTGTGGTGAGTTTAAGTGTGGTGAGTTTTAGTGTGGTGAGTTTTAGTGTGGTGAGTTTTTGTGTGGTGAGTTTTAGTGTGGTGAGTTTTAGTGTGGTGAGTTTTTGTGTGGTGAGTTTTAGTGTGGTGAGTTTTAGTGTGGTGAGTTTTAGTGTGGTGGGTTTTAGTGTGGTTAATTTAAGGGTGAATTTTAGTGTGGTGAGTTTTAGTTTGGTTAGTTTTAGTGTGGTGACTTTGTTTTTCTTTTTCTTTCCTTTTTTTGTTTTTTATTTAGTTTGGATTGTGGTTTTATGTGATTGGTTTTGTTTTTGTATTTTTGCTTTTGTTTTGTGTTGTGCTTTTCCTTTTTTGTTTTTATTTTTTTTTTGTATTTAATTTTTTTTTTTGTATTTGAGTTTTTTGTTTCATGTTCGTAGCTGGTGAAAGTGCAGAGTTATATCGTGTTTAGGTTGCATGGGAGTTGCCACGCCTCTTTGTCCAATCCCGCCCATATATAGCCTATCATTCCTTCCAGACCATACCGCATCTGTGGTAAAAATTTCAAGACAATCGGATCAGCCGTTTAGACGGAGAGGCGGAACAAACGTGATTGCTTTTGTTTTTTTGTATTTTTGCTTTTGTTTTGTTTTGTTTCGTGCTTTTGCTTTTTTTTTGATTTTTTTTTTTGTATTTGAGTTTTTTGTTTCATGTTCGTAGCTGGTGAAAGTGCCGAGTTATATCGTATTGAAAGTTTAGGTTGTATGGGAGGTGCCACGCCTCTTTGTCCAATCCCGCCCATATATAGCCTATCATTCCTTTCAGACCATACCGCATCTGTGGTAAAAATTTCAAGACAATCGGATCAGCCGTTTAGACGGAGAAGCGGAACAAACGTTATTGCTTTTGTTTTTGTATTTTTGCTTTTGTTTTGTTTTGTTTCGTGCTTTTGCTTTTTTTTTGAATTTTTTTTTTGTATTTGAGTTTTTTGTTTCATGTTCGTAGCTGGTGAAAGTGCCGAGTTATATCGTATTGAAAGTTTAGGTTGTATGGGAGGTGCCACGCCTCTTTGTCCAATCCCGCCCATATATAGCCTATCATTCCTTCCAGACCATACCGCATCTGTGGTAAAAATTTCAAGACAATCGGATCAGCCGTTTAGACGGAGAAGCGGAACAAACGTTATTGCTTTTGTTTTTGTATTTTTGCTTTTGTTTTGTTTTGTTTCGTGCTTTTGCTTTTTTTTTGAATTTTTTTTTTGTATTTGAGTTTTTTGTTTCATGTTCGTAGCTGGTGAAAGTGCCGAGTTATATCGTATTGAAAGTTTAGGTTGTATGGGAGGTGCCACGCCTCTTTGTCCAATCCCGCCCATATATAGCCTATCATTCCTTCCAGACCATACCGCATCTGTGGTAAAAATTTCAAGACAATCGGATCAGCCGTTTAGACGGAGAAGCGGAACAAACGTTATTGCTTTTGTTTTTGTATTTTTGCTTTTGTTTTGTTTTGTTTCGTGCTTTTGCTTTTTTTTTTAATTTTTTTTTTGTATTTGAGTTTTTTGTTTCATGTTCGTAGCTGGTGAAAGTGCCGAGTTATATCGTATTGAAAGTTTAGGTTGTATGGGAGGTGCCACGCCTCTTTGTCCAATCCCGCCCATATATAGCCTATCATTCCTTCCAGACCATACCGCATCTGTGGTAAAAATTTCAAGAAAATCGGATCAGCCGTTTAGACGGAGAAGCGGAACAAACGTACAAACGTACAAACGTACAAACGTACAAACGAACAAACAGATTTATTATATTAATAGGATAGGATGTTTAAACAAACGATAATCCAGGTGTGACGTAAGCTTCAGTTAACGGGACGGAATGATTCGATAAATGCGATACAAGTGTCCGGCACGCATATATGAGCACAATTGGGAATTTACTGGGGTTCCGGACGGGAAATTCATACGCTTTAATATACTTTATCGCAGGAAAATTAATGAATTTACTTGATTTCTCCTTGTGCATGTAGTATTTAAATAAGACTTAGAGAATTCTAAATGGTAGATCAAAAGAGGTTTTTTTAATCTTTTTTGTGAATCTTTTTTGTGAAAAACATTTTTATACCCTACACCTATGAGCTACAGGGTATATTAACTTTGTGCATATATTGTAACGCCCCTTAGGAGGCGTGTCCGGTATGGAAAAGTATTTATATTCTTGATCAGCATCACTACCCGAGTCCGTTTAGCCATGTCTGTCTGTCTGTCTGTCTGTCTGTCTGTCTGTCTGTCTGTCTGTCTGTCTGTCTGTCTATCTGTTTGTCCGTCTTGCTGTCTTGCTGTCCGAATACAGAATAACTTGAGAAATACTGATCAGAATGCGATAAAATTTCGTATTATTATATTTTAGCCAAAAGTAGGAACAGAGTTTGAAAATGAGCCAAATCGGTCAACGGACACGCCCACCTCCCATACAAGTCACTTTTTTGTAACTCTTTAGGAACTAATAACTCGAAAAGTATTTAAGATATAGGTATAAAATTTAAAACACATTGTTATAATTCACCTAAAAATATGTGGTCCAAAAATGGGCGTGTTCCACCCACTTTTTTTTCATTATTTCCCGGGTTTTCATAGTGAAAATTTGATCCGTAAATTATTAAAATCAAATCTATGAAATATTAGCCTTTCAAAATTTTAAATATAGACGTTGTCCGCCCAATTATATGTTTCTATTTTTTTTATTAGTTTTTTAAACTTTTATATAAATTTTTTAATTTATGGGGATATAAGACGTAAATTTCTGATATGTGAATAATATTCTGAGGGTGGGGATGTTCAGCATAATTAAAATCTTTAAAATTAAGGTATGCAATTAAATATCCCACATTTATATCCCCACCAAAGGTGTAGGGTATTCCATAGTCGGGCCCGACCGACTATAAAAATCCGCCCCATGTGACCGAACTTACCCATGTGACCTAACTTTCCCAACTAGTTTTTTTTATATAAGTATATTTATTTACTCTTTTGGTACTCAAAGTCACGAACGTGACAGATTTAAGTTCGATGTCAACAAATTTTTAGAATTACTAGGAAAGCTATGTTTACATTTTTGGAAATTGCTGAGAACATTCTGCTTTTTGGTAACGTACGTGACAATAGGACACTCTTATACAAATATCAAAATGTGTTCCTTATTTCAATTGCAATGCTTATTTTTAAGCTTTAGAAATATTAATTAAGGTTGTCTAAAAAAACAGAAATTATATATTGTTTGTATCTGTATTTCTTTCTAACTATTTAATTTGGTTGTTTAAAGTACATGAAAAATTGGTATATTTAAACGTTTTATAGCAATTTAACTTGATGAGTATTTTTTTATACGTTATCGTTAACGGAAGAGAATTTTCTTTTCAGATACTTAGATACACATATTTAAGATTCAAAATGCATCGTTATTTCAAAAATTTGAGCATTTTCAATTTTGCGGTTGTGGTTGACGTTCTTCTAGAAATGCCCATATATATATTGTAACTGCTTTGGTACACGAAAAAAACTCAAAAAAATGGTAAAAGTTTTATGCAAGTTAAGGTGTCCTGTACTTAAAAACATTTTTGTCGCACACGAAAATAATTTATATTGTTACGAAAAGAGGTAATTTGCTCCACTGTGCAATCAATCAACAATAATAAATGAGACGCAAGACAATTCAGCGCACTAAGCAATGTGTTAGAAAGAGTCGGAAGATCATTCAGCGCACTATGCAATGTGCGAGAAAGAGATGGAAGATCAGCACATTAAAACACATGAGTGCGAAGAAGATGCCAATAGCATGCGTCATTCACGAAACGAGTAGAAGGTTCTCGAAACAAGTCGAAGCTTGTCGAAACGTGTCGAACTGATGCCTGCAGTATATAAGGCCGCGCATCTGAGGCACTGTACTTCAGTTGTGATTTAATAGTGAACTAGTGCGTCTCGTGAGTGAACATTGTAAAGATAAATTGTAGTAATTCATCAGTTGATATAAGTGATTATTCTTTAAGTTGTTATTTAAATTAATAAAGTTAATTAATACTAGTTGAAATAATACTAGTTAAAACCAATTATAAGTGCGTTTTTATTTTGTACACAATCCAGCGATACGAACTCGTAGAAAAGTTTTCCGTAGACTGAATTTTCGTAACAATATCTTTATATCAATCTGAATTTTTGTACAAATGACAATTATACATTTTTACAATTATATTACTAAGCGCCAGTTTTTCAGTCGGAGTTTAAACGTAGTTTAGTTAATCTTCTCTATAAATTAAACTACGTTTAATTTTATTAGCAGTTTTTCAATGCTAGTATGAATTGAACACAGACCAAGACAATACATACGGCACCACAGGCTAATGAAAAATAATTCTCTCGATTTTGACTTCTGATAAATTTCATAAATATAAAAAATGTTTCAGAAAAATAAAATGTCAGTTTTTCAGACACATTTTGAAAAAAAACTTAGTTTAAAATGGATGACATGTAGCCAACACATCCTAAAAATATAATATCAAATTAACTGACTACTGGTTGTCTGGCTGTCTGTAAAATTTAATGCCATTCTGCTGTTTTGATTAGGAACTGTAGACGTTTATAAATATAGAAAAGTGTAAACTAAATTTAAACTTGTAATGAAAAACTCGAACTGAAACATTTCATATAGGTATAACTTAAGAATTACGAAAGAAATGTTCGAAATTGACTGTAAACCTAATGAAGTAAACGTTGTTAAAACATAGATTTGATTATCTAGTACATATATTACTTGGAAAATAGTATAACTGAATGAAATCAATTATAAGTTGCGAGATAAGATAAAAAATGGCACTCTCTATAGCATTATAATTCGTATTATAGTTGACTTTACTAGACAAATATAATTAAGTTCACAGAATTTAATGGATATTTGATGGGGTGTGTTTGGGACGCCACCTATAAGTTGAAATATTTGAATAAAGCTGTAGGTTTATCTTCATATAAAGTACAAAACATATGGCAAACTGACCCTAACTACCCTATATAAACCGTAATTATTCAGTTCAGCGAATGACGCTATCAACTAATCACACACAAAAGCAACGAAACAGGTTTGAACGAGAGTCATACTATATAAAATATAAATATTTCTCAATTGAGTATAATTGAATTTCACACTATAGAGTATGTAAAAATATAATCAAAATAACGCACATCAGTTCATTGAAGGCAACCGAACCGAACGAGCGAACTTCGAGTCGAGCGAACAAAAATTTTTCAGAAAACATTTCACAATGGCAACACCCACAGAACCAATCTCGAAGATACCCGAATGGCTGGTGGCGCAGCAATTTGAAGAAATTTTGCGCGCCAATGTCGAAGGCTACCTGAAAACTAAAAATTTCAAGGCCTATCCGGCAATGGCACCAGGCGAAAACTATGCGACGCTCATGTTGCGTGTGGAGATCGAGGTAGAATTAAAAGGTATTTAAAGTCTGTAATCAAAGAAAATAAAAACCTTTACTAAACTTCTCACAACACAGATGACAAAACCAAGTCACTTACGTACATGTTGAAAATACCCACGGGCAATGCTTTAATGCTGGAGATGCTCGAATCACATAATATTTTTACCATAGAGCGTGATATGTATCTGGAGGTGGTGCCTGAAATGGAGCAGTTGCTGCGTGATGCCGGTGTCGATGTGAAATTCGGTGCTAAATGCTATCAATTGACTAATAAAGAGGCCAGAAATAGCATACTTCTGGAAGATCTGCGTCCGTATGGCTTTAAGAATGCCAATCGTTTGGAGGGTCTTGATATGGATCATGCCAAGTGTGTTCTCAAGAAACTCGCGCAGTGGCATGCAGCATCTGCGACACGTGTTGCGACGCGTGGACCCTACTCGGAGATTTTGATGCTGGGATATTTTAAGGAGGATAATCGTGCCGTCATGGATATGATGTTGCAAAGTTCGATGGCACCATTCAATAAGTGCATGGAAACGTATGCGGGTAATGAGGAGTACAAGGAGGCTGTGGTGAGTAGCACAATATATGAGACAAAGAAAAGTGAAATATAGGACGGTGTTCACAGACCATAATTGTATTTACATTCCGAGGATCTAATCATTTTAAAATGATTATTTAGATTATACATGGAATATTAACTATTTCATCCATTTAACGTCCCATTTTCATAACCAAATGGTTCCGAATTGACCCATTTCGACACCTAACGAGTCTTATCGTTTTGTTAATCAACAACAATGATATTGAATATGGCGGAATTTTTTGCTTACTGTCTTTCCGTAGTCGAATTTTGCAAATATTGCTTCAGAAAATAATGGTTCGACCTTAGTCAGTTTCAAATGGTCCGAAGCGAATCGAAAGTATTAATCATAATTTAGAAATTTGTTTCATTTCGACAAGAGAGTAGATCTTATTGCGTATATCCAAATTATATCTTTCGTTAAGTAAACCTCCATCGATACCAAATAAAACCATAACTCCAATCCATATACATAATAACTCTAATAGAGTTCGAATATATGAGACCAAGGAAGTAAACAAAAGTCAAATGGTACAAACAGAAAACTGATTTGTTGTGGCAACCAACTAAATTGCCCTACCGAATCATTCGGTTGCGACAACAACTGATAAAGTAGTTGCAACAACCTTTTAATTCGGTTGTGGCAACCTCCTAGTCGATGAGTATTGAGGTTGTGGTAACCTCTTATTCGGAAAACATAAGGTTGTGTATTATTGATGTGTAAATATGTCGCGCACACAATTTCAAAAAGTATATCTACTAATTCCTGCTCTCTGAAAATAAAAACACTATAAAAAGAAAAATGTATCTGCCTGCATTTTTTTTTTTTTTTTTTCAAAAGAGGATTTTTTCTGTGTGTATGTTTCATAATCAAAGAAAATCCATTTTTTTTTTCTATCAAACCATTTCTCTATCCTATATATTCTCCAAAAATCAATACCAAAACTTCGTTTTAGATAAAACTGCAGAGCTGCTACACAGACGAGGTGCTCAAGTCGAGCAAATACGATAACAATGAGTTCAATGTACTGAATCATGGTGACTGCTGGTCCAATAATATTATGTTCCAATACGATGCATTTGGTAAGATAAAGGAGACCTACTTGATCGACTATCAGATACCAAAGTATGGAACCCCAGCACAAGATCTCTACTATTTCATAATATCATCAATGCGGTATGAGCTGAAATTGGATCAGTTTGATGTGTTGATTAAATTCTACTATGATCAGCTGCTCGAGCATTTGTTGCTGCTCAAGTATCCCAAGAAGATACCCAAACTGGTTGATCTTCAAATGATGCTCTACAAATATGGACTTTGGGGTATATTCGAAATTCCATTCAGAAGTTCCATTCAGAAGTACTTATGTTCTTTAATTTTAAAATATTACATTTTTTTAGGATTCGCCACCGCCACCAGTACTATGGGCGCCGTTCTACTCGATCCTACCGATAATGCAAGCATAGACACATTTTTGGGTGATGATGCCGCCGGCACAGATTTCAAAATAGCCATGTACTCAAATCCTCGCTACCGCAAGCACATAGAGGCTATACTGCCGTGGCTGCACAATCGTGGTGCCCTTGAATGTTCCACCATAAAGAGTTCCCAATAAATGCGATACCATATAAGTGAACTGTTGTTTTATGTGATAAGTTGTCGTTATCTGCTTTTGTTGTTATTATAGTTGTCGGCATAATAAAGTTTTTTTTTATTATAAATTCAAAATAATCAATTAAAGAATTGCATGTGATTTTATAGTTGATAATAATTTATGTGATAATTGAGTGAGTGCATTACAATGTGCGGTATAAACCCATATAATCAGTCAACTAAAAAATATTAAACCTTCACATAGTTTTTTTTTATTGGTATATCTACTGAGATCCACAGCACTCAGACAGTCTATACTCATTGTCTTGGTAAATCTATTCCCTACGTTTTTATGGTTAACGATCAGGGACCTGTACTTCGCTGTGGACGTTTTTTTATTGGATTTGTAAATTTAATAACCAAATCAAAAATAATTCTCTGCAAAAACAACTTTTCCTCGGACTGTTCTTCCTCATAGAATTCTTCCCCATGAAATTCTTCCCTAAAAAATGATTTCCAGTAGAATTCTTACCATTAGAATTCTTCCCCGTAGAGAGTTTCCCAGTAGAAGTTTTAGTGTGGTTAGTTTGTGTGTGGTGAGTTTGTGTGTGGTGGGTTTATGTGTGGTGAGTTTTTGTGTGATGAATTTTAGTATGGTGAGTATTAGTGTGGTGAGTTTTAGTGTGTTGAGTTTTAGTGTGGTGAGTTTTAGTATGGTGTATTTTAATATGGTGAGTTTCGTTGTGGTGAATTTCGGTGTGGTGAATTTCGGTGTGTTGAATTTCGGTGTGGTGAGTTTCAGTGTGGTGATTTTCGTTGTGGTGAATTTCGGTGTGGTGAGTTTAAAGAATTTGGGTTGAAATATATTTTAATATCACTGTAATAACTGTAATCGACATACACCATCTTGAAAATTCACCCTCTGTGGGGAGTGCCACGCGCACTTGTCCAATCTCGCCCACATTCGGCGAGACTATTTAGTATGGATAGATATAACGCTAACCAAAATTTCATGAAATTTTCTATCCCAATTCCTGATATAACGAGTTTTTAATTTTTGGATTATATGGGAGGTGCCACGCCCAGTCCACCAATCTCATCGAGATATAGGCTTTACTCTGCCCGGACCCATATACATATAGTGTTTAAAATTTTATTCGATTCCGATCAGGAGTTTTGATGCCTATTCAGAACATACAGACACACATACAAATATTCAGAAATATATAGTAGATATGATCACGGGCACCCAGGCCGGAATTCGAACCCGAGACTTTCAGAGTGAAAGTCCGCTACCTCTGGACTGCTGAGGCCAGTACAAAGTTTACTTGGTAAACAGTTTCCCAAAAATAAGAAAATTGGACTTGAAATAGCGGTAAGAAAAAAGTTTCTTTATAATAAAAAAAACACCCTGCTCACAAAACCAGTTGAAAGGGGCACATCTCAAGGAGATGTGTGAATATCTCTACTGTGGACATTATTCTGCAGAGGCTCAACGTAGGGGATTTTAAAGTAGTCGCGTACGTGAATAATGTGGTATTACTGGTCTCAGGTCTGTACCCAACCACAAAGAAGAAATTTTGCGCATGAACGGATGCTATTTTCCAGAAGTACCAAAATCCCGTACTTTAAACTCCCGAAGCTCAACGGAAACATGCTTCGACTCGCCTGAAGTGCAAAGTACCTATGTTTACTACATGGTGCAAAACAAAACTGGAAAACACAAACTGAACAGAGAGTTAAGAGTCTTGTAACTCATTCTAAACTTGTAGTAAAACCTTTGGCAAGAAATGGGCTCTTAATCCAAAGTTAACATTTTGGTTGTTCGTCAAATTCTCACGTACGGGTCAATAGTCTGGTGAACTGCACTCAGTACGAACTACAACATTAAAAGGATTTCGAGGGTATAGAGAACGGCATGAATCGGAACACCTAGATGCCATTAATGTACTGCTAAATCTACTCCCAATTGACCTTCACATAAAATCTTGCAGAACAGTTAGACTATGAGAATCCGGTTTCTGGACAGTAAGACCATTATTATTATTATTGCTTCGGGGTAATGCATTACGACCTGAATAGATCTATTGAGCCCCGCTTGATGCCATAATTGATGACATTCTCATTGATAACACTGCTGAAGCCGGTACATAGTTTACTTAGTAAACTGTTTCCTAAAAATAAGAAAATTTGACTTGAAATAGCGGTAAGGAAAAAGTTTCTTAATCCAAAGTTAACATTTTGGTTGTTCGTCCAATCCTCACGTCCAATCCTTAATAGTCTGGTGGACCGCACTCAGTAAGAACTACAACATTAAAAGGATTTCAAAGATACAGAGGACGGCATTAAACGGGACACCCAGATGCCATTAATGTCCTGTTCAATCTACTCCCAATTGACCTTCACATAAAATCTTGCAGTGCAGTTAGACTAAGAGATTCCGGTTTCTGGACAGCGAGACCATAATTATTATTGCTTCGGGGTAATGCACTACGACTTGAATAGATCTATTGCACCTCGCTTGATACCTTAACTGATGACATTCTCAACTGTGGCATCTCCCTATACTATTTATAGGGCATACTGGTTCTTATAGTTCTATAGGATGTCCGTCAAACCTATCTCAGTTAAGAACCTGATTATATGGTTAGGGTTTATAGGGCATTTTTCTAAAATATGTTCTCGATCTTCGTCGTCTTAATAGACATAATTTCCAAGTACTGTCCGTTTGTATACCCATTCTAGTTAGATGTTTAGCATAACAAAATCTTGAACTCCCTTCCTCAAGCACTGATACGGAATCCTATAGATTACAAAGCTCGACTTTCTGATTTCTCAACATAATGAAGGTAAAGTTGCGTAACAAGGGGTTTCGACACTACTATCTTCACTGATGGATCAAAAATTGGTATGGTGCAGGTGCATGTATTTTTTCGGAATCTCTTAACATCTCTAAATCTATTTGACTGCCAATTCACGCAATGACTTCCCATACGGAATTACTTGCATTTAGAGAAGCCTTTAAAATTCTTAGTAAAATCACACCATCCAACAGAAACGTTGCTATTTTAATCGATAGCCAAGCGGTAATCAAATCCATAGATTTCGCAACCAAAAACTCCAAACTGGTATCACTTCGAACCCATAAGTCGACTTTTTCAACATGTTTGAAAATCGACTTTTCCAATAATCGATTATTCACTAGAAAAGTCGATTAGTCGACTTTTTGTATTAAAATAGCACTTTTTGACAACAAAAGTAAAGGGACTAAATATATCACTTCTAGTTAATTATGGGTAGAATATTAGACATATTTATCCAAAAACTATATATAGTATACTAGTCTTTCTAGTTATACCAATTCGACTTTTTCACAATCAGAATCGACTTTTTTATCCAAAAGTGGATTAGTCGGCTTTTCAAACATCGATTAGTATAACGTTAGGTAGCACAGTGCATTAATGAGCATAGAGGAGGACGAGCTGACAAGGCAGTGTTCCTACACCACAATTCACATGCGTAGGAAATATTTGTTCTCTTGTGAGTTGTGAAAGGAAATTTATTATCTCACTACCAGTCCATAACTAAAACAAGGTGGACAAGGCTCTACCCTTGTGCCAACTCCAGAAAGACCTGGCCCATATACGACACAAAAAGATCGAGTGATTTAATTTCCAGGACATGTGTAGACATTGCGAAGATTTGAAATCCCGTTCAATATAGACTGTCGCAGCTCCAACGATATCAACGAGAAGGAATCTCTATCTCATTATCTCTGCAAATGCTCCGCCCTAGTCGCTGCTAAAATACGCGGCTTTGGCGAATACTTCCTCGACGATCTTTCAGACATAAGAATAGGAAATAAGGTAGGAAAATTGGTTATCTTCCTAAATTCCGCCAAATGGATCTTAAGAGTTTCTCCCTCCTTCTGCGCATCTCTAATAACATCTAACAACAGGGTTACAATGAGTTGTGGTATCAAAACGGCTCTTTTATAACTAATTTGGGTACATGAACGAAATCTGAACCGGAATACGAACCAGAATAAAATTTACCTTATTTTTAGGGAAAAAAAATTCCTTATAATGGATATTTGTCGATCTATTAAAAGAAAATTGACGTCAAGTAGTCTTGCATTTGGTCGTTCTGAATTTTGTCAACCTCAGCTCAGTAAAAAGTAACCTCTAATCGACATTGCGAATAATTCAAGTGTTTAACTTCAATATGTTAACCCTTTGTCAATTCTCCCTTTAAAAAATAAACCTTCACATATTTAATCTCCCATATGGCAACATATCCTGTGAGTCCATTCTCTTCTCCATATGTCGCCTAATTCAAATTTCAATAATTAACAAGCAATTTTAATATGTAAATCATCCAGTATTGTAACATACAACGTTGCCAAATTGCAATCATTGTCACATGTTCAGTAGTTACCAAAGCATTATGTCTGCCGGAAGCGGATGTGGCGCGTCGAACAGCTCGCAAAAACCGCAACAACACCAAATTATGAGCAGCAGCAGCAAAGCGCGCTTAGTTTTCCGTGGGTTACCGCATAACAAACCTCCGTGGAATTCATTTTATATAAAATGTGTAACAACTGAATATTGCCAGCCCTTAGGCCAAATCACCCAATAGAAACAACATGTTCCATTTTTGTATTATTTGTGGTATATTTTAATTTACGTTTTAAAATGATTAAAGTATTGTATGGAAAATATGGGAAAACAAATTCTTACTTATTTGGAAAATTAATTAAATATCTTTGAACAATCTGTGACATTTTTCTAATATGTAAAATGTCTTAAAATGGTGATAAATTTTTCAAATACGATTTTTCCAATGAAAATAACAAATAAAGAACAAAAATCTTTTATTTACACAAACGATTTGAAGTATTTTGAACCTTTGATTTTTCCAACCACCATCCCCCGTGATGGATTTATAATCCGAGATCTTAGGTAAGAAATAAAAAGCTTCTTAAAAGATCCACATTTTCCTACACAAAAAAAAATAATCGACGTAAATATAGCAACCGATATTAATTCCATTCATTAATAAATCCAGAAAACATTGGCTATTCATCATTATATAAGCAATTGCGTTTGCTAATATGAATATTTGTGCGTCAATCAGCAAATTAATTAGTAGGCGCAGTTTTAGGAATTATATTTGCTAAAACTGCGCCGACTAATTTGCTGCATTGACGTACAAATATTCATATTAGCAAACGGAATTGCTGATTTAACGAAAAATAGCAAATGTTTTCATTAAATTAGTGAATCACATTGCTGGCTGGATTAATGAATGCAATTAATATCGGTTGCTATATTTCCCTATTCGTTACTCAGAGAACGGGTCTCAGAATGTCTCACAAAATATTTTGACTCATTTCTGTTAGCATTCCATTAGAAGGTGAGCTAGCAGTGCTTCGCTTTTGTATTTGAAAAATATTAGAAATCGTCACCAAAACGATTGGCGCTGATTCTCTAGAAGGTGTGCTGGAAGTACACTAGCTTCAGTGATAGCAGCATGTGTATTGAGCATGCTAAGAAGTTGTTATAGCAGGGCTTCTACTGGCAAGGCCTGGATAAATTTACTACTGGGATTGTATTTGGTGACTTTTCGTTCTACAACGACGTATTTCTGCATTGAATGCAGAGTAATGATCGGTATCATTGGTCACCATGCACAGAGGTTGGGTCTTGTAAAGAAACTGCAATGAACCTGATGAAGAGGAAACGTCTAATTTGTTTCTGCCAGTTTAAGTCGAATGCAGAATGGCATGAAATTTTGAAATTGTACCATATGAGTCACCATGCCACCATACACAATTTTATTTTTAACTCAATCAAATGCTAATCTATTTTAGTAGTTCATATCTTGTTTCACGCAATATCGATCACTGTCCCATCGTGTAATATACATAAAAATATGATAAGAGAAAAAAAATGTATTGAATTGTTATCAAAGTTAGTACTATCAACAATGCAAATTTAGTTTTTGATGATATAGAATTTTGCTTCGAGAAATTCAAGCGATTGAAAGTCCATTATTTCTTTTTTTAATGTTGTTGTCTTTTAATATAAATCAGATATGTGATGTTTGACAATTTGTATATTATTAAACTAATAAAACTCTCTAGATGGTAGAAAATGGGATGAAATAGTCATGTGTAATATCTTTGGTTCATATTGCCACAGATATATAGAGGTACATTTTATTTTCTAAAATCAGTATTTACCTTCAGAATTTAATTCATTTATTAAATTCAGAAACGGTGATTTTTAGCATTTTCTACTGGGCAACCTTTGTTTGCTATTGTGCCATTTGGGCCTTTGTGTGTTGTGTAATGTGTAATGTATGTGCACGTGTATTTGTTTTGGCGCCCAATTTTTATTTTTATGCTACTGTGTAATTTTGTTGCAATAAATAATGGAAAACGCATTAAATTGCATTTTAAACGGGCCTTCGAAAAGTGTTCAACGTTGAAAATAGCCGCCAGTGTATTACGTCGGTTCACGAAATATGTTGTTTGCTGTGTGTTGCAATTAGTTTATTTAGTTATTTTCATATATACCTATATTATATATTTTTTTCTTTTTAAAACTTAATAAAAGTGTCAAATAAACTTTTATACGGAATCGAAATGGGTCTGGTACGATAAGTCGAAATTTAAAATATCGAAACTAAAAATACAGAAGACGAAAATGTAGAAAATAAAAATGCCGAAACCTTAAAATGTCGAAAACAAAAATGTCGAATACAAAAATGTCGAAAAAGAAAAATGTTGAAAACTAAAATGTTGAAAAACAAAATGTCGAAAACTAAAAATATCGAAATTTAATATAGCGAAATAATTTTTGGCCGAAAAATGATAGAAAATGTCGAAATACATTACCATCTCGGAATTTAGCTCGAACAATATAATAAAATGGGCAATGGAGATCTAGATGCCCTTTATCAGTTGCCAAAATTTCATTGAAATCGAAGAGGTTGAGTTGTAAATCGTAGAGATTTGGTGTGGAATGGCTCATATACGATTTGAAATTTGTATTTCAACATTTTGATATTTCGGCATTTTAATTTTCGACATTTTTTGATCCTATAGAAAAATGTTTTTGTATTTATAGTTTCAAAGATTTTTCGACATTTTCTTCTTTTAAAATATTTTTCGACATTTTTGGATTCGGCCAAATATTGTTTCGGCATTCTAAGGCTTTTAAAATTTCGACATTTTAAGGTTTTGACATTTTTATTTTCGAAATATCGTACGGATTCCAATCGAAATACTTAAATTCGAAAAGTGTTCAACGTTGAAAATAGCCGCCAGTGTATTACGTCGGTTCACGAAATATGTTGTTTGCTGTGTGTTGCAATTTGTTTATTTAGTTATTTTCATATATACCTATATTATATATTTTTTTCTTTTTAAAACTTTATAAAAGTGTCAAATAAACTTTTATACGGAATCGAAATGGGTCTGGTACGATAAGTCGAAATTTAAAATATCGAAACTAAAAATACAGAAGACGAAAATGTAGAAAATAAAAATGCTGAAACCTTAAAATGTCGAAAACAAAAATGTCGAATACAAAAATGTCGAAAAAGAAAAATGTTGAAAACTAAAATGTTGAAAAACAAAATGTCGAAAACTAAAAATGTCGAAATTTAATATAGCGAAATAATTTTTGGCCGAAAAATGATAGAAAATGTCGAAATACATTACCATCTCGGAATTTAGCTCGAACAATATAATAAAATGGTCAATGGAGATCTAGATGCCCTTTATCAGTTGCCAAAATTTCATTGAAATCGAAGAGGTTGAGTTGTAAATCCTAGAGATTTGGTGTGGAATGGCTCATATACGATTTGAAATTTGTATTTCAACATTTTGATATTTCGGCATTTTAATTTTCGACATTTTTTGATCCTATAGAAAAATGTTTTTGTATTTATAGTTTCAAAGATTTTTCGACATTTTCTTCTTTTAAAATATTTTTCGACATTTTTGGATTCGGCCAAATATTGTTTCGGCATTCTAAGGCTTTTAAAATTTCGACATTTTAAGGTTTTGACATTTTTATTTTCGAAATATCGTACGGATTCCAATCGAAATACTTAAATTCGTGTCTGGCCATTCATTAAATATTGTAAAATCTGAGTAAATTGTACTTTAATATGGATTAAAGGAATTTTAGTTTTTGTTCTCAGAATAATGTAATAAGGACATATCAAAGAATATATCGTCACTGTCATGCCAAAGGGGCGAATGTACATTTTTAAAAATGTTGGGAAATCAAATTTTAAAGTGCTTTAAAAATTAGAAAAATTTATATTTTCTTTAATTTTTTCTATGATTTTAGTTTATTCGTCAATTATTATAACGTATATAAAATATCTTTAGATTTGGAAAACCTACTGAATTATAAATACGGATTTTGTGAGGCTATATCTTGATCAAAACGCAAATATTTTTGTTTTTATGATATAACTTTTTATTAGCACAAGATAAAATAGTAATGTAGAGGCATTAATTGTTTGTTTTTAAAGCACCTATAGATCTGCATCATTAATTAAAAATATTTTGTCAAACATTAATTTGCCATTTGTTATTTACAGGAAAAATGTTTGGCAACATATTTTTTAAATAATGATGCAGATCAATAGGTGCTTTAAAAACAGACAATTAATACCTTCTAACTACTATTTTATCTTGCACGAATAAAAAGTTATAGCAAAAAAACGAAGAAATTGGAAAAATTGAAAATCTTGTCAAGCCAAAAGGGCGAATCTTTTCTTTTTCGCCATAACTATTTATTGGTGTATATATATATAGTGGTGTAAAGGCATTTATTGTTTGTTTTTAAAGCACCTATCGAACTGCATCATTATTTAAACATATTTTGCCAACCATTTTTTCCTGCAAATAACAAATGGCAAATTAATGTTTGACAAAATATTTTTAATTAATGATGCAGATCGATAGGTGCTTTAAAAACAAACAATAAATGCCTTCACACTACTATTTTACCTCGTACCAATAAATAGTTATGGCGAAAAAAGAAGGATTCGCCCTTTTGGCATGACAAGATTTTCAATTTTTCAAATTCGCCCTTTGGGTTTTGACTTTTGTGGCTAGAAATATCCAACAAAACGACACGCGATTTTAGCACAGTATACTTGAGGAAAAACTACATTCAAAAATGTAAAAAAACGCAAATGCCAAAAATTGTACATTCGCCGCTTTGGCATGATAGTGACGATATGTCCATTAGGGTTTTTTTTTTATATGAAGGAAATATTTTTTTTTTTACTTCTGGTCCTCCTCTCAAAAATGTGCTATGTGAAATAAAAAACATTGTGCAAAAAAATAAATTCATTTTATGTAATTTTCAGCCATTCCAATTATATACTCATAGAGTACAAGGGTATTTAAGTTTGTCCGGATACTGAAACGGCCGTTAGGAAGCGTAATAGGTATGGAAAAGTATATATTCTTTATCAGCTTCAGTTCTGGAGTCGACTTTGCCATGTCCGTCCGTCAGTCTTTCTGTCTGCCCACATATGTATTTGCACAAATGATTTGGAAGTTCCCTCTACATAATATGCACTAAGTAAAACACCATAATTCCGCCCTATGAAGGATTCTTCAGCATTAGCGTATTTTTATAGCATAAATTTACGGAGATTTCTAGATTTTTTTAAATTTTATGCGGAAGATTGTGCTATTCTTTACTATTTTAAAATAAAACAACTTTAATAAAAATATATATTTTTTATAATTTATAAATAATTATACAAAAAGTTAAAATTTGTCTAATTCCGGTGTGGTATGAGTGAATAAAAAATAATTATAAGAAAATGATTAATGGTTATCCAGAGCATAGTCCAAACCAGTAATGCCAACTCATATTTTCATTTTCCCCGATATTTTTAGCAAAATTCCCCAATTGACTATAAAATTCCCCGCATAAATATAAAGAATGGCCGAATTTCTTTAAACTTTACAGACAGATAGATAGACAATTAGTACTCTGTTAATATGAACTTAGTTTAAAATAGTACTGAAATGAGCAATTTATGCAGATAAAAATATTTTGAAAAGGAGCAAATTATTTGGAAAATTAAATTTAACCATTTATAGATCTGTATAAACCAGAGTGCAATTGTAAAAAGTAGTAGCCGCGGTAGCTCAGTGGTTAGTGCGTTGGACTGCGAGCCGAAAGGTCCCAGGTTCAAGCCTAGACTGGGGCTAAATCTTTTCATAGAAACATTTTTCTATACCGCGCTACCTCTCGTCAGTAAATGGCAAACCTACGAGAGTAAAACCATTGCCGATGAAGAGCTCTCACCCGCCGTTCGGATTCGGCAATAAACTGTAGGTCCCACCACTTTGAGTACAAATATAACACGCACAGCTCAAAATGGGACTATAGGACTGTAGCGCCAAACTATTATATTAATTGTAAAAATATATTATTTTTGATTTTTTTAATTTTGATCATTTTTAATACATATTTGTCATTGATATTTTTAGTTTTGAAATTTTAAATTTCCAATAATCGCAATCTTTAAAATACTGAAAAGAATATTTTTTCAACTATTTAGGGGCATGTCAAATTTGCAGATCTTACATTAAGTAAAAATGTATCCTTTATTTAAAATCATAACATCAGATACTTTCAAAAATGTTGAAGGAATTTATCTAGATCTAGAAATCGAATTTAATAGATTGTGTTTATTAGAAGCCAAATTACGATCTCTCACATGATTGGAATATAGAGGTATATTCCAGTTTTCGATCGAATCCGATTTTACCTGCAAAATTCTAAACAAACGATTTTGAATTTATTATTTTCCAAACGAATTGAAAGCGTTGAAGTCAAAGCATGCTGTTAAAATTCATTTCAAAAATTATTTATTGTACTAAGACATCGAATCTTAAAGTAAAACGTTTGTTTTGAAATTTGCATATGAAATTCGATCAAATGTTGGTATACGCCACTATATTCCAATCGTTAAAAATGGAACAGATCCTAATTTAAAATTCCCCTCCAAAAGTGGACCATTCCCCGAGTACCCACTAAAACTAAAATTCCCCACAAATTGGGGAATTCCCCTCCAGTTGGCTTCACTGGTCCAAACTAACTACCAAAATTAATTAACTTATTAAAACTAACTTATCAAATAAATTGTTGTTTACAGCTGGCATAATTATGGTAAACATTATAATCTATGAATAAAGTAAAATACTGATATATCAGCTATTCCATCGGATATTTAAGTTTCAGTTATTTGAATCAAAAACTTTTTTTCTTTATTTAGATCTTGGGTATATATTAGGAACAGTAATAAAAATAAATAAAAAGTAATAACTTTAAATACTTTTTGACACGTTGTCGTTTTATTTAAATACAATTTTTTTTAATTAAAGTTAAATGCATAATTTTTTTAGATAAATAAGTAATAAATACTCTAATAAAACCACATTATTATATAAAATTAGATATAAAGTTACCATCAACTTTTTGCGACCTTAACAGTGTTGAGCATTTTTAAATTTTAGAAATTTCGCCAAAGTGTCACTATTTGATGAATGTTTATAACTTAATAGCAAGAGGTTTTGAAGTGAAATTTTAATTTTACAGCAAAGAAAACTATGATGCATTTTTAATATTAAAAAAATGTATATTTTGACCATATACGTTCGTATTTTTAAGCTTTAAAAAAATAGGCGGAATTTGGTACTAGGGCGGAATTGCGGTGTTTTACCTTACTGCACTCTACAGTATTTGGTGCATTTTGAAATAACAGTCGACGGTATTAAAGTGAAGTCTCTCCAGCGGTGTAGTTGTTTCATTGGTGCCAAGTACTGTCAAAAACTTTCAATGTTTTGAAAAACAATGCCAAGTAACAATACTGTCGATGAACATGCAACGAATAGAATGAGTGTAGCGACTGTGCGCATCTAGTAACGAGTGAGAAGACGAACATTGAAAACTACAACAAATCTGACGCTCGACGTTCGACGGCAGTGATGTTGTTGTCGGTATTTATGTGTTCATAAAATATTTAAGTATTTATGTGTTTATAGACCTCTTCACTACAACTACGTCTTGTTTGTTTTTTTTTTGACACTACTTGTGCTTTGTTGTTGTGAGCAACATATTTTTTTAATTTTAAAGCATAAAGTCGGCGACAGTAAATGTTTTGAAATAATATGAATGTCTTGAAATGGGTTTCAAATGCATTTCAAATGTACAGATGTCTATAAAACCGTTAGATTTTAAAAAACATTTTGAAACTGTTATATAAAAATGATAAATATACCGATATTCAAAACTGATATAATAAGTTCGGTCACATGGGATGGACTTTTATAGTCGATCGGGTCCGACTATAGAATACTCTACACCTTAATGTGAGATATTTAATTGTATATCTTAATTTTAAAGTTATTTTTTTAATTTTTTTTAATTATGCTGAACCCCCCTTCAGAATATTATTCACATATCAGAAATGTACGTCTTATATCCCCATAAATAAAATTTTTTGTATAAAAGTATAAAAACATTAATTAAGAAAATTTATAAAAATAAAAGTGGGTGGACCACGCCTATATTTTAAAATTTGTAAGGCTATTTCATATATTTGATTTTAATAATTTACGGCTAAAATTTCCACGGGAAATAATGTAAAGAAAATGTGGGCGGATCACGCACATTTTTGGCCAAATATTTTTAGGTGAATTCTAACAATACGATTTAAATTTTATTATTATAAATTGAATGCTTTTCGAGGTATTAATTACTAAAGAGTTATATAAAAGTGACTTGTATGGGAGGTAGGCGTGGTTGTTGATCGATTTGGCTCAGTTCCTACTTTTGGCTAAAACATATTGTGACCAAATTTCATCGCATTCTGACCAGTACTTCTCAAGGGCTGAATTTTACTTTATAGGGCCGGTCGAAATTCCAAAAAAAAAAAAAAAAAATCTTCACGACGTTCCATATGGGGGAGAGTGACGAAAAATTTTTTTGCCGCTCGATCCCCTCAAATCAAAAATCGAAAGACCAAAAAACGAAAATCGGAAATAATTCGCACTACAAAAACAAAATATACAGCCATGAATTTAGGTTCAAAGTTTTCTAATGAATTTGATGGAATTTAAAAAATGTGGTACCATTAATTTAATAATTTCCATGTTATTGAATATAAAGGTAAAGGGTTTAAGAGCGCTACAAAAGCTGCAATTTCACGTTCGATATTCGATCGAAGTTCATCAATCGACTTGACGTAGCCCCACAGGAAATAGTCTAACGGCGTCAAATCGCACGACCGAGGCGGCCAATCGACTGGACCATTTCGTGAGATAACACGTTCTCCAAACTTGGTTTTCAATAAATTGATTGTGGCATTCGCTGAGTGGCTTGTGGCGCCGTCCTGTTGTAACCACATGTCCTCCAAGTCCATATCATCCAATTGGGTCCAAAAATATTGGGTTATCATTGAACGGTAGCGATTCCCATTCACAGTTGATCATCACGGAAGAAGTACGGCCCAATGACGCCGCCGGCCCATAAACCGCACCAAACCGTAATTTTTTCGGGATGCAATGATGACTCATGGAGTACGTGTGGATTGCTGTCTGACCAATAACGCATATTTTGTTTATTGACGAAGCCATTCAGCCAGAAATGAGCCTCATCGCTGAAGATGATTTTTCGATGAAAATCCGAATCATTTTCAAGTTGTTGCTCAGCCCAATTCACGAACATACGGCGCTTCTGGTGGTCAAGCGGCTTCAGTTCTTGCGTCAATTTGATTTTGTAAGGATGTAGGCCAAGATCTTTACGCAAAATTCGCCACAAGGACGTCACAGAGATGCCCAACGCTTGAGAACGACGTGTGAGAGACACATTTGGGCTTTCTTCAACTGAAGCCTCAGCGGTAGCAATATTCTCGACACTACGGGCACTTCTTTGTCTCACTGGCACGGGAACATTTTGTACTGTGCCCTTGGATTCAAGTTTTTTCACTAGACGCTCAATTGTTGATCTGCTAGGACGATTATGACGACCATAAATTGGACGTAGCGCCCTTAACGTTGAGGACACTGACTTCGAATTTCGGTAGTGAATTTTAATAATTTCGACTCGTTGTTGGCTCGTATATCTTTCCATCATTAAATGGCAAACCTTACTGAAGAGAAATGTCAAAAGAGCGGCAAGAAATATGGCGTCGTTTGCTGTCCCTGTCGCTCTACTTTTGTAGCGTCCAATTTGAAAAATCCTGTACATATACTATTGTTTTAATGTTTTTCCTGATTCCGGTTCTGATTCCATGATTTTTAAAATAACGGTGTTGATTCCAACAAAAAAAAATTATATGGGTTCCGATTCCGGTTCCACACATTTTTTTATAATGGTTGCGATTCCGGATTCTAAAATCGAAACAGTTTCATTTCTTTGCGGTCGTTGACAGAGACTAAAATCCTTAGGATTATCAATTCTGGTTCCAATATTTTTAAAATAGCTGTTCCTGTTCAGATTCCGGTTTCAACCAAACAACAATTTTAACAGTAACAATATAAATGATGGTATTTAAAAAATGTGGTACCATTAATTTAATAATTTCCATGTTATTGAATATAAAGGTACATATACTATTGTTTTAATGTTTTTTCTGATTCCGGTTCTGATTCCAAGATTTTTAAAATAACGGTTTCGATTCCAACAAAAAAAAATTATATGAGTTCCGATTCCGATTCCACACATTTTTTTATAATGGTTGCGATTCCAGATCCTAAAATCGAAACAGTTTCATTTCTTTGTGGTCGTTGACACAGATTAAAATCCTTAGGATTATCAATTTTGGTTCCAACATTTTTAAAATAGCGGTTCCGGTTCAGATTCCGGTTTCAACCAAACAACAATTTTAACAGTAACAATATAAAAATGGCAAAACAAAATTCAGAATAGTAATTTCACTTACCCGGTTCTTTCAAATAGTTCTGCTGCATAAATGCTTTGTATTTTAAATAACGATTCTGCCATTTGCAAATATTTAAATCTTAATCCTTTGTCTTGTGAAGGATTTTTTAAATGCTAAAACATGCTCTCACATTTTCTATAAATATTTCTAAAGTGTTTCTTCTAATCGTGTGTTCAATTTTCAACGTAGCACGTCGCAAGTAATAAAATTTCCTTGATATCATTTCATTTAGATTATAGTGATACTGAGTTTGATGATTCTGCGCCTTTTTCTGAAGTTGCAACTAATTTCTTATTACTTCTACCAGTTGATAATACTGAAACTGCGTTAAGACATCAATAGACAGTGTTGATTTAACTAAAAATAAAATAGAAATAAATACTTTAATTAACACATGATAAAATCAAAACAAAATAAATTAAATTATAAAAATTAAAAATTTAAATATAGAAAAAAAATTGAAAATGCACATTTTGTTTATGTTTTTTTTTTTAATAGTTTTATTATGTATGTAATTTTATTATACAATTACAATATTATAATAAACTAAATACTATATCGTTTCAATATTTTGTTGTTCAGGCTGAACTGCATGTGGTTTGTTTATTTATTTATTTATTTTGTATTAAGTCGTATTATTTTGCATAAATATCATATTTTGCATCATGATAAAATTTCTATATATAACTAGATATACATATAATGTTTGTTTTTTTTTGTTTTGTTGCCGGTGTATTCATTTCGTTACGATATTTGTTTAAACTTTAAGTTGTTTGAATTAATTTATAAACAATTTTCAACACTTTGCCTAGATGTGGGTTTTATTATATATTTTTTAGCTAAATATTTGCTTTGTAACAGGTAGTTGTTTTTTATTTGCAAATACGATTAAAATGCTTAAATACATTTGCAATTTAAAATTTGTTTTGTCCAATAATATTGTTTCGCAGCAATTTATATAAATATGTACAATTTGAATTTATTTCAGTAAATAACATTTACTTGATTTAAATAATGCTTAACAATGTACAGAATACGCATAAGAGAAACCAAAAAAATATATATATATTTAAATAAAAAAATTAAGAAAAATAGTACAGCAACATTTTAAATAACATAATGTGTAAAAATAAAAATGTTATAGTTTAATATTATGTTTAATAATAAATGTAGTAATAGGAATAATAGGTATAATCATAATAATAATAATATTAATAAATGTTTAATAGTTTTGTTTGCAACAACAATTGCAATTCGTACGTATACTAAATAAAAATTGTATTTTACAAACTTGTCTAAATATGCTTCTTTAATATGGTTTAATAATGGTTGGTATTTGTGAATTGTTTGTGTGTGTAATTTAAAGCCAAAAAACTGTGAAATTTAACAAATTTTCCGTTTTCGTTATCTTTTGAAATGAATTTAAAATAATACAATTATTAAAAATGCCAACAAAGCAACTACAACTGCATTAAGGAGTGCCACCCAGTCCCATAGACCCACAACAAACTGTTTCTATTCCTGACAAAAACCTTCAGTCTCTTCAATGGCAAATGTGAGCTTCTCGACCAGCTGGTCGTAGCTCTTGTACGGCGGCAAATCGAGCCGATTGAAGCACGTATGCGAACGCGGCAGCCACGTCTCCTTGCCCACCTTTTCGATGCAGAAACGTTGCGGTCCATTGGAGCCCATTAGCTCAGCGAAGCCGCCGACGGGCACGCGACACGTGCCGGTCACAAATTGCAGCAGACGTGCGCGTTTCTCGTTGTCCGTGTCGCGCACAAACTATATAAATGAATTAATTTGTATTTTTTATTTATTTCAATTTCTCTCAAATGTATTTTGTCGAAAACGCACCTGCCAGAACCACACCACCTGTTTGCTGTTGCGATTGTAGTGGCGATAGATGGTGTTGCGCTGCCAGTCGTCCACGTCGACGTCCTGCATGCCGCACAGTATGAGCTCCAGCTCGCGCTCGTCAAAGTATTTGAGCCACTCTAGTGGCACCACCTCATTGAAACCTTCAAGGAAGGTTTTCGTCTGTTGCTCGATGCCGCTGTTTAGAAAAAAATAATTTTTAAATATAAAATATAAAATATAAAATATAAAATATAAAATATAAAATATAAAATATAAAATATAAAATATAAAATATAAAATATAAAATATAAAATATAAAATATAAAATATAAAATATAAAGTATAAAATATAAAATATAAAATATAAAATATAAAATATAAAATATAAAATATAAAATATAAAATATAAAATATAAAATATAAAATATAAAATATAAAATATAAAATATAAAATATAAAATATAAAATATAAAATATAAAATATAAAATATAAAATATAAAATATAAAATATAAAATATAAAATATAAAATATAAAATATAAAATATAAAATATAAAATATAAAATATAAAATATAAAATATAAAATATAAAATATAAAATATAAAATATAAAATATAAAATATAAAATATAAAATATAAAATATAAAATATAAAATATAAAATATAAAATATAAAATATAAAATATAAAATATAAAATATAAAATATAAAATATAAAATATAAAATATAAAATATAAAATATAAAATATAAAATATAAAATATAAAATATAAAATATAAAATATAAAATATAAAATATAAAATATAAAATATAAAATATAAAATATAAAATATAAAATATAAAATATAAAATATAAAATATAAAATATAAAATATAAAATATAAAATATAAAATATAAAATATAAAATATAAAATATAAAATATAAAATATAAAATATAAAATATAAAATATAAAATATAAAATATAAAATATAAAATATAAAATATAAAATATAAAATATAAAATATAAAATATAAAATATAAAATATAAAATATAAAATATAAAATATAAAATATAAAATATAAAATATAAAATATAAAATATAAAATATAAAATATAAAATATAAAATATAAAATATAAAATATAAAATATAAAATATAAAATATAAAATATAAAATATAAAATATAAAATATAAAATATAAAATATAAAATATAAAATATAAAATATAAAATATAAAATATAAAATATAAAATATAAAATATAAAATATAAAATATAAAATATAAAATATAAAATATAAAATATAAAATATAAAATATAAAATATAAAATATAAAATATAAAATATAAAATATAAAATATAAAATATAAAATATAAAATATAAAATATAAAATATAAAATATAAAATATAAAATATAAAATATAAAATATAAAATATAAAATATAAAATATAAAATATAAAATATAAAATATAAAATATAAAATATAAAATATAAAATATAAAATATAAAATATAAAATATAAAATATAAAATATAAAATATAAAATATAAAATATAAAATATAAAATATAAAATATAAAATATAAAATATAAAATATAAAATATAAAATATAAAATATAAAATATAAAATATAAAATATAAAATATAAAATATAAAATATAAAATATAAAATATAAAATATAAAATATAAAATATAAAATATAAAATATAAAATATAAAATATAAAATATAAAATATAAAATATAAAATATAAAATATAAAATATAAAATATAAAATATAAAATATAAAATATAAAATATAAAATATAAAATATAAAATATAAAATATAAAATATAAAATATAAAATATAAAATATAAAATATAAAATATAAAATATAAAATATAAAATATAAAATATAAAATATAAAATATAAAATATAAAATATAAAATATAAAATATAAAATATAAAATATAAAATATAAAATATAAAATATAAAATATAAAATATAAAATATAAAATATAAAATATAAAATATAAAATATAAAATATAAAATATAAAATATAAAATATAAAATATAAAATATAAAATATAAAATATAAAATATAAAATATAAAATATAAAATATAAAATATAAAATATAAAATATAAAATATAAAATATAAAATATAAAATATAAAATATAAAATATAAAATATAAAATATAAAATATAAAATATAAAATATAAAATATAAAATATAAAATATAAAATATAAAATATAAAATATAAAATATAAAATATAAAATATAAAATATAAAATATAAAATATAAAATATAAAATATAAAATATAAAATATAAAATATAAAATATAAAATATAAAATATAAAATATAAAATATAAAATATAAAATATAAAATATAAAATATAAAATATAAAATATAAAATATAAAATATAAAATATAAAATATAAAATATAAAATATAAAATATAAAATATAAAATATAAAATATAAAATATAAAATATAAAATATAAAATATAAAATATAAAATATAAAATATAAAATATAAAATATAAAATATAAAATATAAAATATAAAATATAAAATATAAAATATAAAATATAAAATATAAAATATAAAATATAAAATATAAAATATAAAATATAAAATATAAAATATAAAATATAAAATATAAAATATAAAATATAAAATATAAAATATAAAATATAAAATATAAAATATAAAATATAAAATATAAAATATAAAATATAAAATATAAAATATAAAATATAAAATATAAAATATAAAATATAAAATATAAAATATAAAATATAAAATATAAAATATAAAATATAAAATATAAAATATAAAATATAAAATATAAAATATAAAATATAAAATATAAAATATAAAATATAAAATATAAAATATAAAATATAAAATATAAAATATAAAATATAAAATATAAAATATAAAATATAAAATATAAAATATATAATATAAAATATAAAATATAAAATATAAAATATAAAATATAAAATATAAAATATAAAATATAAAATATAAAATATAAAATATAAAATATAAAATATAAAATAGAATACAGAATCCAAAATACGGAATGCAAAATACAGAATACAAAATACAGAATATAAAATACAGAATACAAAATATAAAATACGGAATACAAAATATATTATACACAATAAAATAACAAATTAAAATAATTAACAAAAAAACTCTCTCTTCCACTTACCGCGTCATGCGCCACTCCGTCATCAGCGTTATGTACTCCTCCTTGTTCTCCTCGGTAACGCGTTCCTTCTCGCCATTCTCCTTGAGCTCGTGGTGTATTATCTGCCCCAGCACCTCAAAGTCCACACTAAACCACAACTCCAGCCCACACTCATCAATATTATTGTCCTTCACCCAAATCAAAGAATTATAAAACTCCGGATCAATCGTCTCGATATCCTTGATCGTCAGCTTCTTGTTCAGCATGCGCTTGTAGAAGGGCATCGTGAAACCCGAATATATAAAACGTCCGTGATACAGCGCCATCGCAATAAAGCGACCGATAAACTTGAAATACTGCAAATGATCAGGATTCACATACGAGGCGGGATTGATCTGCAGGCTGTAGTTGTTCTTGTTCGCATACTCGAACAGACAGTACATGGGATTGAGGACCTCGTGCGACAACAGGAAGAACCACTCACGCGAGACGCCACCATAGTCGAGACCCTCCTCGCCGCGAAAGATGATATAGAGACGACGACGCAGCTCATAGGCAGGCAGCCGCATTATCTGATGATACGAATCCTCGAAGAGTGTTTGACGTGTCACGGTTATCTTGATGTGTGACGGCAACGCATTGCTCTGGCAAAGGTAACGGAATTGCGACAACTTCCAGCGGAAACTGCGCTCATAGGCGCGCGGCACGCCATACACACCCTTCGCACCCTTGGGGGCGCCCGGACGCGGATCCTCAAAGGTTGTGCGTCGCGTATTGTGATCGACAAAGAAACGTTCGCCCGTCGCGGTGTAACGTATCTCCCAGCCGGGTGGCAACGGCGCCTCATTGATTAGGCTGACCTCCTGCCCTTGCGTGCGCGGATCCTCCCACTGTGTAGTGCGATTCTTGTGATTCACAAAGTAGTAACGATTGTCCGACTGCACTTTCTTTTCCCAGCCGTCGGGCAGCGGCCCCAGCGCATCCTCGTCGTCTTGTGTGGCGGGCACTGTGACCGCTGTCGGCTGCTGTTGCTGCTGCGAATACAAAAAGCGTTGATTGCCCTGCGAGACGACATGCGCGCGTTGTCCCTGCCAGTGCTGGAAGTGCTGCAGTCGCTCACTGTTCGGTCGCTGCCACGTTGTGGTGCGCGTATTATGATCGACGTAGTAAACACGGCCGCGCGGGTCTTTGCGTATCTCCCAACCGGACGGCAGCGGTGTCGGCTTCTCCCAGTAGGTGGAGCGCGTGTTGTGATCGACGTAGTAGCGACGACCGTACTGGTCGAAGCGTATCTCCCAGCCGGCAGGCAGCGGCTCGTCGTCGGCCTGTTGTGCCTAAGATAAAAATTAACATTTTGTAGTTTGCTATTTAAAATTAAAAAAGAAAACAAACCTGCAGCTGCTGATCGGCAACATTGGAGACGGGCAACGCATTGCCGCCCACGGCGCCCTGCTGCTCGAGCAGCATTGCCTGATCCAACGGCGGTGGATGACCACCAGACACAGGAGCGCCGTTTGTATAATTAGGACGCGGCGGCGTAACGCCATTGGGTGCGGCGGAGGCGCCATTCATCATGGCGACGCGCTGTGCATGTAGCTGCTGCTGTTGTTGTTGCTGCTGCATTGGCTGCTGCATCGATTGCTGTTGTTGCATGGACCCTTGTTGTCCTTGCTGTTGCTCCCACACAGGCCCCACTGGGCCGCGTCGCACAGCGCCTGTTTGGGCACCCGGCGGTGTGTTGCCGCTGCGCTCGTTGACGCCATTAGGCAGCGGCGAACGTGAGCCAGGTGGCAACATGGCGGTAGACAATGTGCCACCATTTTCGTTGTTGCTGCGCAGTAGCATGCGCGCCCGCACGCCACCATAAATCATGCAGCTGCTTGTGGACGCCGAAGATGAGGAGGCGGCGGCGGAGCCACCCGACGACTGCTCTCCTGTGGCACCCGCAGACAAGGCGGCGGCACCATAACCATTTGTTAGCAACAGCTTTGACATGTCCAATTTGAGGCCATTTAGAATCGCCACCAATTCGCCACATTTTGTCTGGCGATTGTCCGACTTGGAGGTGACCAGCAGATCCATACTAAGCTCGAGAAATTCGCAGCGTCCGTTGTAGTGCTGCAGTATGTGGGACAGATTAATCGAGCGCTCGCCCAGCATTGCATCTTTGCGAAAACTTGAGTGATCGAGCACTTTGAAGTGCAGTATGGAGTTGGGTGTGATCTAGAGTGGGTGGGGAGGAGAAGAAGTTTTTTAGTTAACCGATGGAATACTTTTATTGGTGGTTGTTGTGGTCAGACGACTGACTTACCAACACCGTAAAGTCCTCATGCCATTTGGGCAGATATGTGTTCTTGACAACGTCAGTTTTACGTTTGCTTTTGTTATCGATTAACAGCTCAACATATGGATTGGGTTTCAGGAAACCAGTGTTGCGCAGCGAGGCCTCTTCAACTAAAATAAATAAAAAAAACATGAGTGAAAAAATTATTCAAATTTATATAATGCTCTTTTGTGAATGTGTTAAATATTGAAGAACAAATTGTACAGTGGTATGGAAAAGTTGCAAGAGTGAAGACATTTTAAAAGATTTTTTTTATAGAAAAAAAATTAGTACTTAAAAAAAAATGAATTAAATACTTTTATTATTTATTACATTTTTTCCAAGTATTCTTAGTAGGGCTGTGCGATTAATCGTTTTACCGGACATTCTGATTAATCGTAATCACGATTAATCAAATGTTCGATTAATCGTATTTTTTGATTAACAGAAAATACGAATAATCGGTTAATCAAATTTTTTGATTAATCAAAATTTGATTAATCAAATTAATTAGAAATATGATTAATTGAAATACGATTAATTGTTTTTAGCATGAGTATAAATAACGACATTATACTTGCTACCATGATACAAATATTTACAGGTACGATCACTCTGACATTAGGCAAGTTTTTTTGACAAATTTGGAAATATTTTGTTTTGATTCAAATTCAAATTTTCAAAAATTGAAATTTATGTTCAAAGAAAATATGAAAAATATTTTTCAGATTTTGTTTTGATTATAAAAATTTTTGTGAACATTTTTAAGTTATCTCAAAGCATATCCTGATAATTATTTTTCATTTCTATAGAATTTTATATTGATTTTTTTTTAATTGTCGATTTTGTTTTGGTTTTAAAACTAAACTTCAAAAAACTTGCCTAGTGCCACCTAAAGTAAACATTGGAAAAAAATGAGAGAGTGATCGTACCTGTATATATTTGTATCATGCTTGCTACGCATCTAATTTGACATTTCTATATTAAATAAAATATTTTTTTTAATAGAAAAACAAATTTTTTTGAAGAAAAAAATAATGAGTGACTCCACAAAAGCATATAAAGCATTTTTGCAAAGCTCAAAGAGCGAACAATATAAATATTATGAAGCATTTCAAAAGCAAGAATACAAAGTAATTGAATCATGGGAGCATTTCAAATGCATGGAGTAAAAGTATTTGAAATACTCACATTGTACTTTTTTGAGTAATTTTATATAACTCTTTCACTTCATTTTTTTACTTAAACTTTTAGCAGTAATTTTTGAGTAATGTATAGTATTTATTGAGTAATTTATTAATACTTTTTAGCATTCTGAGCCATTACCAAGTAGATTTCTAAATATTTGATTAGTACATTTTTCAGTACTTGTTTTTTGTATCATTTCTTAGTACCTACATTTTTAAATATTCAATTGATACTTTTAGACACTTATTATTATTATTTTTTTTTTTATTATTATTTTTTTTTTTATTATTATTTTTTTTTTTTACATATTATATAATTTATTAATACATAACAATAGCATTTTTAGATTAGTACTTTTTAGTGTTCATTTATGAGTAAATATTAGTACTTTTTTCGTATTATATAAGTACATTTTTTATATAATTGTTTAATACTTTTTATTATTTATTTTTTTACTTGTACCTATATGAATAAATTATGAGTACCTTTGGAATCTAATGACTTACTACAATTTGAAAAAATATATCAGTTAATTTTTGGGTATTTCTAGTAATTTATTGTACACAGTAAATAAATCTGAAATGCATTTAGTACATGTCTTACTAATTTGTTTAAAATTTCAATCAAGTACTTCAGTTTGTATACTTTATCAAGTTCATGTTCATATTCTCCAGTAAATACTGTACTAAATACTGTTTAGTAGTGTATTAAAAACTTTAGTCAGTACATTGTTAAGTAAGTATTTTATGTAATATTTCACTTAATACTTTGTTTAGTGATTTCGTTCGTACAATGTCAAGTATTTCAATTAGTATACTATCATGGATTTAAGTTAGTATTATTTCTAGTACTTCAGAAAGTATTAAATCAAGTATTTTAGTCAATACTTTGTTTAGTACTTAAGTATTTTTATAGTACATTATGTAGTACTTTATTTAGTACTTAATGTAGTATTTGATGTAGTACTTTATGTAGTACTTTTTATGTAGTACTTTATGTAGTACTTTATGTAGTACTTTATGCAGTACTGTACGTAGTACATTATGTAGTACTTTATATAGTAGTTTATGTAGTACTTTATTTAGTAGATTATGTAGTACTTCATCCAGTACTTTATGTAGTACTTTAAGCAGTACTTTATATAGTACTTTATGTAGTACTTTATGTAGTACCTTATGTAGTACATTATGTAGTACTTTATGTAGTACTTTATGTAGTACTTTATGTAGTACTTTATATAGTAGTTTATGTAGTACTTTATTTAGTAGATTATGTAGTACTTCATCCAGTACTTTATGTAGTACTTTAAGCAGTACTTTATATAGTACTTTATGTAGTACTTTATGTAGTACTTTATGTAGTATTTTATGTAGTACTTTATGTAGTACTTTATGTAGTACTTTATCTAGTACTTTATGTAGTACTTTATGTAGTACTTTATGTAGTACTTTATGTAGTATTTTATGTAGTACTTTATTTAGTACTTTATGTTGTACTGTAAGTAGTACTTGTAGTAAATTATGTAGTACTTTATGTAGAACTTTATGAGGTACTTTATGTAGTACTTTATGTAGTACTTTATGTAGTACTTTATGTAGTACTTTATGTAGTACTTTATGTAGTACTTTATGTAGTACTTTATGTAGTACTTTATGTAGTACTTTATGTAGTACTTTATGTATTACTTTATGTAGTATTTTGTGTAGTACTTTATGTAGTACTTTAACTAGTCCTTTATGTAGTACTTTATGTAGTACTTTATGTAGTACTTTTTGTAGTTCTTTATGTAGTACTTTATATAGTACTTTATGTAGAACTTTACGTAGGACTTTATATAGTACTTTATGTAGTACTTTATGTAGTACTTTAAGTAGTCCTTTATGTAGTACTTTAAGTAGTCCTTTATGTAGTACTTTAAGTAGTCCTTTATGTAGTACTTTATGTAGTATTTTTACTTAGAACTTTAGTTATTACATCATCAAGTACTTTAGCAAGTAATACAGTTCGCACATCATTAATTGATTCGAGCATTACTTCATTACAGCATTAATTTCAATTATTACTTTATCAAGAATTTAAATTCGTATAATGTCGAGTACTTTATTTATTGTATGTAGTATATTATTCAGCACTTCATCGAGTACATCTGTTAGTACTTTATTAAGTACAACAGTCAGCACATTTTCAATTGCAAAAGTTGATTACTTTAGCATGTACTTTATTAAATACTTTAGTAAATACTTTATCGAGTACTTCAGTTAGGATCTTACCAAGTACTTTAATTAGTACAATATTAAGTATACTTCTATTAGTATTTGATCAAGTATTTAAGTTAGTTCTTTATCAAGTTCTATTTTTATTAGTAGTTTGTCGAGTACTTCTGTTAGTACTTTATTAAGTACAACAGTCAGTACATTTTCAATTACCAAAGTTGATTACTTTAGCATGTACTTATATAAATCTTTAGTAAATACTTTATCGAGTACTTCAGTTAGTACTTTGTCAAGTATTTTAAGTAGTACAATATTAGGTATACTTTATTAATACTATGAACAAATATTTTAGTTAGTACTTTATCAAGTTCTATTTTTATTAGTACTTTTTCGAGTACTTTTGATAGTATTTTCTTAAGTATTTCAAAAATGACTTTGAATGGTACTTTATTTTACATATACATTATACAATACATTTCCAACAACACTGTTAGCTGAGTGTGAGAAAACACAACTGCTGAAGACAGACAACTACTGTCCCAAGCATATTCAGAATATTGAAGGAATGATATTGAAATAATAATGTTATTGATAGTTGGTATTCATTAGGCACTTACTCGTCACACTCAGCTGATGATACCCCTGGTTGTTGGCGTACAGGCCACCAGCGTAGGCCTCGTCATTTGTGGACACCGTGGATCCTACTCCTACTGCTGTTGTTGCGCCTGCTGCAGCTGCTAAACTACTGTTCGACGCTGACGCTGTGTTGTTATAGTCGACGACATTAGCGGCGCCGGAAGCTGTTGACAGCAGTACAGCATTTCCGTCTGCCATGACGTTGTGTAGGGTAGGCTAACGTGCGCTCAATTTGCACCTTAACACAGTAACGAATGAAGAAACGAACGAACGAGAATGACAATGACGACGAAGACGACAAAGCGACTGACGTGCAAATGCGTCGCTTAAACACACCACAAAGTGATTTTAATTGTTGTGTCTATTGTGCTTAGATTTCTTTTTTATAGTTGATATGTTGTTTTGGAGTGCGGCAAAGTTAAAACTGCAAAGAAAAAAGTTTTATTAAACTTTTATATAAAATATTTAATAGTTTTCTATAAAGTATTTTTTGTTTGGAACTAATGATGCGCAAAAATACACTTTTAACTTGTGCTAACTTTGAAGCTTAGCGTTATAAAAATGTGCGATAAGATTGCCGAAAAATAATATAATCCACCAACACCTAAACATATGACGAATGTAGAAAATACATATTTAAAAATATATTCATGTGTAGAAAGCTATTTTTAAGAATGTGTAGAGGGTGTAAAATGTTGATAAGATTTGATAACATTTAAATTTGAGGATTAGCTAATAGTTTGGTAGGTTCAACAATCGGAATAATCATTTAAAACATGTCTTTTTTAAGCATTTTTAAGTTAATTCATATAATAACCATTATAATTACTCAACACAAAGTTTTCCTATGCTCGTCCAATACAATATGAATCGATTGTAAATATAAAAATTGTAAATTTTTAAGTTTAGTACAAAATATCTCGAACACTAATTGAAATATTAGAATTTCTTTGTATATTAAAATTTGCCTTGACCATTAAGAGAAAAATTGCGTTTAAAGTTTTTAGAAAAACTAGTGTACATTGTGATAATTTTTAAAAGTGTATTAAAGGATTTTGGAATGAAGTAGGCAATTTTCATAAACATGTTAATTTTTATTTAAAAAAAAAACTGAGTATGTAGTTAAAAGCAGCATCCTTAAATTATACAGAAATGATGTATCAGATGTGCAAATGCAAAAATTCTTTATAGACTTTTGTAGATTAGAAATAGTTGTGTAGTACAGAGAGAGATAGATATTTAAAATATTTAAAAAATATAAAAAAACAATCCAAAAAATCCTATTTTGTATGTTATCAGTTAATAAAATTACGTGTTCAAATCAAGTTTAGATAAACTACTAATTTGCGGCTATATCATTAGTCTGACGTCAGTTGCAGATTGCTCTAAATTTGCGCAAGTTCAATTGAAAAAACATAATTATTATATAAAATATAAAAAAGCAAAATAATGTTTGTTATTTTGCTTTAAATGCTGCGTATATTTTAAAAACAGATTTTCAAAATGCTTAAATTATGTTTTCTATATTTTAAACCTCATAAAACACAATCATACTAATTGCATTAAAAGTGTAAATATGAAGTAAACAGCTGACTCAAGGCTTTTATATCACTGACAACAGCTAGGTTAACAAAATATTAAATTTTGTTTTCAACTTCTTTGCAAAGCATTTTGAACTGTTGTCCGCCCGTACGTTATCTGTCTGACTCACAATGCCTACTATGTATTGCTGACATGTGATTTTTTGTGGTTTCTTTTGTTTATAATAATTCACTGTTTTGAATGTAAGAATTTATAATATATGCAACTTCGATAAATACGATTCAAAGTTATGTACAATATAAACTGAAAGTGGTTCATATGTAAATTAAGTGAAAATTTGTATTAATTATGTTTTTAAAAAATGTATTTGTATTATTACGGCTTCCAGAACTTTGATTAATGTTGTGGTTTTATATACATTTTTAAATAAATAGAATTTTCCTATGGACATTTGATTTGTATTTGATTTTTTTCAGGAATCATTTTAGACAAAAAAGCGAAAGAAATTTAGGACCATTTTTGTCGGTTTTTTTTAAAGTTATTGATAGCTTTTTACTAGCGGATAGTGTCTTGCCACTTCATCATGTTCGATTTTCCATCCAAAAAAAGACAATTTTTCGTAAAATAATTAAAAATACCAAACGTATAGCTTTTGACTAGCGGATAGTGTCGTTGGAAAGTACAAATCAGTACCTTTCGAATGACTTATTAAAAAATAGCACACAGGCCTCCTCACAATCACAATAATCTTCATATGGCAGTCTGTATATTTATTAAATAGAGCATCGGTTAAAAAATATGGTTCGATAAATTCTCGAATTATTTAACTCTTAATAGCATGACTTTTTTTTTGAGCTAAAAAAAAAAGTATGTTATAGAACTCGCGATTCTGGACAACGTTTGTTCCATGACTTTGCTCATAGGCGGTACTTACTTTGACCAGATCAAAAATGCCTCGTTGGTTCCGAACCACTGGGCACCCGGACTTCAAAATTGTAAAAGTGCATTTTGTACTTAAGAATTTTTAAAGCAAAAGTCAAGAAATTTAATTACAAAAAATTTTACAAAAGTTAATTTTCTTGAGGTTGGCTGACCTTACTTGACATACAGCCGGCAAATTAAGTTTGTTTCAAATAGAACTCGGCGCAAATGGTGGCGCTTGGATCAATAAACATTTTAAAATTCGAAGCAGGAAGATTAAATAAATTTCGTTGAAGAAAGTTTTGATTTTCATCCGTTGGTTTCTGTCGGAACCAGTGGGCATTTAAGGGTTAACTTTACGTACTTTATAAATTTTGTAATAAATTTGAACCGAATTCGATTGAAAGTTGGAATATGGAATGGTAAGAACAAAGGATGGTAATATTACAATGAGTCTTCAAGATATTTAGATGCAAACTTTTAAAAAATGATATATCTTGCAAAATATAATCGATATGACCAACATTGGAGTAGGTGTCCATAATAAATTTTCGAAAGACATTTGATTTTTCTATAAAGAAACAAATATTTTTTATAATTCCGCAGTGTTGTCACTTTTTGTGTAATTCCACAAAAACAGTTAGCGTATTCACAGTATATCGTATGTTAGTATGGTATTCGTACCGTGTTGTATATATACGATACAATAACACAGAAACGTCAATGACATTTCTCTTCAGTAAGGGTTGCCATTTCATGATGGAAAGATATACGAGCCAACAAAGAGTCGAAATTATTAAAATTTACTACCGAAATTCGAATTCGTATATCTTTCCATCATGAAATGGCAAACCTTACTGAAGAGAAATGTCAAAAGAGCGGCAAGAAATATGGCGTCGTTTGCTGTCCCTGTCGCTCTACTTTTGTAGCGTCCCTGTTGAAAAACCCTTTACATTCATTATTTTAAGTGTTTCAAGAATATTTCCAAAGAGATATATTAAACACTAATTACTACTGTAACTCGATGGCTATCATTTAAAATTTCTGGAGCAGTACGAAACGTATTATCTTATTATAGTATATGAGGATCCGTCGAAAATGCTAGAGTCTTTATTGTGTCTGTACGAATAAATTTTTAATTTGTGTCTTTTCCCAGCATACCAAATGATATCGAAACGAAGTCAAAACGATATCGTTTGAACGAACAATATTATCGTTTTCGACTATCGTTAACGATTTGAGAATGATAGCGTTCTCGATAAAAATAGGTATATCGTTACCGATATCGATAATGTATGAATACTCGATATAGAAACGAATTCGAAAAATTCGATATTGAAACGAATTCGAAAAGTTTATTCAATTTCGATACTATTTAAATTAATTTTTATTCAAATTTTGTGTATAAATCAAATTTGAAGGTGGTAACACTGCATTTCCGACGGAATTTATAAAATGCCAATCGAGAAACTCGCAGTTACCCGACGTATTTTCGAACATTTTCATCGGAAACAAATCAATCGAGTTTTCCGTCGAGTGAAAATTGACTGTCAAATTTGCTCAAATTTTAATTTTATGTTAAAACATGGAATTTTATATTTTTAATAATTGATTGCCAAAAGAAATTAATTTGAAATGTCCAAATTGTTATAAAATAATTTTTTTCGACTGCTTGGATTTTGCGAACTTTCATAAAATACTATGCAAATTTAAATATTTGAGTAACTACTGTACTTAACGTATATAAAATTAATTAAAAAAATAAAATTACATTCGTTCTGTATTTGCTGTCATTTTAAAGTGTCATATAGAGTACGTTTATTCAATAAAATTGAAAGAATATTTTATTTTTACTTTGAAATTTAGAATTTAATATTGAAATTAAGTGGAAAATAATGTGGCGTTGTGTTATACATATTTCCAGTTCATCGGAAAACTTGATTAGCTTTTATTTTCGCGATGGGGCTGATTAATCCCTAACATTTTAAATGTAAATAATTAACAGTGAAACATTAATTAAAACACATAAACCATTACCTATATTAACTACTCAATTTTCTTTTATTATTTTCCTTTATTCTTAATTTAATAGCAATATTTTCCTCATCAATTAATAATTGCATGCCATACAAATAATGGTTTTAGCCAACTATGTAATGATGACAATGATGGCAATGAACATTAATTGAACCTCTCTGAAAACATTTATTGTAAAAATACATAAAAAAAATAAAAAAAAATGTCAACTACTCAACTAAAAAATAGAATCAACTCATATTATGGAATCGAATTATATGTCATCAAATATTGTATCGATAACATGCATGAAAAACTAAAGAATCGTATTTAAAATGAACTAGCTGAATGACATTTTATTTTGGAAGTCAAATATTTATAAACTAAATTTTTCATATAAATATTCTACATAATCTCTCAAAAAACGGTGTTTCGCGTTAATTTTAGGTCTGTAAAAACTACGGACTTTAAAAAATATCCAATCCACCGTTTTTTTTTTTTTTTTTGCTTTTAGTGGATTTTATTGACTTTTTTTTTATTTTTTTTTAATAACATAGGATTTATCAGTTTTTAAAGCTATCACTTCCCACCTTTCCTTTCGTTGCCGATATCTGCTAAATAACCTTTGGTTGAAAAATACTTTGTGGAAAAAATATTGGATCAGCAAGTGGATCAGATATGAATAATATATAAATCGTACTCCGAAAAAACTATGTTATAATTCGATTTAAAAACGAGTTGGGAAAGTTAGGTCACATGGGGCGGATTTTTATAGTCGGTCGGGCCCGACTATGGTATACCCTACACCTTTGGTGGGGATATTAATGTGGGATATTTAATTGCATACCTTAATTTTAAAGTTTTTAATTATGCTGAACCTCCCCACCCTCAGAATATTATTCATATATCAGAAATTTACGTCTTATATCCCCATAAATTAAAAAATTTATATAAAGTATAAAAAACTAAAAAAAAAATTGAAAAATATAATTGGGCGGACCACGCCTATATTTAAAATTTTGAAAGGCCAATATTTCATAGATTTGATTTTAATAAATTACGGATCAAATTTCCACTATGAAAACCCGGGAAATAATGAAAAAAAAAAGTGGGCGGATCACGCCCATTTTTGGACCACATATTTTTAGGTGAATTCTGATAATACGTTTTAAATTTTATAACTATACCTTGAATACTTTTTGAGTTATTAGTTCCGAAAGAGTTATATAAAAGTGACTTGTATGGGAGGTGGGCGTGTCCGTTGACCGATTTGGCTCAAACTCAGTTCCTACTTTTGGCTAAAATATATTGAGACGAAATTTCATCGCATTCTGATCAGTATTTCTCAAGTTATTCTGTATTCGGACAGCAAGACAGCAAGACGGACAGACAGACAGACAGACAGACAGACAGACGGACATGGCTAAACGGACTCGGGTAGTGATGCTGATCAAGAATATATATACTTTTCCATACCGGACACGCCTCCTAAGGGGCGTTACAATATATGCACAAAGTTAATATACCCTGTACCTGTGTAGGGTATAAAAATAATGAATATTCCTGAAAAATAAGGAAAACAATACAATCGAAAAAATGTTAAAAATTCACGGATTTTTTAAAGTGGATTAAGAAAAAATCTACCAGGCATGTTCAATGTGTTTTGATCTATTGCAATTTGAATTTATTGAAGAATACAAAATATTTTAGGCAGTTTTTCTTATTTTTGCCATTTTTACTGTAATAGGCTACGTCGCCAATATCAATTTATTGCTGTAGAATGAGACGACTATTGTCAAATATTCCTTATGTAAACGCGAAGAATGAGACGTAAACGACTGTAGAATGAGACGACTATTGTCAAATATTCCTTATGTAAACGCGAAGAGGTATGAACACACCCGAAAGGTCCAAAAGTATTATATGGTGATGATGTTCTAAAGTGGGTTTAGCGATACAGTAAAGTAAGGCAAAGGTACTGATTCATATCCTCTCAAAATATCACATGGATAAATATAAAACTTGGAAAATTTGAAAATAACATTACAGAGAGATCTCAGATCTCTGTAGAATGAGATGACTATTGTCAATATGCCTTATGTAAACGCGAAGAGGTATGAGACAGACTTTTTGTGAACACACTCGAAATGTCCCAAATTCTTATATGATGATACCGCTCGGAAGTGGGTTTAGCGATACAGACAAAATATGACATAAATGCAAAACTTGGAAAATTTGAAAATAACATTACAGAGAGATCTGAGCTACAAAATAGATTAATTTTTATTTGGAAATGTCACAAAAAATTGTATATTATTTTATTATAATACACGAACTGATTTAAAATAACGATTTTCACAGTAATTTTCAGAATGATCTCTAGTTTTACGAACATGTCGAATTTTTGGTTTAAGTCTCTGCTAACTAAATCCTGTTTTTACAGGGTATATACGTTTCAGAGTATGTCGAATAAAAAGAATTGTCTAAAAAAGGACACAGTTATGAAAAATATTAATTTAGTTTAACAATCTCAAAAGGCATACAAAAGTTAATATTTATGTAAAAAAAAACAACAAAACTGCAAATTAAACGAGTGACGTTTGTGTGGTTCTGTAGCCTAGCAGTTAGCGTGCTTGTATAACAACTACCATCGTTTCGGACGATATGAGTTCAAATCCCAACCACGAAACATTTGATGTTATCACAACGTTATCGCACTGATGAGGATACTTGGCTATATCCGAAACGGTCCGTATTATCTTTGCCGGTGTTATGTTTTCAATTAATGATTGTTCTTTTCAAGTTATTCAACAATTTTTTAAAATTTTTAGTATTTGAATGCTTTTTTGGTTGATGGTTTTAAATGCAAATAAAATGAATTTATTTCATATTTTTCTCCTGCTTTTCGGTGGTTATTTTTCACAATCCTTGAGGTCATTTTACTGAATTTTTGTTTTACGTTACATTTAAATTAAAATATTGCTATTTATCACGACTATACTATACACATTGTCAATAATAAACATAAAAATAAATATTAAAACTAAGAAAAGGCATATCCGGTATGGAAAAGTAATTAGCGATGTAGTGTCCGTCAGTCAGTTTATCTGTTGAAATCACGGTTATAGTAAAATTAGAAGTGCTAGATCAATGAAACTCATAATTTAGATTACCTATACACCCTCGCAGTCTGATAAGAAAAATGGGCATGATCGGGCGATTGTGACCTATGAACTGAACACTTATTTTCAAATATCTCGTACAACATTGACATCTACATGGTGAATTTTATTTTATACAGCCCGAGGAAAACTTTTTCGGCTTAGTCCGATTACTTCTCTCATAATTCTTACTAACTTAATAAAATTTCTCGACATCAAAAATAGCCAAGTGAACTAAACTTGCTTACAGGTTATGCCTAAACCGGGTTTATTCGCTTTTTTAACACAATTTTCAACAAAAATAATGGGTTTTATCAAATGTACCTATATCAAAAATGCACTAAAAGGGGAAAATACTTAATCTAACTTTACTGGAATTTCAATTATTCAGAGAAATGTTCATTACACATCTAAAATTGCAATACATAACTAAATTTCAGTATACGTATTAATTTTATATCTATAAAAACGATATAAATATTAAACGGACGTAAATAAAGAAACAAAACAAACAAAAACACTTGAAACATTATCTATTGACCAAGTGAGATTGATACTATACTCGGTTTTATAATGTAATTGAAACATTCTGCAATGGAAATTTTATATTTGTCACTAACTACGTTCAATAATCTATGAGGCGTTGACGTTAAGAATTAATGACTGGCTACTACTGATATTGGAGAAAGAAAGAAGTCTGCTTATCGCTGCCTGGCGAAAGTTTCATTACAACGACAAAGAAGAACTAACAACATTGACAATGGAACAGTGTACGGCATCTGCGATTTACTACACCCTACAAATGTGCCAAATGTGACCCTACACAATCAGCGCTGCCAAAAGCACTTAATGCACCACGTAGTGGCTCCAAGCATTCAAGGCAACGACTCATATATTATAGAAAATCAATCTATAGCACGAAAAGACAGAGAGAAGTAAAAAACAGCAGAAAAAAGTTTAAAAAGAAAACTAAAAACAAAAAAACTACATTGAACACGAATAACAGAAACAAATAGAAAAACAAAAGAATTTCCCGCAGGCTACTTCGAAAAAAAAAAAACAACCAAAAAAATTAAAATCACGAAAAATGCGAAGAGTTTTCGCTCCCCTGCGCCGCCCAATGCAATGGCACACATACTGATGGATGGACGGACGAACGTAGGCTGCAACGCCAACTACACCCGCAACCCGCAATGCGTACAAAGGTCAAACGGCGGCACTGATTTCATCACAAATCAAAAGTTTTAAATACTAACTAAATAAATAAATAATAGTAATTAATGCAGGCAAATTAACTGCAGCAAAACTTACGTCAAACGCAGCACAACGCCAACGACGACGACGTCGACTACAACGTCTGTCTGTGACGTCGTTGTACAAAAAGGTTTTACCAGCGATCTACCGTGATAACATTTTTTTTTCTTCACCACAAATTCACTTTTTTCACAATTCTTTCAATTACACAATTTCTTCGAATTTTTTAATAATTTTATTATATTCACTGTCTTGCGCGTTGTTTGTTGCGTTTATATTTATTTATTTAACTAGTTTTCGTTGCGTTTTCTTGTAAATTTCTGTGGAAAACTATTTTTCACCGCAGCAGGAAAATTTTGTGTGACTTTTCTAGTGATGGCTTTTATTTTGGGTACCCAATACTTTATTTTTTCGATATTTGCATGTGTATCGATATTGAGTACTTTTATTGAGAAAGTATTCAATACTCGGTGTAACGTTTTTAAATTAATTTGTATCAAAACACTGAATGTGTTGGCCAAAAGGCAACTGACGCATTTGAACATTTTTTTAATGATCAACAGCTTTGTAATGTTAATAAACCAACTAAATATATAAACTGAAACAAATTTATTAAGTTAAATCAACGAAATATTTTTGTTACTTTAAATTGTTAATAAAATTTTACAAAATATCGTTAAAAATTTTTAACGAAATTTTGTAAAATTTTATTTAAACTGATGCTGTAGCAGCTTTAGTAATAATCAAAATATAATGTACATCTTAAAGAAATGGTCGGCTTTTTGACAATTTCTGCCATGCAAATGTAAATCAAAAGTCGACTACTACCTTAAGTTGAATATTATTTTTTGATTATTTGTAACGCTGGTAGTTTGTTAAATCTACAATATTAATATTAAAAACACATTTTAAAATAAATTCTTATTTGAAAACAAAATACATTTAAGATAATTATTTATTATTAGAACTCCTATTTACAACTTATTACATAACTTTTTAATAAAGTGCCTTTATATTGAGTTTCGATACAGGTGATTTCTTTGCAACTTTTGTCAAATAAATTGACAATGAAATTTTTTTCAATATAGACTTTTTAAAACACAAATTCAGATTTTTTGCCACATTTTTGACAAAAATATAATAACATTACTTTTTAAGCTTAGGATTTTAAATTCATTTCTATTTTCTAAATTATCAGAAGTCAGTAAAACAATCAAGTCGTATTTAAACATCTGCATATTTTACCTTGTATTAAATACAAATCGATCGGTTGCTTCAATAAAAAAGTATTGAGTATTTGGAAGTAAGTACTTTTATTGAGTCTTTAAACAATATGACAGCTGAACAATGATTCTCTTTCTTACAAGCTAATTTATAACTATGATTATTGTTTTAAACAGAAATACTAGTATACGCTATGTGCTAAAATTGTATGATAATGAATATACCTTATTCATGAGTAATTGCAAACATATATTGGATACTCATATGAGTACAAAAAGTATCGAAATTATTATCATCACTAGATTTTTCTTATTTCACGTACTGTTGCCACCTTTTGATGTCACAAAATGTCATACGTGGAATCATTAAATTTTTGATGTTACCATATTTGAAGTATTCCAATGATTTTGAACAGTGATTTTTAAGAAATTATTTTTTTTACTAGAATCTATATTATTTTTAAAATTGCTTCGGAAATAATTTTATATTCAAAAATATAAAATGGTTTAATAAACCAATTGGTTTATGTATTTTTCAAGGTCGCCAGGGTTCAACCTACTATTATTGTAACTTTTGAACAAAATCTTTTGTTGTAGATTTTTATTTTTTAATTATAAAAACAATAATAAAAAAAATATGTTAAAAAATTATTAAAATGCATTAAATATTTTATTTTAATTGAATTAAATTATTTTTATTTTGTTTTTAAATCTTTTTTTTTATTGTGTTCTTTTGTTATTTAATAAAAAGAAAGATACATATAATTATGAAAAATATGGTGTAAAATTATTTCATGTGATAAAATGTGTGTTTTTTTGTCAGTATATTTTGTAACGTTGACATGCAGGTGCCGCGAACATACATAGTAAATGTATTTAGTCAAGCAGTGTCTTGCTGGGTTCGTTTAAACATTCCCACATATGAAAATTACCAAAAAATTCCCAGAGTACTAAAGTTTTTCGCTCCTTTAAATTATAGTACGAAATACAGAACAATGCATCCCTGGCCGCCTACATAAACAAAAAACAAAGCGTTGCAACAAAAACAAATTGTTTACAAACGAATTTAATATGTGTTGCCACTAAAAACAACGAAACACAAATTGTTAATAATGAACGAGTTAATTACTCTATTCGCGAAGTTAAGTGAATACTACGATCGCACATTATTGTGGGAACAAATTGAAGATCTCTATGAAAAGGCTGCAGATGCGCGTAGTAAAAATGCGAAACCGTCGTCAGCACCGAAGAAGAGAACTGCAGAGAATGGCAGCAGCGATGACGACGATGAGCCATTGAGTGGACTAAACGCCAAGGATGCAGTCACAGCACTGCCCATGATACGACGTGCGCTCAACGATTCGCAGGTACTCTCCACACTTCTAGAACTTTGTACTATGATACGCAGTCTACGAGAGTCGGGCAATAGTTACGACAACACCTATGACTGTTGGGATGAAGTGGTCAAGGTGTCACCACGCGACTCCTACTTGTCCTTCGTATACGCACTGACCGGACTCATCGCGTTGGATGTGGCGCATGCATCGTATTGCAAGTTGGCGGTGGCTGCAGCCAACACCTATTTCCTGACGCTTACAATACCAGGCGCCAAGGGATTCCATATTTTTGAGGAGGAGATAATTGCGCATGCGCTGCAGGTGTTTTCGCTTATTGAACGCGTACAGCAGCCGGAGGTGTTGCGACGTATGTCACGCCAGCAGCCCATCGAGATATGGGTGAATATTGCAACATTCTGTGATGACATCAAGTTGCTGCTGCGCTATGTGCACTTCAGTGAACACAAGAGTGCACGCGATCGAATTCTGCGCAAGCTCATCGATATACAGTTCCTCAATCATGAGCGAGGCTATGCGAATCATTGTAAGTAGTGCAAGGATTATTAATAAAATAATTATTCGGAAACATTTTTAAATTGGAGGAGAAATGTAAATTACTTTAATATGTTCTTTTACGAATCTGACCATATATCAAACAAAAATTGAGTTTAATGCAAATTAAATAAACCCCAAATATTAATTTATAAACCACAAATATTATTAAAATGAAATAATCAACAAAACGACTGAAATAGCAGCACTCAAAATTAAATAACCCCCATGAAATTGTCGTCGGGATTATTTCATTGGGGCTTATTTCATGAGAAATAACACAACAAAATGAAACAGCACAAAATAAATACGATTTTAGGTGTTAATTCATATGAAATTAAAAAAAATCTACCAGCTGCCATCTAATTTCAAACAATTCAGTTTTCCCAAATTCAATATATTTCAATCTAATTCAATCCGGTATAGGTTTGTGCAATGAAACAACTCAATACATTTATATTCTTTGTAATAATTGTATGTTATTTAACACGAATAACAATAGTAATAATTACTACAATCGAGAGTAATTTCATTGATTAAAATAGAGAACCAGAATTTAGTTTTAGCCTTTTCGGAAAACAAACTTTTTCCACATCGATTTCTAAATTAGAAAAAAAAACATTTTTTTTATTTCGAGTTTGAAACTCAACGCAATTTATTGCAAATAATTTAAAATTGTACAAAAAAAAAACAAAACATAACTCATAACAGCAGCCGCTTTAACCCAGCGCGCGCTTCATGAACATCTGCTTAATCTGCGGTATGTTGTGCGTCAGCTGCAACCCCAGGCTGCGCAGCAATACCACGGGACTGAACGTGGTCGAGTACATGGACTGCATACCATGCACGCCAATAAGTATAGGCACATTATTGCTCAAACAGCGCTGCTCATATTTGATCAAATACTGCTTGTCGCCCAATTTAGCGCCCGCATAGGCGGCCTCTTCCAACACCGCCACCAAGTGACGCACATCGCTATAACCCAAATTGACGCCCTGCCCGGCCAACGGATGCACACGATGTGCGGCATCACCAATCAATGCAACGCCAGCGCCCACATACGATGCGGCATGTAGAAACCCTAAAGGAAAAGTTGCACGCGACTTGGGTACTACGCCACAAACCTTTGGCGGAAATTGATGCGATTGCGTAGCATTGCGTCCCATAAAAGAATTGAGCGCGCGTACGGCAGTCACTGCTAAATCGTTTTGTGAAGCATATTCCTTGCAGAATGCCTCATTTAGGGCATCGACAAACTCAGTCTCCGGCATGGCGGCCAACTCCTTGGCATGTGCATTGCTTGTACTCCACACCAACGAGCTCATGGTATCATTGAGTGGTAACATGGCCACGGGACCGCTCGGTATAAAGCGTTGCCAGGCGACAGCATTATCACCAGCGGCACAAAGTTCAAGTGTGGCCACGAGTCCCATGCGTTCGTAATTTATGGCGTAGACATCAACGTTCATTGCTTGGCGCACCAATGAGTTTGCGCCATCGGCGCCTATCAACAAATCGCAGCTATACGTTTCGCCGCTCTGCAGCTGCACCTCGCTGCGCGTGCCACCACCGCTTGCTGCGGCGGGCAATTGCACAGACTTAATGCGCGCTTGGTTGCGTACCACAACATTGCTGTTCTCGCTGGCCTCCAACTCTTTATACATCGCATCGAGCATTAAATCATTCTCCACAATGCAGGCCACATCTGCGGCATAGTGTTCGTGATGAAATTGTATAAGCGCATCGCTGCTTGCATCCCACACTTGCATCTGCTTCACCGGCTTGACACGCGCCGCCTCCATGCGCTGCCAGGCGCTAAGCTTTTTAAAAAGTTCGATGCTGCCCTTATTAATGGCAGAAACACGATTGCCGTACTGCTCCTCAACGTTGTAGCCCTTGAAGGCGGGCGCACCTTCGAGCAGCAAAACACGTTTCTCCGCCAGCGACATGGATTTGGCCAAGGCGCAGGCCAGCGTAGTTCCGACAAGTCCGCCACCGCCTATAATAATGTCGTAATGTTCCGATGGCTTCGCGGTTTCATCGGCGGCGTCACAGCGGACACTGCTGGTGCTCAAGGCGCGTATCGCTAATTGTTGCAGCACCACTTTTAATTGCAGCGTCGCGGCGCGTTGCTTCAGTAACATTGTCATTTGCACAATTTTTTATTTATTTTTATAATAATTGTGAAATTCTGTTTAAAATTTTAAAGTTTTTCGGTTTCGTGTTCGTTTGTTTTGTAATTTTTTTAACAGCTGATGACAGTAGTTAGAGATGTGTTTAGTAGTCGATTATTGACAGTAATTTATCGATTACATTTAAACATTACACTGATAAATAAAATATTAAACATTTAATATAAATTCTAAAAATAAAATTTAATATAAAATAAAGTATTCAAAAAATATATTTATAAATACATTTTGAACAAAATAAAACTGAAATTTTTAATATTTCCATTGCAGACGCCGCCAATTTGCATCGAAAATGTTTTGAGATATTCGAGGAAATGATTAATGCGCACAACGGCGAGCCCGAGGAAACATTAATGAAAATGATGAATATGACAGTATTTCTGCACACGTACGCGCCCAAACCGAAAGCAGCCAGCGGTGGCAACAGTTTATCTAGCAACGATAGTGATGGCGAACACATTTCCGATTGGTTCATCAAATGCATAGTGAAATATCCGCGCATACTGGCCAAAGTGTTAAGTTTTTATATTGAATGTATTGTAACGAATCCGGTGAAATCGGTAAGTTTTAAACTACTCTTTATTTTAGTTTATTATTTTTTATGACTTTACTTTTTTTTATCAATAACAATTAAAGATTTGCATTATGAATGCTTTACATTACTTAAAATTACTTTACAATTTACAATTCTCCCAGTGGAAAACTGAACAAACACTACGCGCACTCGACTACGCAGCCAAATACGATGCGGCGCTCTTTACCAAATGCAACGAGTCCAGCGTTGAGTTTATCTGTGATGCCATATACTCCGACGAGGTTACGATACGTTCACGCGCCATCGAACTAATATCACGCATTCTCATGCTTGAGTCTAAAGTCGATTGGCAAATGTTTCGTCACGAAGTCTCAAATATACCGCGTGAATTGCATCTGCTCAAGGAATTGATTGACAGTCTGCAGGATTGCAACAACAATGTCAAATTGAAAGCCGTTCAAGCGCTCCACACGGCATTAACACGTGGCTCTGCGACGTCGCAGACAATTCTCACAGAGTGTCTGCAGTTTGTGGTCTATAATGATTTGAATGTTGTGCAGCCCGAGGAGCCACGTGTTTGCAAAAAAGAAATACGCTACGAGAAGCCAATAGCACGCACACCCGCCTACTCTTTCGAGGGACATGGGCTCATTGAAATGTCGTTTATGAATTTGCCTGCGTATATTTATACGCATCTCTTTCATAATCCACTATCGTATATACGACGCGCCGGTATTATGTTTATCGAACAAATTGTGAAATTGAATCCGTTGGTAATATTCAATACAAACTTTGTTGCGGTGAGTTTTAGGTTTATGGTATTTTGAAACGTGTTCGTGAGTTTAACTTCGCAATAAACTCACGAGCACGTGCGATATCATTGTTATCGATAATTAAACCTGTTTAATTATTAGTTGTACTCATTTATGAGCTGCAAATTCTGTTCTGATTTTTTTTATAATATCTAATGATATTCATAATTATTAATGAACATAAATGTAAATATTTAAATTATATTTTTAAAATTAGGAAACTTCACGTCTCATCGATGAACCTACCGCACTCGTGCGTAAGCAAACGCTCATTATGATCGATAGCATTTTGGGCTGTTATCCGAATTGTTATCTTGTGATCTGGGTGTGGTGCAAAATAGTAGCGCCCATGCTGCACGATGGCGATCCCAAGAATATTGAGCTGGCCATGGATGTAAGTGATTTATGTCAAACCAGCTTGTTTTAGTGTTTAGTATTTCATTATTGGCTTAAATTAATTGATTACTTTTCAATTAACAATATTTTATTAGTGCTTTCGTTCACGTGTCTTGCTCAACATGAAGGGCATCGATCAGTCCAACAAGGCAGAGCATTTTATGCCTTGGGTTATCATACGCACTCTGCTTTCAACGCAGTCGAGACTCTATTTGCAGACATGCTTTCATTTGGCCTTGCAACAACGCATGATCAAGTGCGTATTATAAAAAAAAACAAACACAGAAAATTCATAAATGAATAAAGTTCTAAATTAACTTTATTTGACATTCTTTTATCGATAGCTCACAAATTATCAGCACCATCGAGTCGCATCTACTCACCGACAATTCCACGGAGGCGTGGATTGTGTTGAATTTTATTTCAGGAAAATGTAAAAGCAAAGAGCCCGATGCTCTAATACATCTCTTTACATCAAGGCAATCGGTAGGTTTTGAATAGATTTACAAGTCATTTTTCTTCTCTCATATTTTGGCCTTTTTTTATTTATTTAGTAATTTATTAATTAATCACTTCGCTTAATAATAAATGTATTCATTAATTTATACTATGATATAATTCATCTCTCATTCATTCACTTTACCACAGTGGAACAAAGAGCAAAATATGCTGATCGCCCTGGAGGTGCTCGCGAACTGCATACAAGACTTTTCTCACTCTGCCCTCAATTTTGCCTTCAATCACATACTCACGAGCATACGTTCCGGTGCTATGTTGCCTGTAGTTATAGGCAAAGCATTTGATTTTCTGTTGCTCATCGACAATCAATCGCAAGTGCAAAAAAAAGCGCAACCCACAGCACACACGGACAAAGAATGGATAGCCGAATTGCACGCCCATCTTGAGCTGCAGATCTGCGAGGGGCTACATGATTTTCCCGAGAATCGTTCCATCTTTATGTCACATCTTTACTCATACACAGAGGTTAATTTGCAGACGCGTCTACGTCCGCACACGACAATCGTTGCATTCGTGCACAAATACATACGCGAATGCATTAAGCTGCCCGAAGCTGAGTTGGAGTTCGAAAATGAGCGACTCTTTAATTCGATGATATTGCTCGCAGGACGTTTGTCACTGCGTGATGCCTGTATTGCGAGCACCACCTGCCGCATGTATGGCTGTATTTTGCAGCACATTGATCGGCCACCAATTGTGAATACGATTATTGTGGCCGTCAATGATTTGTGCAAAAAGCATACGCAGATTGTGGAGCGCATGCTCGAGAGTATGTTGGCCAAGCTGGAATCGCCGTATACCGTCAATCGCATAGAGACTTTCAAGTGTTTTCAGCGTCTTGTGCTGCAGGATCAGTTGAAATTGCGCGGTTCGTTGCTGCTGGCATTAATGGCAGCAATACTCGATGAGAATCCAGAGTTGGCTGCACGTGCGGCGGAATTTTTCACGGAGTTTTTGAGCAAAAAGAATCCTACATTGTTTCAAAAGTGTCTCGTCGAGTGTCCGTTTGTGCTGAATGAGTATAAGGTGGGTTTGTGTGGTCGCTACAAAAATGTATTAAATTAATACATATTTTTTATATAGAATTTTGATGGCTTGGACAGTTTTTCATCTACCGCCATCAAGTCGCCTTTGAGTGGCGATGCGAAACGCAAAGCACGTCAGCAGCTCTACAACCATCTGATGGCCGAAATCGACGACATCAACTTGATTATGTACTTTGGACAGCTGAAGCTCATAGCAGGTATTATTCAAAATTATAAAAGCATTTAGTAGTCAATTTAAAAAGTAATTGAATCATTAAAAATCATTAAAATCTTTTGAATCAATTAAATAAAAACTCAAAAATCTTGAAATCAATAAAATTATTAATTATTGTAAATGTATAGTGTATATTAATTATTGTAAGTATTAAACAACGTTCCTTTGTCTCCAGAAAAATCTCAAAACGACCCACTGCTCAAATCCGCCGAAGGCATTGCTTTGGTCAAGGACGTGCTTTTCATAGTGCGCCGCGTCTGTCAACTGACCAAGGAACAAAAGCCCAACGCTGAACAAAAAGAGGCGGGTGACAATAACGAAGATGCCGTTGATTTGGCCGAACTAGGCGCATCCGAGCTGCCAGCAACCTCCTCTGCGACAACAACTGCTCCTGCTGCTGGAGGCGGACGTGGACGTCGGCGGCGTGAAGTTGTCACCATGCCAGATGCGGTGTGTAATAATTTTTTCAATTTATTTATAATTTTCTATAATGCATTTTACAAAACAACAGTTAAATCTGCTCGAGAAATCGTTAGCATTTCTACCTATCATACATCGTAATACACATGCGTTGGACACATCGATTGGCAAAAGTTTCGATGAACTTGGACGTGCGTTGGCCAAACGTTTTACCAATCTTATAGACTATGCGCAGCCCGCTGCATTCTGGAATAAATATCGTGTCTCTAAAGTGGCGACAGCTGGGAAAAATAAATCAAAAAAACGCAAATCAAAGAATAGTCGACATTCATTGGAAACCGAAGATGAAGACGAAGAGGGTAGTGAGCACAGCGATAATGAGCTGCATGATGATGATATTGATGAAAATGTTGTGACTGTTGGCGTTGAGCATATTGATGATGCTGATGATGTGATGCCACTGGTTAACATTAGTGCGAGTGTGAAGCGTATGCGCGCCAATAATTGCACAGAACTACCGATGGAATATTTGTTTAATCCTAATATTGTGTTGTAAAATTTATGAGCATCAAGTTGGATTTTTTTATTATTGTTTATTTAGTTTTATATTTTTTAATTAGAAATTAACAAAACACAATAGTATTATTATAATTGTACTATAGACATAGATATTGTAAGTTATAAATAATAAATGAATTGTGAAATTTACAAACTAAGTTTTAAAATATAGTAAAAACTCTGATCTCTGATATAAGTATTATTATATTTTATTTAGTGACCGATGAGCGACAGAGTGAAAGATACTTCAGAAATCTATGGCCTGAAATGTGTTGAAAAGGAGTACCGAAGCAGATGGAACGGTAGACTCATCAAGATCTGGCGCTTCTAATGTGTTGGATATATCTTCGAGAGTATGGATAAAAACGGTTGAGTGAAAAATAGTTCAATTCTGCATACGGTGGTGATCAATGTTTAAATTTCGGGAAAAATCGATCAAATGCCCGAAAACCTGAGGATGCTTCGAGTGTACAACCAATCAACTAAGCAGAAGCAACTTGCGAAATATATTAGCTCCTGCCAAAAAACAACCTCGGCTGGTTAACTACGTAAGTAATGTTTTATTAAGTAATTAATGGTATCACTTCTGAATTTTTGGTAAATAAATGCAATAGATATTTTCAGGGTTGAAATTACTCTTGCTCTTTACTTATTAAATACTGTTCGAGCTCTTTGCTTTTTAAATGCTGTCTTAAAAAGCAAAGCTCTTTGCATTTAAAAAGCAAAGAGCTCAAGTTTTGGGATCGAAGCATCATTTCAAAAGCAAAGCACGAGTGTTTTGCAATTGAGACATCATTTCAAAAGCAAAAGAGCGAGAGTTTTGGAATCGAAACAGTATTTAATAAGTAAAGAGCAAGAGTAATTTCAACCCTGAAAATATCTATTGCATTCATTCACCAAAAATGTCTATTCCAAAACTATCGATCTATGCTGCGATTTTAAAAGTTTCGATCTTTGCTTTTTAAATCAAATCTCAACTCCAAAACTCTCGTTCCTTGCTTTTTAAGCTGTCTCAATTGCAAAAATCTAGCTAATTACTTTTTAAATGCTGTCTCAATTCAAAAATCTATCAATTTGCTTTTTAAATGCTGTCTTGATTTCAAAACATTCGATATTTTCTTTTAAAATTAAATCTCGATTCCAAAACTCTCGTTTTTTGCTTTTTAATGCTGTTTCCATTCCAAAACTCTAACAAATCATGCGAGAACAATATGGTGAATGACTAAGAGTGAAGATAGAATATTAGCAAAGCAAGAAGCAAAAAATATAGAATTAGCGAAAAATATAGAATTAATAGAATAGAATTATGAAGCATTTCAAAAGCTAGGAGTGAACATATTTGAAGCATTGCTCAACAAAATCAAATCGCTTTGCACTCTTTCGAAGTAGTTCTCCCAAACTAAATACAAATGTTGCTTCTTTTCGTAGCATGGCTCTATAATATAATCTTCTTGCTTCCTCTCGACTGCAGCTTTCAAACCTTGGTTATTTTCACATTAATTTAAAAGTTTTCTATCTATGTAGTTTTTAAATCAAGGATTTGAATAATATTGAATATTTTATAGTGTATACTATTAAAATTTGATGAAATATTATTAATTTAATAGCATTTCAGCAATTCTTTTTGTAAAGCAGTATTATAATGTACTTTAATTATATTTTTTTTTCCTTTAACAAGAAAAGTCTAAAAAATGTTATATATATCTGCATGATCCCCTTTTATTTACGAGTTGGAAAGTAACGTAAACTTGTGGCATTAAAAAATTTATAGGACTGTAAAACTAAACCAATAGTACGTTTTATTAAATATTTATAGCAGTTTTATTATATTTAAACATTCTAAAGCTATTGGTAGAACAAAATACAGTACTAACAGTAAGAATATTATTGTAATAATAGTATGCATCCCATTGTATAATTTTAATAGTAAAAATACAAATAACGACTATTCTCACTAAGGTCACAAAGCTAAACAATGCCCCAAAGACATAAAAACAGTCCAACTGTCAGTCGTCAAACACATGTAGGTACTGTAATGCGAATCTAATTAGATTAAACATTTACATGTCAAGTTCTAGTGACCAATCAACCAAGTTCCAGACACTCAGTCATTTAGTGAGCCACGAAGGCATTTGAAATGCAGACGTAAAACATTGAAGCATTCGTTAGTGCAATGAATAGTGATTGCTATAATTTGGAATTTAACAGAGTTAGCAATGCAGCAGTGGAGCAACATTTTGGACAAGAGCAGTCGCAACAGTCACATACCGTAGTCGCCGAAATCTACGGCGAGAATACGGAGGAGAATCTATTAAACGATTATGAGTTGGTGAACAACGAAGAGTTTGATGATGACGATGAAAATGTTGAGAAATATAAAAGAAAACCACAAAAGGACGACAGGGCAGAGCAGACTGTTGCACAGCATAATGTGATGCCAATAAATTTGGAAAATAATTACAAGCAAAATGTGCGTCTGGGCGCCGACAAAATCGCTTTGAAATCACAGACAACAAAAGTCGATAAATCAATAGCACAGGAAACGGAAACGCCGACAGTGGCAGGAGGGTTGCATAAAATACAAAAACCACAACAACAACAATTACAACAGCAGCAACATGTGACACAACGTGGCGCTTTTACCATTGTACCAATAGGTGTCGCACGCAGACACACAACCATTGCCGGAGGTGCGGGCAATAATTTACCGGAAATTGTTTTGACTTCCTTTGATAATAAGTGCAATGCGTTGGCGCGTCCGCTGGCAGCTAAAAAGTCGGCATCGGTGACGTTTTGTTCAACATTTAAGCCAATAACAGCAGCAATGTTGCCAACAGCAACTGGAGCAACAGCAACAACAACAGCTTTTGACTGCTTTGGCGCCAAAACAACTGCAGCGCCAGCTGCCTACGATGACAGCAATGAACTTGTCTCACAACCCGGTAGCTCAACATCACCCGAGTCCTATGTCGACAACATTTTGAGCGCCGCTTCGTCGGTATCGGTGCGCAGCAGCAGTTTAAGCAGCGGCGCGGGCGTTGGTGCTGATTTTGAGACATCTTTTAAGACAATCAAATTACAACAAAAAACACAGCAACATGAACAATTCCAACAACAGCAATTAGCGAAACAATTAAAAGAAAAACCACAACAGAAACACGTGCAGGAAACTGCAAAAATAATGCGCGTTAATCGCGCATTGAACTCAAAATCCACTGAATTGCATAGAATGTCAACAACAGCAGAAGCAACAATAACAACTAAACAAAATGTTGTTGCTGCTGCACTTACTGATGCTGCTGCCGCTGCGGTTATCAATGCGTTGCATGAACAGAAGAAGCAACAACAACAAGTAGTAGAAGAACAACAACAGCAACTAACACAAAATGCAACCGCATTGCAAGCACCTGCAAGTGCCACCAACTCAAGTCGTTCAAGGTGAGTTCAACGCATTTGACATACATATTAAGCTCTTTGAAAAGCTTTCAACTACTTTCAACGGCGTGGTTCTACGTTCAAAAGCACTGGACTATAGGAAATATTATAATTTTTTGCATTTCCATTTAAAGCGTAATACACACAGAAAACAGATTTGTTTCGGCAACCATTAAATTGCCCTACCGAATTGTTTGGTTGCAGCAACCTCATATTCAGCAAGCATGAGGTTGTGGCAGTCATATAGTGTATATCAGTATCTTTTCAAAAATAGTTTATTACATCGTCGTTTTCACAAGTGCTTAATATCACTTTTCCAGTCGTGAAATCTCACTTTTTATTTAAATGTTTTCTAGTCTGTCTGTTCGGTACAAATTTTGCAATTGATTTTAATCTAAATTCCGGATGAGCTCGTGAACTGAAATTTTAAACATTGTCTAGAACTTGATAATATGGTTCAGTCGACATAGTTCTATTTTAAAGACACTTTGAAAATTGTATAATTTTAATTTTAATGATATTCGGCTATATGTCGGTATAACGTGTTTAGCATTTAACGAATTTAGAAAGATAACGAATACAATTTTAATCCTATGTCGAATACACTGCAGGATAGTTCGCTGCCGAGAGATAAAAAAACATTTTTATTTGGTGTTTTGTGTTCGCAACCGCTAGCGAACGAATGTCCCACCTTTCGCATTAACCACTGACGCACGGACACTGCATTTTGAATTATAATAATAATAGTTTGGCGCTACAGTCCGTAAGTGTGAAGTTTATTCATATGCAGTGTGTACTCTCAGAGGTTTTTCATTGTCTACCGAGAGGTACCGCGAAATAAAAAAATGTTTTTTATGAAAAGATGTTGTTAGCCCCAGCCAACATGGGACCTTCGGCACACAGTCCAACGCACTAACCTCTGAGCTAACGATTTCATTTTAAATTACAATTATAAAATACCTTGTAATATTTGACGTGTTTCTCTTTTTAGTCCCTCACCCAGTCACAACGTTGCCACATCGAGTGTCTCTGATGTTACAGCACATTCATGTTCCCCAGAGCTAAAGTGCCTCATATGCTGCCAAATGTTTCGTGATCCGCGCACTTTAAATTGTCTACATTCGTTTTGTTTTCAATGTTTGGTCGATGAGAATTTTAAGCAGGACAGCAGTATTCCGTTCTGGTCACAACCCAGCGCTGAAGGTGTCCATTGGAAAGGTAAGTAAATATAGATAAAATTAAATGTATATTGAAAATTTGAAAGATCACAATGTATGGTGATAGATTTAAGGAGGTGAATATTTTATTATTCCACAACATTTACATATTTTTCGGACAATTATATTCCTACACACAGAGTAGAGATTTGTTGCGCCAACCAACTTATTCGGTTCTCTCAACCGCTTATTCGGTTCTCTCAACCGCTTATTCGGTTCTATCAACCGCTTATTCGGTTCTCTCAACCGCTTATTCGGTTCTCTCACCCGCTTATTCGGTTGTTATTATCCAAGCTAAAAGAGTTTCAGTTTGTACTGCAACCAATTTCAAACTGTCTCAAACAATTTAGTACAGATTTAAAACCATTTAAAACCACCGAAAGAACGAATCAGCTGGGGCCAACCTTTTTGGCCAACCGATTTATTTAGATCTGTCAACATTCGACTGATTCAGTTGTTGCAACACCGCGTATCAGTTCACGAGTGAAAAATCTGAAGCTTGTGCGACTGATGTTGTCCTGCTTTGGCATCACTTTTATACAAGACAACTGATTTCGCAGTTGAATCTAATAAATATTGGTTGCAACAACCTAATTTTATATAATTTAGTCAATATAACCAACTAACTGTTGAGTCAACTAAATATTGGTTATGTTTTATTTTAAATTTAGTTGCCGTAGCAATGGAAATACAAAAATTTAAAATGGATACAAAGTTTGTTTCCCCAATCAATGTTGCAGTTGCTTCAACTAACAGTTGGTTACGCTTCATACTATTGTTTACCACAAACTTATATCAGTTGAGACTGACTAAATTTGGTAGATGCAAATGAATATTCGTTGAAACAACTGAAACGTCAAGCTATTTTTTGTGTGTGGGAGTGTGTATAGACTAATATTTTGAGTGTACAGGCTAATATGGTAGTTGCCCATCAGCTTATTCGGTTGTCTCAACTGCTAAGTCTGTTCATATTGCCATAACTAAAAGGGTGGTCGTTTGGACTAAAAATAATTTAGAACAGTTTTAGAAGAATTTGGTGTGTGTATATGATAATATTTCAAATGCCAATCGAATATGGAAGTTCTATCAACCAATGTGTGGCAATTTCAATCAACACTCTTATTACCCTTAACGTTCTTGACCAAATTGAATAAATGCATACATGTTTCAACTACTTTATGGTTTTATTAATTCAATATTCTAACTAAAATATAACTACAGTTGGAAAAGATTTTATTTTTATAAGAATTTCTTTGATATATATATTTTTTTTATGTATAACAATAATTAATATTTAATTAATTAAGTGAAAGCTATGGAATATATGTATATATTAAATTTGTTTTATATAGATTTATGCTATTATATAAATATATATATATATGTAGTATGTATATTAATATTTGTTTTACTAAAGTAATTGGCGTTTATATGTCTCATTGATATAAGTATAGTAGATAGTAGATAATTTGTAAATATTGCTGTAAGTAATAGGAAAAATGTTAGGAAAACTGCTACTAAAGTAATTTTCTGTCTATGTGTATGAATGTATGTATGTATTTGTATGTGTATATGTATGTATTTGTATGTATTTGTAATTTTAACAAATGGTATTATTTAATAATTCGTAACAATTTAATTTTCCCAAAGTGGCCACATTGCTCGCATCACGTCGCATTTTCATAAAATTTCCAACCCAATGCGTTGTCAGATCCAAGTATTTGGTCTTCGAGCCCGGACTATAATCCAAAAAGCCAGCTTTCGGTATGACCTCCTCTATTTGACTGCCATCCTGCCAGTTGTTGTAACTGGCAATACTGATGAAACCCACATGGTTAATGAGCGCTGTGCGCCAGGCAACACCATAGTACTGTTGAATTCAAAAAATGTTGAAACTCTTTACGGTTATTTGTGACATTCTACACGGTAAGACTTACGCGTCCATTGCTGCGATGACGCTGTATATCACCATGTCGGGGAAATTTATTGCGTTCAGCAAAACCCGGTCCCACTGTGGGCACAAAAAGCATTTTGTACGTCTGCGCAAATGACTTCAGATATGACCAGTTCTTCCAGGTGCTCGCATAGGTGGCGCCATTGCTGGGCAGCTTGCTGTAGAAGCCGTCGAAGCAGAGGCGTCGCATGGAATCGGCGTGTGACTTGAGTCTATAACGTATAAAGAATAGGTCTATTTAGAGAATACTGTTAACTTTATTAATTAGAAATGTTAATTTCTATAAAATAGAATCATACCTTATGTGTCCTATAAAGAGCGCATCCAGCGTCCGACGCTCATTGTCCATGTGCGAGGCACAAAAGAGCCGCTCAGCCGCATCTGTCAACTTATAAGCATTGCTCACGTATAACACGGGCAACGGCATATTACGCGACAACGAGTGCACGCGATAGAAACCCTCCATGTCCGCATATTTACGAATATTTGTGAGCTGCTGGCGCACATAAGCACGACTTTGATTGCCACTAAGTGACAGCTCAAAAGTGACGCTCAAATTATAGGCAGGCACCAGATGCAAAATTTCCTCGTACAGTGCGAACTCGCCCGGTCGATTCGTGAGACTCAGTATAAGCACAGCGACGCCACAACGACGTATATTCTCAAAATGACGCTGTAGCAGACTAGTCGTCGGACGATAAGGGCCAAGAGCTGGATAGAAAGCACTATTCAAAGTAAGTGGATTTTTTGGTGAACTATAGACTGCGCTTGAGACCGGCTCATGAGCAGGTGCTTTGTGTGCTGCCAAAGACTTTTTCGCCTTGTACCACTGCACTGGAGCGCTATAGAATATATGAATGCCTGTGCTGACACCATCCAATGTTGTGTGTTCCTCATCGGGGTCTTTAACCAGCTGTTGTTGCTGCTCCTTGAGATGCTTGATCTTTTCATTTGCGATGCGTGTCCTTATTTTATGTTCGTCGTATTTTTCTGGCACAATTGGTACACGTTCTTGCTGCGATTGTTCGACAACAACAACGACTGGCGCTTGTGGCACCTTGGGAGCCTCCTCATTCTCTGCCTCTGCCTCCGCCGCGGCAGCCTCTACTGCGGCCTCTATAAAACGTGCATCGAGCACACGTTCGCGTGGTGCTGTCGCATATGCCTGCTGCTTGAATATCACAAGTGTGGCCACAATTAATGCAATTATTATGCAGAGCAAAATAAATTTAAATTTTCTACGTTTATTTGCATATTTTTTCAACAACATTTTCGTCGTGGCCGCGTTTCGGCTGCTGACATATTTTACACTTGCTGCGACAGCGGCGTTGACGACTGCATATGAGACACGTTCGCGTTCGACTGTTCGAATACGAGTCCTTGTTTTGATGTCAGTTACTTTAGTTCTTCAGTGCTCTTTTCTTTTTGCTCTTGTCTACGCCATTAGTCAGTCATGCGTTTTGACAACATGTGCTTCCGGGTCTACGCGTGTGTTTTGTTTTGGTCCTGGCAGCTGCAGCAGCATCCGGTGTGAATGTTGTTGAGTGATTTTTTTATCTTCACCTTCTCGAGCACAGTGCGCATGGGCGGTGAGCAGTGAGAGCAACACAGCTTCATGAATGGCGCATTATAACAGTTACGACCATTCATACGTGCTCTGGGCATCGTTAAGCACTTGTATAACACATAAGGTGCTAGTTATAGCAATGAATGGCACTCGAAAAAATACGAAATAAATCAATATTATGGTACTCGACTTTAAAAACAATGAATTTGTTTTTCAAAGGCTTATTTTTACTTTAAAGATTAAAAAATAAAAATAACGGTTGATAAATTCCAAAATTTCGAATACAATTCGTGTGATTAATATGTTTTGATGATTTCGATAAAGAATATATCGTCATTTTTGACCATTAAACATTTAAAGGATTTCTGTCATACGTGCTCCGTATCGTTAGGTACTTGTTGAAAACATAATATGTCAGCTTTAGACATAAACGGCAATTGAATTAATTGGGAAAAAAAATCTATATTACGACAATTTAATAAATACCAAGAAACAAAAACTTGTGTGACGTATACGTAACATAAATACAATTTCGTACACGCACGCAGAGAAAAAATATGATTGAGACATGATTGTGTCAAAAAAACTATGGTTATAGCAATAATAGTATGATTGTTATTATCATTCCTGATTGTCGTAATCATTCCCACTTTTTTAAAATGATTGTGTCTTTCATTAAATGATTTCTGCAATCATATTATGATCAAATTGTATGATTAGATTATGTAATGATGTAACAAAAATGTAATTCGAGTATGCATGATTGCCAGAATCATGTTCATTATTGTGTCAATCATATTAGCATTGAAGCATGATTGATATAATAATAGTTTGATTGCTGTTTGACAGCTGATGACAGCTGTTGATCAATGGCGTCGTTTGCTGTCCCTGTCGCTCTATTTTTGTAGCGTCCCTGTTGAAAAACCGTTGAAAAAAAACTTTTGTAGCGCTCTTATTGAAAAACCCTTTACTTGGCGTGATTCCACAAGGTCGTGTGCTCATTCATTGTACTCGGGTTTCGATCCAAGTCCACCCCTTCGTAGTTCCCTTGGATTGCAATTGAACAACGCATTACAGAGACAATTCGTTCTTCGGTCACACGATACGTTTGTGGAACAGTCTCCCTGTGTCTGTTTTTCCCGACAGTTTTAATATTTGCAAATTCAAAACAAACATCTACAGAGATTACTTAATTTTCCTCGCTCCCTTTAACCTATTATTCCAATGCATGAATAGTGTGCGGGATCCCCTGAGTGTTGGTTAATTTGTAAACAAAAAATAATAATAATAAAAATAAAATCATATTAAAGTTCAATAATGTTTGGTTTCCGACAGAGTAGGGCAATTGTTATTTCAAATAAAAATAAAAATTAAGAATAAATCGTCGTTGTAGAACGAAAAATCACCAAATACATTTTCAAAATGCCAAATATTCATTTACAAAAATCTTAATATATCTGTCAATTTTAAATCGATGATCTCAATTTTTTTACCGTATGATAAGAAAAAGTAAATCTATCAATTGATATTTCAACTTTAAAAATGCAACAATTACTTTTTATAATATTAATCAACAAACTCGAAATTTAAGTTTTTCATAAAAATGTATTTGGTGACTTTTCGTTCTACAACGACGAAATTATGTTTATTCTTCGTTCCAAATAATAATGAATAAATTGTTTTATTTGTTTATTCAGAATAAAATTCTCGATTTGTTTATTTGTTATTTTTTTTAGTTTTATATTCAAAAATTTTGAATGACGATTAAATTTGGTTTGTATGAAAAATATTTCAAATTTATTTAAAATTTTTATTCACAAATAATTTATTTGAATAAATTTGCTTGAATAAAACAATTTTGATTGAAAGTTCAAATAACGAATAAATGATTGAAAATTATTTTTTTAAATAACGATTGAAAAACTAATGTATTAAATTTTGTATGAATTTTTATTTGAATACAAATGTATTTGTTTTCGAAAACTGAATTTTTACATATTAAATCTAAGATAAATCGATTTTAACATATTTTTTTTACAATGTTCCCCATTTGCAGCTCAAACGCATGCCAACAGCCACCGCTCCTCAAAGGAATCCTCGCCAGAGTTATCCTTGAATAGCCTTGCAATTGCCACAACTACAACAGCGCCAGCACTACAACGTCAACGTTCCTCATTTACATTTCGACGCAAAAAATCACTAGAGAGGACGCTTATTAAGGTTATTAATCAATATCTAAATAATGCTTTCAAACTTATCATAGATATCGATCGAATAGATCAAATCCAATGGCAGTTCTTCGCAACACTCTTCGCCATCGCGTCAACCGTCAATGATTAACGATGATAAATCACGCAGCATAAAGTGTAAAATATGTCATTTAAATACTGAATTACCAATCGGTGGTATACGTCAGTTACCGCAAAACTATCTGATTGTGCGTAAAATTGATGAATTCAAACATAAGCCGGATGAAAGTGTCAAAAGCAATGTCTGCTGCAGTTTGTGCTTTGAGGAAACTGAGGTAGGCTAAAAGTTTTATACATTTTATAGGTTTTTTTTTATAGAGTATCGGTTATAAGTTCTTTCCAAATACAGGTTTTTGTTTGCTTCAATTTTAGGCTACATATCACTGCATCAGTTGTGCCTTGAAGCTTTGCATGCTCTGCAAGGAAGCACACGAACGCCAACGTAATACGGCAAATCATAAGATCAAAAATATTCTAGAACAACGAAAAATACGCAGGAAGAAGCACCCGGACAGTGATAGATTTACGCTCAAATGTAGTATGCATGCGGGTTTTGAGATGAGGTCATTTTGTACAACATGTCTACAGGTTAGAAAATATCTATATTACACTCAGAAAAAAAAACTCATAAAATCCCATTAAAATTTGTCAATAGGACAGTTATTGATTTAATAGTATACAAATAATAAATATTTCATACGAACTCAAATAAATTTTATAGTGTTTTTTAGTATTTAATAGAATTCACCGATTGAGTTAATAGTTTATTGGACAAATATAATATTGACTAATTTTAATAGTAAAAACTATTAATTTATGGTATGTTTTTTTTTGAGTGTATATATGAAAAACTAAACTTTGAAGTAGCCAATCCAAAATTTCTACTAGAGCGGTTTAGGTGCCATGATATAAAAGATTTTCGGATTTTCTTCATATGGTAAACACAAAACATATTCATTACTGCATGTCAACAATATCGTTTTCCGTATTTAATGCGATTTAACGGTTTTTTAATTTGAGGTTTAAGAAATAAAACAGAAGCACTCTTTATGTTTCTCTAAAGTGTCCCAAGAGAAGAACCTCCCAAGAAAACCCACAAATACTTTAAAATCTATATACTCCTTATAACGCTCTGCAATATTTTGCCAGATCGCCTGCGCGGACTGTCTTGTCCTGCTGCATAAGGGTCACAAACACGAGAGCATTTCCAAGGCATTTGCAACTTTTTCCAAAATTGTACGCGAATCCACGGAGCAAATACGTCCACTCTGCTCGTATGCAGAGCATTCTATTGAACGTCTCAATCAGATCGCAAAAGACGTGAATGATAAATGTGATGCGGTGCAGGTCGAGATTGAAACATTTACTAACCAATACCTGGAAGCTCTGGAAATGCATCGTCGAACGTTATTGCAGCAGGTGCAGAGAGCACGCGAATCGAAAGTGGAAATGATTCTGGAACAGCAGCTCGATTTAGGTGGGTGATAACATAAAATAACCAAAATTTAAATATATCCATTGAATGGTATTCTCTATATAGAAAAACGTGCAACTGTTGCACTAGAAGCCGTACACTTTAGTCAGGAGCTCTGCGGCATTGGCTCCGATGTGGAGTTGCTCTCATTCGTCAGCATACTCTTAAAACGTTTCGAATACTGCTCGCAGTTTAAGGCGCCGCAGGATCCTAAGGTTTTAATATTTTCAAAAGAAACATCATTTATATTATATTAGTTACTGTGTGACTTAAAGGTCCTTTTCTTTTGCAGATAGCAAATTCCTTGCATTTTGTGCCCCAAATACGTGCTCCCTCCAACAAGTCCCAGAATAATATTCCACTGTTCGGCATCATTACCACACAGTCGGTGGAACCGACTTTTTGTACTATAAATATTGAGGGTATTTAATATTGCAAAATTAATATATTGAATTATAAAACAAACCACTGTTTTAGCCTTTACACAATTGCGTCTGCATAACAAGGCGGAATTCGTGCTACAGTCACGCGATACCGAAGGCGCGCTCTTGTGTCATGGGGGCCTTAAGATCAGAACCCATTTGAAATATAAAGATATACATGCTAAATATTTAAAAGTGGAGGTAAAAACTTGTTACATTTGTTAAAAAAAATTAAAAAGTTAAAATTATTATCTATTAAAAGATCTCTGACGAACGCGATGGCACCTACGGTTTGTCATTTGTGCCCGATGTTCAAGGAACGCTGCTACTAACAGTTACTATAAACGATAAACATATTAAGGTTGGTTTTTATTTTTTTTTAATATAAAACTGTTTTGATAACTTTTATTTATAGGGTAGTCCTTTTACCCTGCTCGCACATAGCGTGCTCCCTCACAGCGGCATCTATCACTGTTGTGCCTTTTGTTCCAGCAAAGGTAACAAAATGACACATTGTGCTTGTCCCGGTCGTATGGCAGGTTTTAATGGTTGTGGTCATGGTCATGCCGGTCATCCGGGACATCGTCATTGGTCATGTTGCGGCAATGTGGCCGAGAATTCCGAATGTACGGAGGCGAATAAATTGTTAAATCACTAGTTAATGTTATAATGAAAATATACGCATTGTTATGAGATCGAAATATAAATTATTTGTTGTATTTTTTTCTATTTATAATTTAGACTTCTTTTAAATTAATATTTTATTTGTTTTTAAATTTTCAACTCGTTTAATTTTTTTGATTTCTGTATGAGTTATGTCCTATTAAAACGTTTCATTATAAAATAAAAAATTAATTACACGAGGGAAAAATAAAAAAAATGTATTAATGAAAAAACAAAAACCTTATAAAAATAGGTTATTCGTACATAATATCATTAAAACAGGCTACTATTTTGCTATATCACGTTTGGTTTTCGCACAATATCGAGTCGAAATGTCTAAATTACGATTGTAGAAACTGAATGTTTTCTCAAAATAGTCGAAATTGTGATTATATAAACAGAAAGTGAATGAAAATATTATTATTTTTCATACTATTAAGTTCATACTATTTATGAATTTGTTCATCAATTCTATGAATTTTTCATTATTACTCAACCAATGACAAAATTCATCCAATTTATGAATTGTTCATAAAACCGTAATGAAAAAGTTAATAATATTGATGAACGCTTTCATAATATTTATGAAAAAAATTCATGATATTTATGAAAACTATTTAAACTATTTAAAAATAAAAAAAAAATATATATATTTTTTTATTTTCTTGTATTATTTTTTGTATTTTATTACTTACTTTATCAAAGAAAATTGTGCGATTCGTATATACGAAGAATAGTTCATAAATAGAATGTTTTTTTCAATATATATTATGAACGGTGTCTCAATTAACGGCGTTCATTCCATTTATGAAATTTTTCTGTGTACTGTTCCGCAGTTCTACTCATCATTCTCTACAAGAAAAACTGTATTTCCTTTGACACATTCAATTTTTTTTTATTTCATATTTTTTAATCAAGTGGTTAGTCCATCCTTTTTACAGATATTTGCAAAAATTGAATTATTCGAATTTTAAGATCAATTTTTTAAACGCTTAGCATAAATCAGAATACCATTTAGGTTTGTCACTTTTGGTTTTCTCACAATACTCGAACGAAATTGCGATTGTACAAACTGAAAGTGAATGAAGACGGTATTATTAAGTAGTTACATTTTTCTTGGATTTTAGTGACTAATATCTCCTTAAACTCAGAAATAGTTACCATTTAATTAAAAAATACAGTAATGCCTGGTTTTCACTGTGTCATTTTGTGTCATATTTGTTTTCTTTATATTCTGATTGCGACGCAGAAACTGTCCAAAATTAAAATGTGCATTAACTATATCAGTCGATATTAAAATGCCAACATGTTTTTACATTTTTTTACAACTTTTTTTTAGAACTTCGAAAAACAACATATTTGAGAAATTTTCGAACATGAAACTGACACAAAATGACATAGTGAAAACCAAGCATAACAATTAGACCATAGAAAAACTTAATCAAATGGATACACGGAAGAGTCATTTTTATTTTGGTCAATAAAAACATTCTTTTTAGAAATAGGTATCTAAAATAGGTATCGCAATTCTACTGATCATTTTCTACAAGGAAAACTATATCTCGTTAAGCATACTCAAATTTTATTTCGTATTTTCTTTTTTCGATTTGAGAAAATTTAATTATCTGAGTTTTCAATGGTTTAAAAATACAATGTATACTACGCTGAACTTGAATCTGAAAAGCATTTTGCTCTGTTACGTATCAATTACGAAATGTGTAAAAAATAATCTTTAATATTATAAATTAACGAAATTTACTTTGAAATGTTATTAGCGAGTTATTTTTCACCAAAAATTAGATTTTATTTTGAATGAAAAAACATGATAAGCCTCACAAATTAAAAAGAAAGCCAGTTAGACATTTTAACATCTTTAATGACTTCTATATTGGTTACCAAGAAGTTAAATTAAATACCCTGAGTATTACTTATATTTTAAACACTATTCAGATTAACTGTTAATAATTTTATGTTTTTTGAGAAAAGCTTAAAATTCTATTTCGAAGGTTGATGTGGCTTATAGAGTTATAGAAAATACAACTTTTGGATCTGGTGATGAAGTCTTTGAAGTTGTGATTACTCCAAAGACTTCATCACCAGCCCTTTACAGTATAGGTAATAAAAATGTTATATCTTAAGGCAATGAACGAAGAAAATCATTTTTGAAAAATGTGTTTTATCATATTACTGCAATAAAAACTTCATCTATCTATATATATAAAAGAACAAGTGAGTGACTGGATCCATCAACACCCAGCAAAAACCCTCAAACCTAGGAACATTAAATTTGGACAGGGTGTTCATCACCCGACGTAGTCGGGATTTTTTGAAATTCGCCCCCTAAGTTACATAAATGGGCGTGGCAAGCCTGAACTTTTAATTGCAAATATCTGTGTACTTAAGATAGCCACTGTCATGAAATTTGTCACAGTGATGTATAATGTGTTGTTTATCGTTTTTCCAAATGTGGGAGGGATTGGATAAATGGAAGGGGCACCTCCCATGTAATTAAAACTTTAAAAATGCTATAACTGCTGACATATTAAGAGTATAACTATGAAATCAAAATCAAAGCAAAGATTGTACAACGAGACGTGGTACCTCCCATATAATCAAAATATTAAAAATGCTATAACTCCTAACCTACTAAGGGCCAGTTTTTCAGTGATAGTTTAAACCTAGTTTAAACTCAGTTAAATTAATCTTCTCATTAAATTAAACGGCGTTTAGTTTTGTTATCAGTTTTTCAGTGATAGTTTAAAAAGAACACAGACCAAGACAATACATATGGCACCACAGGCAAATGACAAATAATTCTCTCGATTTTGACTTCTGATAAATGTCATTCAAAAATAAATAAAAATATTGTTTCAGAAAAATAAAATTAATTTAATTTAAAATTTTAGCAACAGATCGAGCAACTATAGTGCACTTGAGAGATTTTGTTTAATGCATAGTGTGAAAAAATACAAAAATTAATAATAATTTGTGAAACAATGCAGCGACAGAAAATAGTGAAAAGTGTTGTGAGAAAAAATCATGTCATAAACTTTGAAAGTTTAAACGTAGTTTAAACCATCAGCATCGGTCGTTTAAACTAAGTTAAAACGACGATTAAATTTCACTGAAAAAATAGATTCTGATTTTAAACGAAGTTTAAACCACAAACAAAGTTCAACTAGCACTGAAACACTGGCCCTAAGAGCAGAGTTATAAAAATCTAAACAAAGGATCATATTAAAGATTGCAATGTGAGCGTGATTTGACAAAGGGCGTATCACGTGGACGGTAAAAAATCGCGACGTAGGCATGCACTAAAAAGGGGAGTGAATGTATCCATACTTTACAAAGATATATTTTTGCATTTACACTGGCGAAGCTGTGTACGGGTCCAGCTAGTATACATATTATATAAATAGGCTATTTTTAAAAGTTGTTACACAGTGTAAATGTCTAAAGAGAAAATTCTAACAAATGCAAAATGCTTTGCTCTCTTAATAGTGCTCAACAATTGTTAACTCTTCTGTCAAGCCTTAAGGCATAACAGAAGAGTTAATAGAGAATAAAACGTGACCATATTTAATAGTCACAGCAGTTGTTGGTTTTTACTAACGGTCAGTTAATATCAAGTGACTTGAGAATGAAGTGCTGTATATTTAAATATATATATTTTTTTTACTAATTTTGATAAATAAAAAATAATAATTAAAATAAATTAAAAAATTAATAAATAAAAAAATTAAATAAATTTTTAAAAAATAATTAAAAATAAATTGTGAATTTTACGATTTATTCTTTAATTACAAGCATTGAAAATTTATAATTGCTAACATTTTTCAATGCAAAAAATGTGAAGTATATAAAAACATAAATATATCTATTAAACTCAACAAAGTTTAGAAAAATCAATAGTTTATTTAAATAATATAAACAAAGATCTTTTTTGTATTTTATATTTGCAAAAAAAGTTCTTGTAAAATAAATACTGTCAGTTTATTTCTTTTATACTTATCTTTGATAATAAATTTTAAATGCATATGCAATTTGGAGCAAAATTGTTGTTTTTTTAGATTAATCGTTGATAAAATAAAAATGAGTTCATATCATTCCTATTTGTTTTGATTGCTGCATGAGGTTTAAAAAGTACTACGTACCGTCGAATCGACAGCATTTCCTTCCGAGTGGCGCACAAAAATTTGGTGGCGCACTTAACGTGTTTGAAATTATTAATTGTTTGGTTGCGTTTATTTTATTTTACGACAAGTTCAAGTTTGTAGTCGTAGTTGTCGTCGAAGATAAACGTCTAAATCGTCATTACAACGTGCGCACGTTTCGTTAAAAAGTTGGTCAAATGTGTCTGAGGAAGAAGCCTCACATTTAAATATGATTTGAGTTTTAATTAGAGTCTTTGCATTCTTCAGAATTCGCTTTTTTTTCAATATGAGTTTCATGCGTTGTTTCTTTTGCCGCGCTGCATAGTACGTCAAGTGACTCTGGTATTGTCGGACGGTTGTTAATTTGGTGGCTACTTCATTATTTTTTTATTAATTCCGCAATATTTTCTATTCAGTAATATGAAAAACTCTCACTTCTTGAATGGTTTAAATTTTTATTTATATTCGTTTTAGCCAAATTCTGCGCGTTTGTCCGCTGGTCAGTGTCGTTGACGTGTTTTTATTGTCTAGACGTATTGTGCGAGTTTATCGGATTTTAAAGTATTAAAAAAAAACAAGATTAAAGTTGTGAAAATTGTTAAAAATACCAAAAAAAAAACTTATTATAATTTTTTAAGCAGTATTCGGAATATTTAAAATTTGAGCATAATTAAATTTAGTACAAATTAGAAAAAAAAACTTTGGAAAAAATAACTATATATAAAATTCGTGTGTTTGAGTCATGTTCACAGTGTTAATAGTGTAAATTTTTTATATATTAATTAAAAATAAAAAAAAATGTTACAGTTACAACGAGTTTTAAGCAATAAGAATGTTTATTGGATTTTTATTATATCTATAGTCGGTGAGTTTCAGAATTTATCAGATATGATTAAAAAACCAGCATTAAATTACTCGCTCCTGTTTGTATTCAATTCTAAATATTCAAATCTGATCGATACAGACCAGCCTGAATTATACTATAAATCTTCGTTGTAGAATTAAAAGTCACCAACTACATTTTCAAAATTCCAATTATTCATTTACAAAATTCTTTATATATTTTTCAATTTCTGATCGATGAGCTCACTATTTGTACCAAATGATAAGACAATGTGAATCTATCAATTGGTATTTTAACTTTAAAATGTATCAATTACTTTTAGTAATAATTATTAATAAAGTTCAAATTTAAGATTTTCATAAAAATTTAGTTGGTGACTAAGTTCTACAACGACGATATATTATTCAGACATGACTCCTCAGTAGAGATGGGCAAAGTTGCTATTTTTCAATCACTGTTACTAACTGTTACTGCTACTTTTAAATAGCAGTTAAAAATACCAGTTATTTAAATAACAGTTTTATTCATAGTTGATTTTCGATTTTAGCTATAATTTAGAATATTGAATAAAAAGCATCTTTTTATTTAAATATTTAAACATTTTGACCCATTTGATGTCCTAGAACCCAACTCTTTAGCTCAATCACAAAATTGAAAAAGTTGATAAATCATAATACATAAAAAAGGTACAAATTGAACAAAAATATATTTCTTAATAAATTTTATTTATTGCAAATTAAAAAAAATATATCACAGCAGCAGTTATTCAAGTATTTCAATTCGAATTTTCATTCGAATAATAACTACTGTAATTGGTAATTGCCTGTTATTGCGAATAATCACAACATAGATATACAAAGTAGCAATCACTGCTACTGGAGTACTTTAGTAACAGGCTGTTACCGTTACTTTTCAATAACGGTGAAAAAATAACCAAAATGTCGGCACATGCCTACTCCACAGTACTTAAAGTATTGGAATTATTCAGATCTAGGACTGAATTTAGGATTGAACTTAAATAATTATTCAAGTATGAACTTTATTTATTGAGGCATGATTAACTCAGTTCTGAAATCTAACCTGTAGGGCCATTTTTAACACTCAGTTTTATTCTCGCATCAAGTTTTTATTATAATAACGAACGTATACGTTCCATATGAAGAATATATACATTTCGTCTATTACACGTCAAATCGGGCTCTTTGCGATGTAAAATAGAATTTTGTTAAAAATAGTGTTTTTTTTAAGTTATATCCCTTAAAATTTCGTTGAAATACATCATTTTGTGTTATTACTTTGAGTCGACTAGGGTAATCCTAATTGCAAATCCACGTAAGGCAAAATGATCCATCTTTCATTCAAAATCCTGATCAAAAGTAGCCTACTTAATGTGACACTTATGAAAAACATGATTGGACACAATTTTGCACACTTGAAAAAATCGACCATACGTGAAACTAGGAATCATTCTAAGAATTTGTGTGTACCCAGTTTTTTCATATCAATTTGTTTACGGTTTTTATTTACATTTGAATTGCAAATGCATATCATATTGTTATAATACATTTTTTTTTTATTGCGGAACACATTTTGTAGCTGAAATCTCTCAGAGTGTGGATATAATTATATACGGTATACGGTTTTCTAATATTAATATATTTAAAGGTTTTATTCCCATTTGAAATGGTACTAAAAAATATTTTAAATAGCAATTAAAAGTATTTAAATGCAAATAAAAGATGTAAACGAATTGATATCGGACAACGATATTTTTTTATTTGTTCCCAATGATGTCTAGCTATACACAGAAAAATAAATTCTTCAATATGATGAATTTATTCATAAATATTATGAATTTTTTCACCAACTACCAGATTCATCACCGTTCATTAAATGACATATTAATGAATGCATTCATTATATATATGAACAATATATTCAATACAATGAAATTGAATTGTCATACGGTGTTATGATATAATCGAGATGTTATTTAAAACCTTTTATAATAAATTTTGGGTAAATAAATTCAAATTCACAAAATTTTTAAAAATTTGATATATTTCCTTTGAGTTCTATTAAAAATGCTTCAGCCAATATTTTCAAATAAACCCAATGAATTTCTGTGAATCTGACCATCTTTTTTCTTCCAACTGTTTCCTTGGAAAATGTATTCTCTAGCCGAATTTTAAATTTCCAAAAAAGTAAATTTCGACCTACTTTATGAACTCACATATTGATTGTTATTTAGAGCACATCAAATTTAATACATTAAAATACACATTATCTCATCAACTGTCGAAAACTTTCCAAATTTAAGATTCACATCACGCCTTAATAGAGAACTTATGAGATACACGATAATGCTAGAAATGTAAATGTTCAAAACATAAGTCTGAGTATTAACACGTTGTAGTTTTTTGTAGTAGAAATAGAATCTAAAATTTCATGTTGATATCAAAAACAATATTTAAAAAAAAAATCTCAAGAATTTTTTCAATCCCAACATATGGTAAAATTTTCATTTAGCAATATCGAAGTGACTGAATTATAACAAACACATTTTTTTTGTTATTCCCCACTATATCCTAAACACTTTTTCATTGGTCCTTGTTTCAACGAAAATAAAATTTTACGGATTATATAAAAAAAAAATGTTTGCCGCTCACCACCCGGGAACCCACAAAAAAAACAAAAAACAAGAGGTTTCAAAACAGCCCAGGAATGATATTTAGCAGGGTCGAGGCAGTTTAGAAACATTTTTCCGACATATTTCAAATAGACAAAGGCGGAGTTTGTTTCACAAACTGTCTGTTATCTGCCCGTTCACAAAATATGCCGTGAATTTGCCATTAAAAATATATAAAATATTAGAACTTGCTATACACTTCCCAAAATATTCCAATTATCTGTGTATTTGCCGAAAATATGACAGAAATATTCCTGAAATTGCCAGAAATTTGTTGTCGGGTGGTTTTGCAATTCTATTTCATAGAATTTAAAAAAAATGTCAACAAAAACAGAAATGGGAACATCATATTACCAAAACATTACAGCACCATAATCATACCCCCACCATCCAAAATTTAAGAAAACTCACTTTTCATGCAGCATATTTTCCAAAAGAGGTTATGTAAAAAAATGTCACGACCTTCTCTATAAATTGGTAGCCGTGCAAAAAAAAAAAAAAAAAAAAAAAATATATATATATATATATATATATATATATATATATATATATATATATATGAAATATTAGGGGACACATTATTCGTGATAATTTTATTTAATAATTTTTGAATTCCACAGTATTCTCTGTGCCGCATAGTTATTCCAAAACGCTGCATAATCATGCAAAGCGCTCCAATATTCCAAATGCTGCTGTACCCACGACTGCAACAAGAAATACAACAACAACAGCAGCACCATCACGTGATATAACAATTGGGCCCTGTACATGGGCCATCGATCGGAAATGTCCCGACAAAGATATCAAATTCTATCTTTATACGCGTCAAAATATAATGGACCGTCAGTGCCTGCAAGTGGATGAGACGCTGGAGAAATCAAATTTAACCTCGTCCTATTTTAATCCAAAACATCCGACCAAAATTATCATACACGGCTACAATTCGGATATGTTCCTGCATCCGCTGCATATAATGCGAGAAGGTAAGTGAGAAATTAAAGATCAAAGAGGACGAAGGTAAATGAAAATAATAATGAAACAAAAGGAATCAATATTCGAACTAAAACTTCAAAATTGGTAAAACCAAAATCGAACTATAAAAGTTCGATGATATCTGACAGTGTTTTAGAACAACAAGAATTAAAATAGTTTCAAATGACTTCTATGATTTCATTCCGATTGTGTTACTTCTGCAAGAACTTTTCCGTTGCATCTCATATTTGATTCATAGTTATAAGAATCTTTGATATAACCCATAACAATTTTTAGAGTATCTGGCCAAAGGCGACTACAACATCGTCTATGTGGACTGGAGCGTCTTGTCGCCGGGACCCTGCTACATCAGCGCCGTGCACAATACACGTCACACAGGCGCCTGTGTTGCCCAATTGGTCGAACGTATTCTGGAAATGGGTAGCTCCGATATGCATGTGATTGGCTTTTCGCTGGGTGCTCAAGTGCCAAATTATATAGCAAAGAATTTGGGTTCCTTTTTGTTGCCACGCATCACCGGATTGGATCCTGCAATGCCGCTTTTCATCACTGCCTCGGCGAGTGAGAAATTGGATGCTTCCGATGCGGTCTACGTGGATGTTATTCATACAAATGCCTTGGTGCAAGGCAAGTTGGAGCGCTGTGGTCATGCTGATTTCTATATGAATGGTGGCATTATGCAGCCAGGTTGTTATGCGCAAGGCTCAAGTGAGTTTTTATTTTCTACAGACAGAATTTTACGGCCGCAAAATATTTACGCTTTCTGTTTGACATATTCTCCCACAGATCCCTTTGCCTGCAGTCACCAACGTGCGCCTCGTTACTTTCTCGAGTCCATACGCAGCCCGAAAGGTTTCTGGGGCTGGGCGTGCAGTTCGTATATCGCCTATTTGCTGGGCATGTGTCCGTCGACGAATTATCTGGTGGAGGCGGGCGAGAGTATTCGCAGCGGCAGCACTCAAGGCATGTTTCTGATCAATACCAACAATACGTCACCTTTTGCGCTGGGCAAATGGACGGATCTGCCAACATTGGGCGTTAAGCATCCAACATTGACACCAACAACTATAACCCTAACTGTACCACAACAGGCCGGCGATCCGCTGTTGCGTCATGTCGATCAGTGGGGCAAATTGGAGAGTAACTTCAATAACTTGGAGGCGCAACCAACACCCTACTCACAAGATCCGAATGGTGAGAATTGGACATATTTTGCGGGTGGCAGTAGTCCGAGCGAAATATCAAATGATCTCAAAGAAAATTCTGTGGAGGAGCAGGAGTTGGACGTTAATTACAAAGCAGTTGCGGAGACAACAACGGTCTTAGGCGTTGATTGGAATGAATATCGGCAGAATTTAACGGGCGGCTATATTGATGATAATATTTTTCAAATGCCGCATATTAAGGGTAGCACATAATAATTTGGACTTATCGCTTCATAAGTTTATAGTTAAATAGTTGATTATTTAATAATTTAAATTACTTTTAAATAAAAACAAGTTTTGGCTAAGTTCTAAACAAGTTCCAGAACTACTACATATTTTACTTTTTTTATTAATTATTTTCAGGGGACTTCTATTCATACAATCCAGATTTGTTTGAAGATATGAATTGTATATTAAAGGAAGGATGGACAGATTGGATTAGTTTTGGTATATAATTGTCTACGAATTGTATTCTATCTTAGGCCGAATATAGGTTAATTAAGTTATTTGCTTATTAGGCCGTTACAACCCATTATGGGCTTTGACTCCAGTTATTTTGCCATGCCATTCCCTTCTGCTTTGCTCGTTCGGGCCTTGCAATCCAAGCGCCGTCACGTTGTCTTGAATTTGGTCGCTTCACCGCAGATTCGGAAGCCCTCACGTACGTGCGCCAACCGCCTTTTTTTGCTGGATTGGTTTCATCCATATGTACATGTCCAAGCCAACGGAACCGCTGATCCTGATGCGCCTGAGTATGTTAGTGTCAGATTAAAGCTTATACATCTCATCGTTCCATCTGATTCGTTTTAAACGAATATCGGGCCAAAGATTTTCCGAAGAATCTTTTCTCTGACTCTCCGAATGCACTTTCATCGGTTTGGTAAGAAGGAATGGACGCTTACCAACACTGATCAGCACCATAGAGGAGGATTGGGAGAAGCGTAATTTTTGTCCGTCAAGAGATTACTTTACTTCTCAATTGCCTACTGAGCCCAAAGAGTTGTTGACAAGAGTTATTCTTCGGTTAATCTCAAGAAAGACATAATATTTGTTGATGTTGATTCTTAAGTAGACGAAGTCCTTCACGGCCTCAATAGTCGTACTATCCAAGATGGCGGTACTCTTTGCTTGTTGACACCAGATACTTCGCCTTGTTCTTATTTACCGTTTCGACGTGATTCCTTCTCAAATCTGGTGAATGCTGCAGTGACTGCCCCGCCCAATGATGTCGATTTCAGCAGTAAGCAGCATGACACACTTGTTGAAGACAGTTCCAATGTGATGGAGATCGGCAGCTCCTCTAATCTTCTCCATTATCAGATTGAAAAAGACACACTATAAAGAGTCGCCTTTTCGGAACCTCGTTCGGTGTTGATAATATCGGAGAGGTTGTTCCCAATTCTCACTATTCAATGTGTGTAATCTTTCAAAGCCTTATAAGTTTCGTAAATATACCGAACTCAAATATGGTGGCAAATAGGTGACTCCTTATTTGATTGTCGAAGGCAGCTTTATAAATGACGAAAAGTTCGTGGGTATCAATCTGCCACTTTTTGGGTTTTTACAGAATTTAGCGTAATCTAAAAATCTGGTCTATGATGGACTTCCCAATTATAAAGACGCACTGATAAGGTGTAATAAATCTGTTGACGATGGGAGTGTAATATATCGAGAAACTTTGTTATATCCCAGCATACCAAACGATATCGAAACGAATTCGAAACGATATCGTTTGAACGAACATTGTTATCGTTTTCGACTATCGTTAACGATTCGAGAATGATAGTTGTTCTTTAACTCTCAACCTCTAAAGTATTTGGGCGATTGAAGAACCAATATTAATGACCTATTTTACTGTCAAACGCAATTAAACGAATTATTTCCAGATCAATCAAATGTTATTGATAAAATGCAGATATAGGGACGAGCAGATATAGGGACGAGCATATATAGGGACGAAGAAACCTTCGGAACTCCAAAATAAAAAAAAATAACTCGATAGCCCTTTCGATTTTTATAAATTACTAGCTGGACCCGTACACGACTCGTGCAAAGATTTTGTGAATGCAAGGTTATGGAGCAATTTTATTAATATAAATAACATTTTTATTATTTATATCAGGGACCCGTGGACGAATCTTTTATTGGTTTTATAAATGTAGTAACCAAAGCCAAACTAATTCTCCGCTAAAACAACTTTTTTCATATACAATTCTTTCTCAGACTGTGCTTTAGTGTGGTGAGTTTAAGTGTAGCGAATGTTCTTGTTGTGTATTTTAGTGTGTTCAATTTAAGTGTGGTGAATTTTAGTGTGGTCAGTTTAAGTGGGTGAATTTGAGTGTGGTGAATTTTAGTGTGGTGAGTTTTAGTGTGGTGAATTTTAGTGTGGTGAGTTTTAGTGTGGTGAATTTTAGTGTGGTGAATTTTTTTTTTTTAGTGTAGTGATTTTAGTGTAGTGAATTTTGGTGTGGTGAGTTTCAATGTGGTGAATTTTAGTGTGGTGAGTTTTAGTGTGGAGAGTTTTAGTGTGGTGAGTTTTAGTGTGGTAAATTTGAGTGTGGTGAATTTGAGTGTGTTGAATTTTAAGTGTGATTAATTTTAGTGTGATGAGTTTTAGTGTGGTGAATTTCAGTGTGGTGAATTTTAATGTGGTGAATTTTGGTGTGGTGAGTTTTAGTGTGGTGAGTTTTAGTGTGGAGAGTTTTAGTGTGGTGAGTTTTAGTGTGGTGAATTTGAGTGTGGTAAATTTTAGTATGGTGAGGTTTAGTGTGGTGAATTTTAGTGTGATGTTGATTTTGTTTTTTATCCTTTTTTATTTTCTGTTGTTTTTGAGTTATTGCTTAAGTTTTGTGCTTTTACTTTTGTTTTTGATTTTTGCTTTTGTTTTTGTGTTTTTGCTTTTGTATTTTTTTTTGTATTTGTGTTTTTTATTTCATCTTCTTAGCTTGTGTATGTTCCGAGTTATGTCGTTTTGAAAGTTTAGATTGTATGGGAGGTGCCATGCCCCTTTGTCCAATCCCGCCCATATATAGCCTATGACACCCTCCGGACTGCATAGTATCCTGGTGCAAAATTTCAGTTAAATCGGTTCAGCGGTTTAGTCGTGATGCTGGAACAAACAGACAGACCGACAGACTGACAGACAGACGGACCAAGAGTTTTATATATATATAGATTTGAACCAACAACAGTTGTTTCAATACTATGTGGTGGATTTCGAAAAAATTTGTGAATAAACTCACCAAAAAAAGATTAGTCCATCCATTTGCTTGTTTTATTCAAACATTTATAAATCCAGTTTGTTTTCTTTTGGTAAATGATCTACACATCCAGTTGTTTGTTTTGGTAATTTCTTGTTTTCATTTATTTTTTATAATAATCTGCAATTATTGTGTATTTCATTAGCTCTTCATACAATGCACATATATTGTAATGTCTTTAGAAATACAAGTAAACTTCATGTTGTTAGTCATAATAAAACGTTGAAAAGTTAAAACATTTTGAGGATCATTGCAAAAATGATGAAATAGTTTTTCTTTTTTGTTTTTTGATACAATTAATGGCAATACGCGCGCATTTCTTGGCGTAGTAATAATAATAATAAGATGAATAATAATTTTTGAATGCTTAATTATGAACAGTTTTTTGTTTAATACAATTATCGAATGCATTTGTGTGGTTGTTGCGCATGCTGAACGTACTCATGTTTTAACTGAAATAGTGTACATTTATATAGATTTTGTTTTAAAAATAACTTTAAAATTAAAATATAGTCGAGTGCAAAATTTTATTTTTTCTTTGCGACACGTGTGACTTTTGTGGGTGTCCCCTTGACAGGAGTTGCAGCTGGTTTCTTGACAATCGGCGCAGGTGTCGACTCTACAGGGTCTGGTTTGTCTTCGTCCTCGTCGTCCTTTGGCGTCGTTGGCGATTGTGGTGCACCCACCGATTCGGCATCTTCTTCATCATTCAAATGCGCTGCCTCTGAATCAATTTCCTCGGACACCGTCAAATGATACAAACGCTTCTCCTCTTCGGAAATGGGCACGGGTGCATTTGAAAGCGGATCACGGCCGTTCAATGATTTCGGAAATGCAATGACATCGCGTATAGAACGCGTGCGACACATTATCGACATTAGTCGATCAAGACCCAAGGCGATGCCACCATGAGGCGGACAACCCGATTCCAAGGCGCTCAACAAGTGCGACAAATGCTCGTGGGGAATTTTTAAGATTTGCTCCAGCACAAAGTGTTGTATATCACGATTATGTATGCGTATTGAGCCACCGCCTACCTCTTGGCCATTCAATACCAAATCATAGGCCTGCGAACGTATTGTCACCAAGTCCTCGGACTTGGAGTTGATAAATGTGTCCATGTCATCGGGATGCGGTGCTGTGAACGGATGATGTACACTCTCCAGTTCATTTTTCTCGGCATTCAGTTCGAACATGGGAAAATCAATGACCCAAAGGAACTTATTGCTCGTATATTTCGGCACTTTTTTGTTTTCGAGCAAAAAGTTCTGGTAGTCGTTGCGTATGCGGCCCAATAGTGTTTGCTGTGTAAGCGGGATATAAGTTAAAATTGTAATTTACAAAATTTTCATATTCTTTAAGTTTTGTTCCATAATTTTAGTATAATACAAACAGAATGATTAAGGTTTCTTAAAATAAAGTTAAAATTATAGATTTGAAGTCATTTAAGTACTTAAATTGTAAGGAAATACGAGGATGGGTCTATAAGTCTCTGAAAATTGAAGTAAGGAACACTCTTTTGGGAAAAAAAAATATTTTTCAACATAGTATCCTTTTAGTTCGCTACACCATCGTTTGCCAAATTTTTTGATGCACTCCGATTTCTCGAGGCGTACAAAATAGACGTTTGTTTCATCTATAACCTCTTCATTCGACACAAATCTCTTACCGCATAGCCGTTCCTTCATGTTTGGCAACTGGAAATAGTCGCAGTGTGCTAAATCTGGAGAATATGCTGGATGAGGGAGCAATTCGTAATCTAATTCATGGAATTTTGCCATTGTCCTCGTGGAAGAAAAATTTTTCTACGCCAAATCCGGTCGTTTTTGCTTCAAATCGGCAGCGAATCGATCCAACAGCTCCTCATAATATACGCCGGTGATCGTTTAACCTTTTTCATGGTAATATATATGAATGACACCGGGAAACATTCCAAACAATCTGTCGCCATTTCCTTGTTGGCCAACAGATCCACCTTAGTCTACTTAAGCTTCGATTCACATTGAGAAGTCTACTGTTTAGACTATTCCTTGGTCTCTGGTGTGTTGTAAAGAATCCAGGTTTCGTCCACGGTAACGAAACTGGTGTTCTCGAGGAGATTTTGCGCGGGATTGTTGGGGTGCGCAAGAAGCCGATCTCAGTACTACGCATTATGTGCTTTTATTACATTCTGAACAGATTGGTTTTTATGTCCCGGAGTATAATAGAGAGTTTTCGATTGAAATATTTCATTTCCAGTATAAGTGTAGAAGTGTAACCCAAGCCGTGACGTGAGTTTAATCCAAAGTTGTTTACGCTTCATAAAAAATATGTTTTTGACTTGTTAAACATCTATCCAGATGAAGACCTAGGTATTTTACGTCATCAGCTTGTGTGCAGAAACTGCAATGAACCAGTACAGAATTAAACACTAGACGTGAGTTTAACCCTTCTTCATAAAAAATACGTTTTTTGCCATGTTAAACGTCTATTAAGATGGAGACGTATGTATTTTACGTCATCAGCTTGTGTGCAGAAACTGCAATGAACCAGAACAGGGGGAAACGCTAGAACACTTACTCCGTCAATGCCCGGCACCGACGAGAAGTAGACTCATCATTCTCAGACAGGCCCTCTATAGCTCCATAGAAGGAGTGTCAACGACCGAACTGGAGACAGCCACATTTGATTTGCTTCAGAGTAAATTTTACGTGGGTAAACTTTGTTGAGTTGAGCTTTATTCTTCACTTGTTTAGACCAGTATGCAGTTGATCGACATATTTTTGAAAGAACTGTGTGGCATCAGCATTATTGATGCTTGTTGCCATTAGGACTGTGTCGTCCGCATACATCGCAATTCGGTGTTTTCTTTAAATGGCAAATTGGCTGTAAAAATTATATACAAAACTGAACTAAGAACACTTCCCTGGGCGAAAACTGCATTTATTGGAAACAGTTTCGTTCTGTCCTCGTTGAAATTCAACTTTAGAGTACCGACATTCAAGATATGACTTCAGAATTTCAAAATATGTTTGAGGTAATGATTTTTGTGTTCGTTTATAGATCAATCCAAGATGCCATACATTGTCGAACGTTTGTGACACATCCAAAAACGCTATTGTACAATACGAACATCGTTCAAACGCATTTCTTAAGACATTAAGAATCGTTGTACTTGTTCCGTTGAACTAAGGACACTTCCCTGGGCGAAGACTGCATTTATTGGAAACAGTTTCGTTCTGTCCTCGTTGAAATTTAACTTTAGAGTACCGACATTCAAGATATGACTTCAGAATTTCAAAATATGTTTGAGGTAATGATTTTTGTGTTCGTTTATAGATCAATCCAGGATGCCAAACTTTGTCGAATGTTTGTGACACATCCAAAAACGCTATTGTACAATACGAACATCGTTCAAACACATTTCTTAAGACATTAGGACTCGTTGTACTTGTTCCGTTGTGGCGTGTTTCTCTCAAAATCTAAATTAATGGTTCGGCATTAACTCCTTTTTAATAAGGATTGGCTTGGGTTTAATTTAAAGGAGTTGTTCAAATGCTTTATAAGTAATGGCCAAAAAAGCTTATCGATCTGTATGACCTGACGTGTTCTGTGGGATTTCTGGGTTTGGTGATTAATATTATCTCAGCTACATTCCATTGGCTTGGTATATGTGAACATCTCAGCATCGTATTTAGTAGATATATTAAGTGTTTTATGATCACTACTGCAAACTATTTTAAAACCTTACCTGAAATCAGTTCGTACCCTGGTGCCTTTTTGCATTTAGGTTCTTTATGTTGTCATAGATTTCCTGTTTTTTAAAAGTGCAATGTTAGTTTCCATTTGGTATGGAGATTCTAAGAAATCATGTATTTCGTTTTCAATTTGTTGTGGTTCTGGTGGGAATAGTTAAAAACCTGTGAGAGATAATCTCTGATTTCTCTTTGTAGGATTTGCCCAGGAACCGTTTGCGTTTTTAATGGGAGGAGCACGTTTGGTTGGTTCGTTCTCTTTGTTGCTTTCCAGTGCGAGTAATCAATGGCATTTTTCGCTGTTAGGTCTGACAATTGGTTCTGTATAACTTCATTTTGTTTTAGCTTTAGTGTTTCTTTTAATTTCTTTTCTGCAATTAAATCGTGTTTTGTCATGTGGGGGTCTGGTGTTTTGGCATATTTTTCTGCATTGGATGTCTTTAATAGTTGAACTTACATGACTATTTTCAATATTTTGTCTGTGTTCTGGGGTAAATGATGTTTTAAATGGCTGTTTTAACAAAACTATTTAACAGATCTGAACAATTGGGTACATTCCTTTAACAGACACTTCTTGACAAGGTCAGTTTTAATTTTTAGGACCTTATAGACCGACCCTCGTAAAGCAGATAAAGATGACATATTTTTAGGATAAATTTTTTGTGCTTTTAGATATTCTTATTAGTTCCACAGATTTTTCTGCTTGCTTTAGTTAAAATTTTTGTTTTATAAACTCACCGTGGCATTTTTTTCACCTATACCTAGGAACAGAACATCTTCGGACTTCAAAGACAAACTTTTAATAATTTCATTGGCAACGTCTGCTGTCAGTAGAGCGGTTAAACGATCAATTATATCTTTAGCATGCTGTGAACATAAAAAACCATAAAATTTAGAAATTAAATTAATATAAATTATTGAAAATTATTCAAAAACTCACTTGGAAACGTCGCACAAAAAGTGTGCCCGCAAACTCTTTGCTCAAGTCCTCGTAATGCTTGCGTGCAGAGCCGTTCCAAAAGGCATTTTCACGTTTAACAACGATCGCATAGGCGCCCAGAGTGGAGAATTTCTCCTTGAGTGTGGCATTTTTCTCAATAGTTTCGGTGACGTTATTTAGCTATGGATATGATAAGTATTATTAATAAAACTTATTATTCGCAAATCATATAAATAAAACTAACCGTCATATCAAATCTTGTATCCGGCTTGTCGGAGCCATACTTTTCCATGGCCTCCGCATAGGTGATGCGTTCGAATGGCAGCTGTATTTTCGGGAACTCCTTGGGCCACGAATAGCGCAACGTCTCCTCGATCAGTTGCATGATGTCGTCGCGCGTTGTAAACGACAGCTCAATATCGAGCTGTGTGAATTCGGGTTGACGATCGGGACGCGTAGCCTCATCGCGATAGCAACGCGCCACCTGGAAGTAGCGATCAATGGCGCCGGCCATCAGCATCTGTTTGAACTGCTGCGGACTTTGCACCAGCGAATAAAAATGACCGGCCTTACGTGTGGGCACTACAAACTCCTGTGCGCCACCGGGTGTGCGACGGAAGAGCGTAGGTGTCTCCACCTCCACGAAGCCCAAGTAATTGATGAGATACTCACGCATGCGCATAGTGACGGCGGAACGCATGCGCAAATTGCGTTGCATGTCAGCAAATCTAAAAAGAAAATACATTTCATATAATATAAAATATATAGAAAATCATATTAAATACCCACCGCAAATCCAAATATCTGTGCGTCAGACGTAGCCGCTCGCCAGCGCGATTAAACGTGCGCACTTCAAAGGGCAAATTCTTGATGGACGCATTCAACACCTCAATCTTCTCTGCATCCACCTCAATTTCGCCCGTCTTCATTTTCGGATTGATGGTGGGACTGGGACGCGGTATCACAGTGCCCTCCACACGCAGCACACTCTCCAGCGCCAGCCCATCCTGATACTCTTCCAGTCCACTAACCTTGTCGGTGATGAGCACCTGCGTCTGACCGTAACCATCGCGCAGCACCAGAAAACGATTCATACGCTGAAATTCCAACCAGCCGCAGACGACAACCTTCTCACCAATGTTGGCCGATGTCAATTCGTTGCATGTATGTGTGCGATCGGCAAATTTGCAGGTGTCGGCAACTTTAAGTTTTTCAATTGTAGCGGCGGCGACGTTTGTTGTGGTGGCGCCATTCTCTGCATCACCATTTTTAGCAACGGTGCCATCTTTGTCGGCAGCTTCAGATGCAGCTGCCTCATCTTCCTCCAGATCATCAATGGACATTTTTAAAATCTTTTCTTTCTCCTTAATGGGTCCCTCGTATGGATCGTCAGGATTTAGTACCTTGACGTCTTCAATCATAACTTCAATTTCACCAGTTTCATATTTCTGTGTGGAGAGTGTAAATATTATAACGGAATTTTATTATATTCTTTAAATTTACAAACCATATTAATATTGTTTTTGGGTCTGGCAACCACCTTGCCAGTGACCTGCACCAGTGTTTGGTCTGGTGCCGAGTTAAATGTTTCTTGTAGCTGTAAATGGGAGAGAATATTGCATTTTGTTTGATTGAAAGTTTGGAGTATCTCTTACAGTTGTATCCTCTACAATGATTTGTGTCTGGCCGTAGCCATCCTTGAGCTGTTGGAATTTCGAGTTATTTGCAGAAGGTATCCAGCCAACTAACGTGATGTTGCGTCCAATGTCTACGGGACGCAAGTCGTTGCAAGTGAGATCACGATTCTCGAAATACTTTAAAATGTTTTCGCTCTCTGCAAGTATTGATAATGTTGGGTCAAATTGAATATAACATTTATTGCAACAAAAAAAATCAGACAAGGAAAGGAAAGACAAGGAAAGGCAACTTTTAAATAACATAATAACGATTATTAGTTCATTTGCTGTGGTCCAATGATACAAACAACCGCAGATTGACTTCTTTGTAACAAAATTATACTTCTTATGAGCTCAACATAGTATCTCCATTACCTCAATTTATATTTAACATCTATTACTAGATAAAGGAATAGGCAATAAAGCATGTTCTTCGAAAGGTAATCTACTAATAGTTTGACGCTTCAATGCTGTGGAGAACTTAGGCCGAGCTCTCTCACCATTTGAGCTGTGCGTGTTATATTTTTGTACTCAAAGTGGTGGGACATACAGTTTAATGCCGAATCCGAACGGCGCGGGGTAAGAGCTTTTCATAGGCATTGTTTACTCTAGGTATTTAGGTTTGCCATTGACTGCCGAGAGGTAGCGTCGCATAGAAAAATGTCTTCTATGCACTGCGCACGAATAAAATGTCCATTACAAAAATCTTCTAAACCAGAGTTTCGATTTTTATAGTAAAACCCTGTTTATAATGCATATTTTATTCAGATTAATTGTATATATTTAGATATTTATTTAATATTTACTTGATGCCACAGATCCCTCTTTGCTAAAATATTAAATGTCATGGGTGGGTGACCTTCTTTGTTACCTACATTTTATTTATGACCAATGCCCAGTACCTTTCTATTGGCCTAAGTTCTGGACCATTTGGTAGATTTACAATTCAAGGTAACAATATAACGTTATTGCTTGTGTATCACTTTAAGGCGGTTTTACTGTAGTGATGGAGGTTAGACAGGAGACTAGGTTAGGTCAAATTAATGTGGTAGAGATTATCTTCCCCAAGAATTCTTTAATATAAGTGTTAGACTTTATTGTGCCCATGATGATGAAAGTCTTACTTCTTTTATAACAACTTCCGATCGGTAGCAAAATAAGGAACTGTCTAGAAATTTCCAATTGGTTCTTGGTTTTAAATTTTTGGTTCACATTTCCTTATGAATCTGCTTATGAAATTCCTTACCAGGAAGTTGCGAAATGTAGACTATGACGTACGATTCACCGTTCACTATGTATGTAGCACTTAAATTTTTCAAAACTATACTTTTTAATCTTTCGGTACGGTTTTTTTCCGCCAGTGTACTTCATTAAAATCTCGTCTGTTATTTTTATAACCTTCAACATCATGAGTCCATCTTTTTTTGACATTACGAACAGAAGACTCCTAACAATACAGTTGTTTGACCACTTTTCTGCTTGTAATGTTGGGATTTTTCTTGAACAAGGTACTAACTAATGTTCTTTGATTTTTCTTGTCACAAATTACCTTTTTTCTCCCAGAATCGGACTTCTGTGTATTGAGCAGGTCCTATTTAAATTATTTATTGTCTTCGAAATAGTATTAGGTTCAATTTTTAGTTTCCTATCATCATACCCTACACTAAGAGTGAAAGGGTATATTCAGTTTGGTACGCCGTTTGTAACACCCTGAAGAAAGCATCTCCGGTATGGAAAAGTATATATATACATGACCTCCTGAGTCGATTTAACGATGTCCGTCTGTCTGCCCTTCTGTTTGTCTGTTGAAATCACGATTACAGTAAAAGTAGAAAAGCTAGAGCAATGAAACTTTAGATTTAGATTACTTATATATCTAAGCTGTCTGAACAAGAAAATTGGCATGGTCGATCTATTGTGACCTGAGAACCGACCACTTATGTTCAAACACCTCATATAAAATTTACATCTACAGATCAATTTTACTGTATACGTGCTTAGGTAAAATTTTTTGGTCAAATATATATTGACATCATGCTGAAATACATGAAAATAATGTTTTCCTGCGAAACGAGTTGTGGTTCCCAAAAAAAAATTCAAAATTCGGTACACCTACCCATTTGCAAATATGGGTATCAAATGAATGGAAATTCTTCAACGATGGAAAGTTTGTAGTTATTTTCAGGATACGTATACCCTGGTGACCTATATACCAATTTGAATGGTAACCACTCATATGTGTAGGGTATTTATAGTCGGCTATAATTTTGATAATCTTAACTATCATATTAACACCTACTTTAAAATTTCCCATGTGATCTAACCTTCCCAACTGTTTTTTTTTCGCATGTTTCGCCTGCCTCGTTCGCCTGATTTTTACGTTCATTTTAGTTTCCTTTTTCTGGCGAATGAAGTCTGGCGAATGGATGCTGTGATAGCTTTTTTACGTTCGCTTCGCTAACTACATTCGCTTCGCCAGTCATAATAGGGCCCTTAAGTTCACTGAAAGTGATACTGTGAAATGTTCAAATCACATTTTCTTACGTCCACTTCGATTGTCATTTTTAAGACTATGAACGAGTCCACTACTAAGAAGGTATAAATATTATTTTTGACATTCATTCCACATCCTTCAAAAGGGTTTTACAAATGGGACGCTACAAAAGTAGAGCCATTTCATGAGGGAAAGATATACGAATTCGAATTTCGGTAGTAAATTTTAATAATTTCGACTCGTTGTTGGCTCGTATATCTTGCCATCATGAAATGGCAAACCTTACTGAAGAGAAATGTCAAAAGAGCGGCAAGAAATATGGCGTCATTTGCTGTCCCTGTCGCTCTACTTTTGTAGCGTCCCTGTAGCGCTCTTATTGAAAAACCCTTTACATCCGTTTTTTTTTTATTTTTTATGATTTTTAAAAAAGATATAGTAAGTAATGTGATGGATAATTTTTTCCTGCGTAGTTCTTATGAAAAATATGTTGACAGTCACAGTTATTGCAGCCGGGTCATTTCGGCTCGAAGTCCAACACACCAGCGACTTTTTGATTCTTAGTCCAACGCATAAATCAAACGAGCCACCGACGCTACAAGTTAATCCAATGCTCCTCTTAATAAAATACATTTAGTTCAAGATCATAGAATTAACAAATACAAATTGGAAAATTCCGGAATCAGTTGGACAAAAACTGGAGAAAAACTACGACAATAAAGGACGCTGGTACAAATCACCACGACTGCAACATCGAAAATGACCTTAACTATCGACGGACTAAAAAAACTTTCGCAAGTAAAACAAATGAAAAACTCTCACCCCGACGTTCAGATTCGGCATTAAACTGTAGTTCCCACCATTTTAAATACTATTATAACACACATAGCTGTTGCGCCATCAACACTCTTCGAAATACCATCGAGCTTTGTGCTGAGTTTACCACTGGATTGCACATGGTGTTTTTTAATTTTGCAAATGCGTTTCACAGTGTTAATCAAGAATGCATCTGGATGGCACTACGTCGCAGAGGCGTACACGAAAAGAACATCGTATCATCAGAACTACTTAAAAAGGGGCAAAATGCCGAGTGCTACAAAAAGGAAAGCTTCTGAGCAGTTCGAAATCAACAACAGTGTTATCCAAGGATGTCAACAATACTTTTACTATTAGTTATTGGCGATGTGCTAAGTGCGGTATAGTGCGGAATACGTTTAACCGACTACAACATCTGGGCTATGCAGCCGACATATGTTTCTATGTCCATGTAATGTCAGAACTGTACAGAATTGTTCGGTTGCTTGAGTTGTACACAAAATTTAATATGTCGGTTTAAAAATAAATGTTACCGAAACAGTGCGTATCGGCGATCAGATAATTGAAACAGTAGAGCGTTTCACTTATTTCGGTAGCGAAGTTGTGTCAATGGCGGTACTGAATTTCATGTGGGGTATGTTCTCTACTGTGTGGCATAATTTGAGCACCAGCCTAAAACTGAAATTATTCAAATCAAACGTAATATATGTCCTACTAAATGGGTGCTGCACTTGAAAGGTTACCAAAACCATTACAACGCGACCCGCAAGTATTCTTCAATCGTTGTCTGCTAAACATATTTCGTAAATATTGGCCAAACATTATCGAAAATAATGAATTGCATCGCAGAGCAGTCTTGGATCCAATTGACGAACGTATAAAGTAACAAAAATGAAGATGGATTGACGGTGAGGAACCCCATGGGAGTTGGTGTGAGAAATCAGAGTCGAACCGAAATCCCCGCTAGGGATTCAAGGATCTGAAGACATAAAGAAGATGAAGGAAGGCATGTCCAGCGTACGAAATCTCAATCTTCTCTGTCAAATCCTTAAGAAAGGGGATCCCAAGATACGCGACAACTACCGTGAAGTAAGTCTCATTAATATCGAGTATTAGGTTCAATTGAGCGTTTCATGTGAATGACTGAAGCACATCATCAACAGACTGATTGTACCTTATCAGTGCAGCTTCAGGCCTGGTAAGTCTACCATAGATCAGCTTTTCACATTACGCCAAATACTGGAAAAGACCAAAGAGAGGCAGATCGACAGCCACCACCTTCTCGTCGGCTACAAAACTGCCTTCGACAGTCGGATAAGGAGTCGTCTATACTGTTCAGAATGGACGAATTGCGAATATGTGAAAAAAAACGTTCGTACACAATATGAAAAAGTTTACGAATGTTAGTGTAAAAAAGAGTTTTGGAAATATTAAATCGAGGCCTGTTATAAAGGGTTTTTCAATAAGAGCGCTACAATTTTTTTTCAACAGGGACGCTACAAAAGTAGAGCGACAAGTACAGCAATCGACGCCATATTTCTTGCCGCTCTTTTGACATTTCTCTTCAGTAAGGTGGCAAGAAATATGGCGTCGTTTGCTGTCCCTGTCGCTCTACTTTTGTAGCGTCCCTGTTGAAAAACCCTTTAAAACGTTCCAATCAATATTAAACACCTTTAAATTGTCCAATGACTCAGGCGGGTTCAGCCCAATTCATAAAGAATATCCAATGAAATTGGTTTAAGGCAAATCTCAACGGAACCAATTGGGACAGAAAATGTCCAATGGGTCAGTTGCGTTCTGAGCAAATCCCAAAAGAATCAAACTGTCAAATGTCACAGTTTAATGTTAGACACATCACAAAGAAACTAAATTGTTCAAAAATTTTAAGTAGATTACAAAAAATAGTACGTTTTTCTGAACAACTTTTAACAAAATTAAATTTTTAAAACCCCAAACCAACGCATAACAAGTTAATTAAACAAATTAAAAAAATACATCTCATCACATGACTCACTTGCTATTTTATACTCAGAGCTTGTAATGCCACAGCTCTTCGACTGCGTCATGGTGCTGTACGAACGCTTCTCGCCGGCGCGCCTCGAACCTGGCGGAAATTCAATCCTCAGAATATCCTGCACCTCGATCTCAATGTCGCCAGTGGGCATAGTTTGATTGCACGAGTTCTTTGGACGCATCATGCAGACACCCACAATGGTGAGTATCGTTTCGGCCGGCATATTACTAAATCTACGAGCGACGCGAGGATGCTATAATGAAAAGTTAAATTATTAAATTTACTAAAATATATTTTATAAATTTTAAAATTTACTCTATCATCAAGTATAACAAGCTGCGCAGCGCCGCCAGAGCGATCGCGCAACTCCGCAAAACGTGAGACGCGCTTCTTGATCAAGCGGCCCGTCAGCTCGACCAACATGCCGCTGTGCCGACCGCGCAGCTCACCACAACCCATGCGTTGTGGCGGCGGCGGTGGTGGGCACATATTAAAGTTGCTGGCCAGAGCGCTCATCATTTGCATGATGTCGTTGCCGCTCATGTTGTTGCCCACTAGAGAAACAATTTAAAAGTAAATTAGAATTGAATTTTTTTAAAATACATTTTAAAGTTAATTATAATTACTTACTAAAGTTATTCATGCCATTGCCGGGGCCGCCAAAATTGCCTAAACCCGGACCGAAGCCACCGCCGCCACCACCTCCGCCATAGTTACCACCATCATAACCGCCACCACCTCCTCCTCCTCCGCCACCACCACCGCCGCCATAACCACGTCCACCGCCGCCACCACCACGATTACGATTACGTCCGCCCATTATCTGCAAATTTAATAAAAAAAAAGTAAATTTTAATTTTTCAAAATATTTTGTCCACATTTTTTGATCCAATTCCCAAGAACTATAAATTGAAAAACTTGCAACAATTTTCACTTTTCATCCCCCACCACTTACGTGACTATTACCACAAACACTTTCAATTTGTCCCACTGCTGCTGGAAAATTTTCCGGCAGCAACCCCACCGTTGAAGTTGTTTTTGTTATTTGTGCCGCCGGCAGCACCACCGTTTTATGTAACTTGTTAAAAACGTTGTAATTTCTGCGTAGATTTCTTGAAATCATTAACATTTTCATTGACTTTTTATCGTTTTAAACACCAAATTAACACATGTAATAAATATAGCCCGGCGCCATCACCATTCAACTGAATTTGACCAAACGAATGACAGACAGCAACGAATACTGATAAAAAATAAACGACGCAACGTCGTCGTCGCTGCGCAGTTAGCGCTGGCGAAAATGTCGCTAATCGTTTTTTGGCCTCACCTTTTATTGTTGATTCGTTCACGGCCAATACTGCAAATTTCTACGTCTGCTAATATGTTACAAATGATCCTGTTTGTTTACACTATTTTTTTTCAAGAAATTGTTCTAATTTTTAATGTTTTCAATATAATTACTGCACTTTCAACTTTTATAAACGCCGGATCAATGCCGTTGCTGAGGACGCGGCGCGCTTCACTGTATGCGTTGGAAAAATAATATTGTTCACTGACAGAGATGCATTTTGAGAAAATAAAAATGTGTCATCAAAAAATAAAAAAGTACGATTTAAAAAACATACTTTTGGAAAAAAAAAAAATTGAAATTTACCAAAATTTTCGAAACGTATCAATAAAAATGTTCAGAGCAGCCGAAAAAAATTTTGAAAAGTTACAAAATTTTCCCATCGGATCATAACTGACAAAGAAAATAAAGGACAGAGAGAAACTTTTTCAACAGGTACAAATATATACAAAATTTTCCCGTCGGATCACAACTGACGACCAAAAATAAAAAAAGGACAGTCTGAAAAATGTTCAACGGGTACAAACTTTTCGAGTCGCATCCAATATGTACAAAATTTTCTCGTCGGATCACAACGGACGACCCAAAAAAAAAAAGAACAAACGAAAATTTTTCAAAAGGTACAAACAATTATTTCGTCGTCAAAAAAAAAAATTGTCACTCAAAATATTTTTCATACTTCTAAACAAAAACGTACAACAAAATTTAAAAAAAATACTTAGTACGAACCGCAAAGTATTTGGTACGAACTCAAAATAGTACTAAAGTTCGACTTGTGCAACACTGTTCACTGAATGTCACAGAGAAGCAAGAATTTCGAAACACCTCCATTGTTCTGTATATTAAACACAGCACTGTCTGTTAGTGTTGTTTTTTTTTTGTTTGGTATTCGGTATTTTTTTCATGAAATAAAACATCAAAAAACCAATATTCGTTATAAAGGTTCATTTATTAAAAAAAACACATTAAACCATTAAATTAAAATCCGAAATAAAACAAAATACAAAATCAGTATTGACCATAGAACATAGAGAAAATTAAAATTGTGTCAAAGCTCAACATATCTAATAACAAAATAACGTAGCTTTCAAATTGGTCTTTATAACCGTAACCGATATCAAAATCGAAACCGATATTAATTTGGATTTTAATTATAAAATTTTCTTTCCGATATATTTGTTCAAGAATAAATTAAATTATTGGCTAGTTACAGTCCAAATATAAATGATATTAAAATTTATAATCATTGAAACTCCTCAAAAATCTGATCGGACAGGTGTAAACTAAAATAAAATTGAGAAACTACGATAACTTTAAAATCCGTTGAAAATCCAGTTATATTAGAGCATCTAAAAATTCAATGTTCAAATGCTAAGCATACAAAAGCACATTAGCCACAATTTAGTCAATTAGTCTTTATTTAAAATTTGTAAATTAAAAATAAAAAAGCACATTTGTGTACAAATAATAAATATTAGATAATAAAAACAACTATTTATTCATTTAACTTTATTTTCATTTAAATTTCTTAATTAAATATACAAAATGTTCATTCACTATTTCTTGCTATGAACTATTATTTTTTATATTTACAATATATAAAGTTACCTAACGTCTTTAAATTTCATAACACATCAAAATCTTCTATTCGCATACTTTAACATCATTACCGTAAATGCAAGCTCAAAAGTTTAAGTTTATTCCACATACATAGTAAGTACAATAAATCTAATAAGGTTTATCTTTCTTTGTAAATTGTGCTATTTAATGCATCATGAAAATGCGTTACAACATAGTCATGGTAATACATCATAATGCACAATGGTTGTCCTAGAATAATTGATGCCCATACAATAATGTTACCCATTCGTGGGCCCAGAGTTCGTTCAACGTTTTTCGAAATAGCTGAGAGTGGAATTTGACCCATCATACCAAGAAAAGCCCAAATTTTGTATGTTTGCAAAGGAACGGAAACCTACAAGAGAACCAAAATTTTAAAAAATCAATTTAATTATTTATAATAGTATCATGTTACCAAGTATTCATGAAAGAAGGCACTAATTAAAAACACAACTGTGGAGGCTTGTCTGGAGGAATAACCCATTTTAACAACTGGTATGTATAAATGACGAACACACCATCTAGAAATAATTTAAATTTTGTTAGACTATGAAATAAAATGTTTTTAAAAATTATAATACCTATGAACTGGCATATTCCATAATCTCCAGAATGTATCAGTATTATTGGCATTCCACCAATCACAGTAAAAATTGCGATCGGCAAAGTGTAAAAGCTCACCGACTGCATTCAGGAACGAATGGAAGATTAGATAAAAGAAACACAGCCAAACTAAATGATTTGGTAGCTTAGAAGAGAAACAGAATTTTAAAAATGAATTAAAAATAATTAAAAATTAATTAAAAATAAATAAAAAAAAATAAAAATTAATTAAAAATGAAGAAAAATAAAAATGTTTACATACCGCCAATTTTAATAGACGCTCTGTTGCAAGTACAACATCCATATTTGAGAATGGTATCAGTGAATTGCGCACAGAGGGAATAATCCACTGTTGAAACAACGCCATAACAACATTTACACCAAAAATTACTTCTAGCAAACGTTTGAGCAGAAAACGCTTGCGCACACGTGTTGTACGTGGAAAGTTCAATTCATAGCAAAGCGTTGGTGCACAAAGAAAGTAAAATATATCCTTGTAACAAAGATTTCCAGGATAATACACCAAATCGGGCATAGCCTCATCACGTTCTTTTTCTTGTGGAAATTCGCCGTTCTCTTAAAATGTTATATATATATTTGTTTTAATTTAAATATTAAATATATTTTTTTATATGCACTTACTTATTTCAGCTAACGTAACACTTGGTCGTCTATCTCTCGGTTTGTGCAGATTAGCTTGAAATGCTTGTCGACACCACAAATTTGTCTGAACATAACTCCAGAGCTTGAGAAACAGTATCGAATAGTAGAAACAAACAGTTGATGCACCCACTTGTATTGGAAGAAGATAACTATTGTATAGAACATATTTGGAACCATTACAATATTGTTACTTACTTAAACTGAATAGCGATCCTTTCAGATGAATAATCACCACCGGTAATGTGACGACCACAATTATGTTTACAACCTGCATAAACATGCCAAGTCCTTCAGAAATTATTTCCTAAAGTAATAATAAATAAAAAAAAGTAGGGTAAATATGCATTTTTGTAAGAAATCATGTGTATGTTAAAATGGAAATTTTATTTTCAAACTTTTATTTTATAAATTTACTGTTGGAACCTAAAATAATTTGAAAAAAAATATTTATGGATCGAATTTAACATGAAATATTTTAAATTATTGTTGGATACGACGATTATTTTCTATGTGTGATGAAATTATGTAAAGTAAATATTAATTTAGTTTTTAAAATCTTGTGCAATTATTTAATTTATTAAACAATTATTTTCAGAGAGTGTTGAAATTAAACAAATACTTTTCCAACAAATTTTCTCAACAAAAGTATTCGATATCGCAATGTAGAGCATTATTGAATAAATTTTTATTCAAATAAATGATAACAAATACTTTTTTTATTTGTATTTTTTATTTTTCGTTTAAATGTCAAATTTTTATCTTTCATCATTTTATTTGACGAGACAAATAAATTATTTGTTATTTGTTAATTAAAATAAATTTTTTTGAAATGTAAAATGAAGCAATAAATAAAAACAAAATTTTAAAATTATGTTCCAAATGATCGTCATGAGAGTTTGTACCATCATTGTTGGAGTTAAATATACCAGCAATAATAATAATAATAGTAATAGTTGACGCTCGGTTCAGAGCTTTTCATGGGCAGTGTTTATTCTCAGTGGTTTGCCATTGTCTGCCGAGAGGTAGAGCGATATAAAAATGATTTTTATGAAAAATTGTTAGTCCCAGCCATTCACTTTGCAAATATCTCTAAAAAGTGCGTGGTTTGTAATTAACATTTCAAAAAATCTTTGAAAACAATATCATTTGTATTTTTATTTGAATTTTCAAATAACGAATAAAAAGATAACAAATAAATTTAATTTATTTGTTATTTGAAATCAAAATAAATCAAAAATTATTTGTCACACAGAATAACAAATAAATGAACGTTAATTGATATTTTTTATTTGAAATAATTTTTGCCCTACACTGCGATATCGTTACCCTAATAAATATCGAATACAAGTTTTTAAGTACCCAGAGAAAAAGCCATCACTAACAAAAACGAAGCCGAATAAAACGGTTTTTGTTTCTCATCGTGCGCGGTTATCATTTCTCGTTTGTTCTTGATGCTGTTTCGTTGTGTGCAAAAATTTATTGCGAAATAATTATAATTGTTGCTGGAAATTTAATCGGAGAAGCAGCGGCGGCAGAGCATTAAATAAAATTTCAAACATTTGCAAACTGTGTTGAAGTTTTGCAAAAAGCGCGTGTTGCACAAAGTTAACAGAATATCGAAAAAATTAAAATGGAAATTAATGATGCTAATCTGCAGCAATTAGCCGGCTACTTGCAGCAAACACTGAGTCCGGATCCAAATGTGCGACGGCCGGGTAAGTTTAGCAAGGAATTTACTATAATTTTAATAATTTCTATAATTATTGCATACATTTCATCTTTTATTTTAATTTGGGAAAAATATTTAATTAGAAATGTCGTCGCCATTGAGTTGATTTGCGAAAATTCATCATTTAAAAATTCATGTTACATGTTTAATTAATATCAATAAATATAAAACGTTGCTGTAACTACATTTCACAATATGAAATTATTAGTTTGCAATAATCATTTTATTCAAGACTTTTTTGGTCGATGAGGTCAATATTGATGTCAATTTTGTCATTCTTTCGAACGAATTTTACTTTTTGCATTTTTTTTTATAATAATTGGGCATTTTTTTCGCCATTCTTTTAGAAATTTAAATTACATTCGATTGAAATGCTTTTGAAATTCAAGTTCGACTGATAAAATCGAATTTAGGGGAAAAAAAACAAACTCGATCCAATGAAATTAAGAATTCAATATCGATCGGATTTTGAACATATTTTTTTGTAATTCTTAAATTGTTATTAAAATTGAGAAAATTTCAAATGATATTGAGATTTTCCATTTTAAATTGAGAACGTTTCAAATGAAATTGAGATTAATCGTTAATTAATTTAAATGAACTTTAGATTTTCCATTTTAAATTGAAAAATTCTAAATGAAATTGAGAGTTTCCATATTTAATTTTAAAAGTCTAAATGAAATTGAGTTTTTAAATTTGAAATTGAGATTTTCCATTTTAAATTGAGAAAATGCCAAATGAAATTGAGATTTATGTTGAGATTTTCCATTTTAAATTGACAAAATTATAAATGAAATTGATATTTTCGATTTGAAAGTGTAAAAATTTCAAATTTATTTGAGGTTTTCCATTAAAAATTCAGAAAATTACACTTGGAAATTGAGTAGATTCATTTGAAATTGAGAAAAACCCATATAAAATTAGGAATTCATTTGAAATTGAGAAATTTCTAATAAAAAAAAAGAAACTTTCATTTTTAAATTGAGAACATCAAATGTATATATATTATTTTAAATTGAGAAAATTGCAACAAAATACTTTTATTTTTTTATTTTTTTCTTTTTTAAATTTTTGTATACAGAAAATAGTCAAAACTTGCGATTAAAATTGCTAACTTTCATATACATTTTCTACTTTCTGTAATATCTCCATTTCCACATAATCTTCGTTCTCGTTTTTTTATAAATTTCAAATATTTAAATTCTCTACAGCCGAGAAGCTGCTGGAATCCATTGAGGTGCAGCAGAACTACGCAGTGCTGCTGCTGAATCTCATCGACAAGCAAGAGGTTGATCTCACAATACGCGTGGCTGGTGCCATCGCTTTCAAGAACTACATAAAGCGCAATTGGGCCGCGCACGAGGTAATAATAAAAAAAAACACAATATAAAACATAACTCAACCTCATAAAAACCCTTTTTTTAATATTACATCAAACTCGTACAGGACACTGATGGCCCCGACAAAATCCATCAGGACGATCGCTCCGCCATCAAGACACTCATCGTCACATTGATGTTGCGTTCACCAACAGCGCTGCAAAAACAACTCAGCGATGCTGTCAGTATCATTGGCAAGCATGACTTCCCCAAGAAGTGGCCACAGCTGATCGATGAAATGGTTGAGAAATTTGCCACCGGCGATTTCAATGTCATTAACGGTGTATTGCAGACAGCACATTCACTCTTTAAACGTTATCGCTATGAGTTCAAGTCACAAAATCTATGGGAGGAAATAAAATTGGTGTTGGATCGCATGGCCAAACCACTGACCGATCTACTGTTGGCCACCATGCAGTTGGCGAAGGCGCATGAGCAGAATACAGAGGCATTGAAAGTGATCTATGGCTCACTGGTGTTGGTCTGCAAGGTTTTCTTTTCGTTGAACTCACAGGATTTGCCTGAATTCTTTGAGGACAATATGCCCACATGGATGAAGGCATTCCATGAGTTGCTCACCGTCGATGTTGCCTGTTTGCGCACTGGCGACGATGAAGATGCTGGTGTGTTGGAGCATTTACGCTCTCAGGTCTGCGAGAATATTGGGCTCTACGCGCAAAAGTATGACGAGGAGTTTGGTAGCTACATGGAGACGTTTGTCACCGCTGTGTGGGAGCTGCTAGTGAAGACAGGCATACAGACAAAATATGATTCGGTAAGTTTTTCATCATTTTTTCAAAGGGAAATTAGGATAAAAGGAAATTTTAAATTAACAAAATTAATAAATAACTAGAGATCTACTTAAATTTTAATATTTTTTAAAATTATTAAATTCAAATGTGATTTTGCCACTTTTTTGAACTTATCAAATTCAACTTTTAGCAAAATGTTTAAGGGCAAAAATCGCGAAAAGTGCAACAGTTATCAAAATGTTAATTATTTTGTTCATTAGTTTGGATTATTTTGTGTTTAGCCTGTGTCAGTTTCTTTTGTATCATTCTAAATGCAAAAAAAAGATTAAAAAATAGTCTTCAAAAAATTTTAAATTGAATGTTTAGATTCAAATATCTTGAAAACTAATAGGAATATTGGTATTCCTTTCTATATTAAAATTTGACTTGACAATTGAAAGAAATATGGCATTAAAAGTTACTTTGAAAAATATTTTTGTAAATATTAATATTTTTTTCTAAAAAGTGTCTTAAAATTTAAAACGAAACTTTCTTTAAAACGTTACATATTTGCTAATTATGTATTTTGAAAATCAGCTCTCAAATTATATAAAAAAAATATCTAATAATTCATCTTTTACAACAGCTCGTCTCCAATGCTTTGCAATTTCTCTCGGTTGTCGCTGAGCGCAATCATTATCGCAAAATATTCGAAAATCCCGAGATACTTGCGAGCATTTGCGAGAAAGTGGTCATACCGAATCTCGATTTTCGTCAATCCGACGAGGAACTATTCGAGGACAGTCCCGAGGAATATATTCGACGTGACATTGAGGGATCCGACATTGATACACGTCGTCGCGCCGCCTGTGATTTGGTTAAGACTTTGAGTCAGAATTTTGAGGCGAAAATATTTGCCATCTTTGGACAGTATTTAGAGATATTGTTGGGCAAGCACAAGGAGAATCCGGTGGCAAATTGGCGCGCCAAGGATACTGCTATATATTTGGTGACATCATTGGCATCGCGTGGCGGTACCCAAAAACATGGCATAACGCAAGCGTCGGAGCTGGTGCCACTGCCGCAGTTTTGCGCGCAACACATTATGCCAGAGTTGGAGCGGCAAAATAGTAAGTTTTGAAATTTTAATTTTAAATAATTTAAATTTGCAAATTTTTGCAATATAAATTTATATTTTTTTACTTCATTTAAATACTCGAAATGTGGTTTTTAAAAATAGTAATTTTAAAATTTTATTTATTGCAAATTTTTGTAATTTTTGATTTTTTCAAAATTTGTAACATTTTTAAAATTTAAATTTTAAGTTTTAAAAAATGTTAAAAATTCAAAATTTAGAAAATTGAATTTTGATAATTTTATAATTTCTAATTTTTACCACCCTCCCCTTCTCAGTCAACGAGCTGCCCGTTTTGAAATCGGCCTCCATCAAGTTCGTCATGGTCTTTCGCAGTCTGCTGGGGCCGCAGACGCTCGTCGCCTGCCTGCCGCACCTGATTCGTCATCTGCCCGCCGAGAGCGTCGTCGTGCACAGCTATGCCGCCTGCGCCATTGAAAAGATACTCGTGATGCGTGATCCAAATAATGCATTGATGTAAGTAGTAAACATTTCAATTTCCAACTGCAACAATTCATTTTTCTTACGTTTTTTGCTCTACAGCGTTGGGCCACAGCACTTGGCACCCTTTACAAACGATTTGCTGGGCGGTTTGTTTGCCACACTCTCGTTGCCCGGTTCTAATGAGAACGAATATGTGATGAAAGGTAATTGAAGAATGTTTTTTTCTTTTTATTTTTTTATTAATAAAAATATTTGCGCAGCTATTATGCGCAGTTTTTCGACGCTGCAAGAGGCCACCATGCCGTACATGGGCGTGGCATTGCCGCGTCTCACTGAGATTTTGACGCTGGTTGCCAAGAATCCATCGCGTCCGCATTTTAATCATTTCCTCTTTGAGACCTTGTCGTTGGCCATCAAGTGAGTTGCATTTGAAGAGTTTTAAAATGATTTTTTTTCAATTTTTTCAATTTATTTCTTTTTAGAATTGTTTGCAAAACTGAAGCCGCCGCTGTTAGCTCCTTTGAGGAGGCTTTGTTTCCCGTGTTTCAGGGCATTCTACAGCAGGACATTTTAGAGTTTATGCCGTATGTTTTCCAAATGTTGTCATTGTTGCTGGAAATACGCGAGTGTTCGGGTGCTATACCGGAGCCTTATTGGGCGTTGTTTCCCTGTTTGTTGGCGCCCGCTCTGTGGGATCGGCCGGGCAATGTGACGCCGTTGATACGGCTGATTACTGCATTTATAAAGCAGGGTTCGGCGCAGATTGTGGCGCTGGGAAAATTGGTGAGTTTCTCGAATGGATTTTTAATTGTTTTTTTTAGATAAATTTAAAAATAAATTTAAAAAATGTAATTGAATAATTTAAAATGTAATTAAATTAATTAAAATTTAATTAAATAAATTAAAAATTAATTAAATAAATTAAAATTTAATTAAATAAATTAAAATTTAATTAAATAAATTAAAATTTAATTAAATAAATTAAAATTTAATTAAATAAATTAAAATTTAATTAAATTAATTAAAATTTAATTAAATTAATTAAAATTTAATTAAAGTAATTAAATTTTAAATAAATAAATTCAAATTTAATTAAATTAATTAAAATTTAATTAAATTAATCATAATTTAATTAAAATGATTAAAAGTTAATTAAATTAATTAACATTTAATTAAATTAATTAAATTAATTAAAATGTAATTAAATTAATTAAAATTTCTTAAAATAAATTAAAATTTAATTGAATAAATTCATAATTAAGTGTATTAAAATTTAATTAAAATTCAATTTAATTAATCAACATTTAATTAAATTATTCAAAATTTTATTAAATTAATCAAAATTTAATTAAATTAATTAAAATTTAATTAAATTAATTAAAATTTAATTAAATTAATTCAAATTTAAATAAATTTATTAATATTTAAATAAAATAATCAAAAGTTCATTAAATCAATTAACATTTAATTAAATTAATTAAATTAATTAAAATTTAATTAAATTAATTAAATTTTAATTAAATTAATTAAAATTTAGTTAAATTAATTAAATTAATTAAAATTTAATTAAATTAATCAAAATTTAATTAAATTAATTGAATTAATTAAATTAATTAAATTAATTAAATTAATTAAATTAATTAAATTAATTATATTAATTAAATTAATTAAATTAATTAAATTAATTAAATTAATTAAATTAATTAAATTAATTAAATTAATTAAATTAATTAAATTAATTAAATTAATTAAATTAATTAAATTAATTAAATTAATTAAATTAATTAAATTAATTAAATTAATTAAATTAATTAAATTAATTAAATTAATTAAATTAATTAAATTAATTAAATTAAATTAATTAATTAAATTAATTAAATTAATTAAATTAATTAAATTAATTAAATTAATTAAATTAATTAAATTAATTAAATTAATTAAATTAATTAAATTAATTAAATTAATTAAATTAATTAAATTAATTAAATTAATTAAATTAATTAAATTAATTAAATTAATTAAATTAATTAAATTAATTAAATTAATTAAATTAATTAAATTAATTAAATTAATTTAATTAATTTAATTAATTTAATTAATTAAATTAATTAAATTAATTAAATTAATTAAATTAATTAAATTAATTAAATTAATTAAATTAATTAAATTAATTAAATTAATTAAATTAATTAAATTAATTAAATTAATTAAATTAATTAAATTAATTAAATTAATTAAATTAATTAAATGAATTAAATTAATTAAATTAATTAAAATTTAAATAAAATAATTAAAAGTTCATTAAATCAATTAACATTTAATTAAAATGTAATTAAATTAATTAAAATGTAATTAAAATGTAAATTCATTAATTAAAATGCAATTAAATAAGATAAAAGTTAATAAAATAAATAAAAATTTAATTAAATTAATTAAAATTTAATTAAATTATTTAAAATTAAATAAATTAAAATTGTAATAAAACAAATAAAACTGCAATAAATCAATGGAACTTGCATTAAATTAATGCGAATTATATTAAATAGATCACATTGTATTAAATCAATTAAAATAATATTAAAGCTATTAAAATTGCATTAAATCAATAAAAATGAATATTATTAATTCAAATTTCATTCTGTCAATTAAAATGCATTTAATTTATTATGCACAATTTTAAATTGCATTGAATCAATTAAAATTGAATTAAATTAATTTAAATAATTAAAATTGAATTAAATTAATTTAAATAATTATAATTAAATTAAATTTAATTAAAATATAATTAAATAAATTAAAATTTAATTAAATTAATTAACATTTAATTAAAGTCATTAAACTTTTTTTAAATTAATAAAATTGCATTAAATAAAATAAAGTGGTGTTAAACAAAATACAATTATACTAAAATAATTAAAATTTCAATAAATCAATTAAAAATTATATTAAATCGACAATAACATAAAATAAATAAATAAATTGCATAAAACAAATAATAAAATAACAACTAAAACTTATTTTAATTAATTAATATTTATTTTAAAATATTTAATTTTAAAAAAATTATTATTAAATCATTTATTTCCCTCTCCAATTCACAGAACGCCATTCTCGGCATATTCCAAAAGATGATCGCCTCCAAGTCCAACGACCACGAGGGCTTCTATCTCATGCAGAATCTGCTCACCTTCTATCCGCTGCCCGAGCTGCAGGCCAGCATGCGTCAGATATTTGCGCTGCTCTTTCAGCGTCTCTCACTCTCGAAGACCACCAAGTATGTGCGCGGCATTATTGTGTTCTTTTGTTACTATGCCGCCAAGATGGGTGCCCCCTCACTGATCGAACTAATCGATCAAATACAGGCGAATATGTTTGGCATGGTTGTGGAGCGTGTCTTTATACCGGACATGGCCAAAGTCACCACCGAAATGGATCGCAAAATAGTTGCTGTTGGCATTGCAAAAATACTCACAGAATGTCCGGCCATGTTGGCTGCACCATACGGACAAAACTGGGCACGTCTGCTGCAGGCACTCGTCGAACTCTTTGAGTTGCCACCCGATCAAACAACACTCGATGGTGATCATTTTGTGGAGGTTGATGATGCGCCCGGCTATCAGGCTGCCTTCTCACAGCTGAGTTTTGCACAGCCCAAGTCACAGGACTTTTTGGCTGATGTCAACGATGGCCGACAATATTTGGCAGCCTCTTTGGCCAAGTTGGCGCAGGCGCGTCCTGGCGAAGTGCCTGCGCTGGTGGCCAGCATTGGCGATAATCACAAGCAGGCGCTGCAGAAGTACTGCGATCAGGCTGGCGTCCGCATAGTTTAAGTTTTCATCATCGTCATAGTCGTCGTCGTCGTTTAAAATTAATGTTAAGTTTTTTGCGGCATTTTGCCAATAATTCTGTTATTTTTCTATCTTGTTGCATTGCTTATTTTTTAAATTTTCTTTCTCTATTTTTTTTTTGGTAATCATCTTGTGAAAGTATAAATCGAGCAAACAATTAAATAAAGTCTAATTTTTATAACGTATTTTGAAGTTGTTTTTTTTTTTAGTTAATTTTAGAAACTTTCCGACTTGAAAATTTTCAATATTTCAAATAAAAATATCAAGAAATCACTTTTTTGAAGCACTCATCAATTTAGAGGAACTCAAAATTCGCATTCTTGACTTCGAAAATCAATTAATCAAATTTCGATTTATTTTTTAAAATTAATAAAAATAGGCAAAATATTAAAAAATCGGCAAAATATTAAAAATAGAAAGATAAACATATTTTTACTTATAAATTCGAATATTTCTGTGGAAAATGTTCATTAATACCGTGGGTCAAATTTTCATCATTAAAAAGTTTAAATATTTTAATATTTTCAAAATTAAAATATTTAAATAAGATTTTTCGCTGCAATTAAAATTAATTTTGCAACTTTTCATTATTTTCAATATAAAAAGATTTAATTACCATGTTCAAATTTCAATAAAAATCAAATTTTCGATTTTGCAAACTTTGTATGACTCACGGTTTAATGGCGATTAAATTTATTTATATAAAAAAAAACTATTTTTATCATTAAAAAAAACATAATAATTTTTTGTACCTTGGAAAATTCAATTTGTTTTTCTTTTCGAAATTTCAGATCATGTCGCTTGTGTGTATCAGTCAAAAATGTATCTCTCAATCAAAAATCATATAAATATTGATTGCTAAATTTAAAGTTTATTGTAAATTTAATTTATTGCAAGTGGATTACTGCATGAGAAATGCTGAGCATTTGGAAACTACTTTCGGCACCGCCTGGCGGCTGGGCTAGGCTGACGCTGGCGACGTCAGCGCGTCAATTTGCAGGAGCTGCCAACAGTAAGTTTTGAGCCAAATGACATTCATTCGTAACAATATAAACAAAATGTAGGTGTGTTTTTTTTTCTTATTGTTGCTGCTGTGGTAATACAAAAAGTGTTGGGTGAACGCGAAGTGCCACAGCAGTTTTGTGTATTTTTATTAAATATTTATCGAGTTTTGCGTAATCAATAAGAAACTGTGTTGGTAAAGCTATTAAATGACAACCTGGATAAGTGGGTATATAGTATATAATTGTAAAAGCTGTTTGTTTTGCATCACTCTTGTTTTAAGTTACTTTATATAGTGTTTATTTAAACATTGCCAGCTAAGTCAGGAGTTGCAAATAACAACTGTTTAAATTAACACAATTTGAATTTTAAACTTCGCACTTTTCTAACAATTTTGTATGTATAAACTATACCGAAATTAACAACGTAAGCTCTCGAGTTTATCCAGCAATGTCCGTCTATCAGTTGAAATCACGATTACAGAAAAACCAAAAGAGGTTGCTCAATAAAACTTAAAATTTAGATTATCTATTTAACTACGTTGTCGGGGATTGAAAATGGGCTTAAATGGTGCACAGAGACATTTAATTATTACACTTTAGTACATATACCTTATATAGCACAAGAACGGTTGAAAAGTTGAAAAGTTTTACCGTAGCGACCGAAGCAAATTATTTATATTTTATATAGATAGTGAAATAAAATTTATTGTCTTGTAATATTTTTCAAGATCCATAAATCCTTACCGGCTTCAGGAGCATACTCGAATTTTAATTTTTACGTAATATCACACTACTCAACAATTCGAGAAGAAATGTTTCTCATGGCCATCACATGTTTCAATTCTGTATTATTCGCGGTTGCTGATTTTGACTGCATACTCAGTTTTTTTCTATTACGTACATTTTTTTAAAGAAAAATGCCATCCATATTTTAAGCGGAAAAGGCCACTTTTTTCAAAACTAATTACAATATACCAAAAAATACTAATATTTCGATATTATTTTAAGGTAAAGGGTTTTTCAATAAGAGCGCTACAAAAGTTTTTTTCAAGGGTTTTTCAAAAGGGACGCTACAAAAGTAGAGCGACAGGGACAGCAAACGACGCCATATTTCTTGCCGCTCTTTTGACATTTCTCTTCAGTAAGGTTTGCCATTTCATTTCATTGCCATTTCTACTTTTGTAGCGTCCCTGTTGAAAAATCTTTATTTGAATTTAAATTCAAAAAATTTTGATTTTTTTTAACTATTTTTGTTGATTTTTTTAGCATTTCGGAACTACGATAAATAAGAAATTGATTTCTGGTTATGCAGAGCTTAATTCAAACTAACGATCAAAATTACTAACATTTTTTCATCGGTTCTCATTTCTTAAAAAGGCTTTAACAACACAGTTTTCGTCAAAAACATTACTGAATGAAAAATAGCTGTTTTTAACCGAATTTTCACAAAAAGACTACGTAATAGAAAAAAAACTGAGTATGTAATAAAAATAAGCATACTTTAAATATAAAGTAATGATATTTTCCGATGACAGGAATAAGTATTTTCTAAGTTTTTTTTATTGAAAAATTGATTATAAAAAGGAATACCAAAATTATGTACAAAGGGCATATTTTAAAAGGTAGATCAATGAGAGAAAAGTCCCTTATTTTGATAGATATTTTGGTCTATTCTCCGAATAATCATAAATAATTTTCTTGTTTATCTTTAGATTCTAAATGCTAAAAAAAATAATACAAAAACTCTCTAAAAACAAAAAAATTCCAAGTTTAGGTTTAATTATCTTAAAATTGTATTGGAATATTAGAATCATTTGTATATTAAATTAAGTTTGAATGCGATAACCATATGCTAGGTTCCCGGACATAGCAATATAGAAGGGAACGAACAAGCCGATGAGCTAGCGCGACAGGGTTCTGCACGTAGAATAGAGGATGTATGTTCTTCGACTAGGATTCCATTAGGTGTCCTAAGAAGGCATATTGACCTTAAAACGACGGAAAAAACAAACGCAAACTGGTCATCCAGAGACGACTGCATTATCTCACGTCGTCTCTGGCCACACACCAATGAAAAAAAAGAACAAAAATCCTGATAAATAACAGTAAAGAAGCTACCCGCATCCTCATCGGCGTCCTGACAGGACATTGTGCAATCGGCACAATGGCGCACAGACTGGGCATCCCCGCACCCGACCACTGCAGGAGCTGCAAAGATATTGAGGAAGCAGAATCAATCGTACATCTACTATGCGACTGTCCAAATCTCCAAACGCGTCGACTACGGTACATGGGGAACAGGTTCTTTGGGGAACTGGAAGAAATAGTTAAAGTTCCCATTGGAAATCTACTAGGGTTCGGTTGAGATCAGGTTGGTTTCGAAGAAACTAACCCATCGTTGTCAACAAAATATAGTTACCACACAGATAAAAAGGGAACACAATGGACCACTAGGCCCCCGTGAGTGTTTGCTGATTAGATTTCAGCAACACCCCCTTACAAAGCTAACCTAAGTGTTAACAATACAAAGAAAATTTGCGTTTAAGTTTTTTTGTTAAATTATTTTTTACGCTATAACTCTTGTTGTGCATGAAAAGGCATTAAAATTACGATTGCAATTTTACAAAAACGTTAAGTAATAGGTAAAAACTGAGAATGCAGTCAAAATCAGCACTAGCCAATTATAGAGAATTGATGTATGGAATGTCCATGGGAAAAATAGTGTTGGGTTGAATTATTTTTCCATAACACATATACGTGTTGAAAATTTATAGTCGGATTAGACCGATTACATACCTAATCCGTAGTTAATTTATTATACCAGCTTTTAAAATTTCCCTACAGATTTGATTTAAATTTCCTGACTGGTTATATATCAAAACATTTTCAATTAGGGCTGTGCGATTAATCGTTTTACCGGAAATCGCAATCACGATTAATCAATTATTCGATCAATCGTATTTTTCAATTAATCGAAAATACGATTAATTGGTTAATTATAACTTTCATTTAATCAAAAGTCAAATAATTTTCATTTGAGAACATAGAAATTGCTTTCGACAAAAATATACAAAGGAAAATTTTGTTTTTCTTTAAAAAAAAATATATAATTTAATATACAAATGCAAAATTAAATGCATAGCAAGTAGAATGTCGTTAATTATATTCATGCCAAAACCAATTAATCATATTTCTGATTATCCGATTAATCGTTATTTTGATTAATCAAAACATCTGATTAACCGATTAATCGTATTTTCGGTTAATCAAAAGATCTGATTAATCGATTAATCGCATTTTCGGTTATCAAAAATTGCGATTAATCAAATAATTGATTAATCGTGAGTACGATTAATATGACTTTCCGGTAAAACGATTAATCGCACAGCTCTATTTTCAATATTTAAGTTGTTAGATTAGAAATTATACCGCCATATTGTTAGCCATTTTTGGTTTGTGTTTCCATCAGGGCTGTCATATTTTTTCCAATCCAAATAATCCATCCGGTTTTTATTAGATTTTGTTTTTTTTTCTTTTTTTTTTTTTTTGATTTTATTTATTTCCGCACTTTTTTTTATTTATTTATTTTAATGCGATTTACTACGTACCAAATGTATCTGTGGTTTTAGAGTACTTTTTTTTTTTGTAAATTTAGGATATATATGGGGCATTCCACGTCAATTCGCCGAGGTTTGACCCTGACCCCCTCCGATTTGCTTTATATTTTAATATGTTGTTATTATTGGTCAATGAAGTTTATATGTAATTTTTTAGTTTTCTATCTCACCTCCTTCACCCCCTTTGCAAACTCTAAAAACACGATTTTTGTTGTTTTGCACCACAGCATCCAAAAACTGCTTTTTTAAAATTCTGAAAAAATTAACATAAATTCTTGACATTGAACAAAGATCATTCCACTTTGATTTACAGTGGTATGAATTTTTCTTCTATTTTCTATTTAACTTTGAAAATCCTGTTTTTTACTATATAAATTGCCATTATTTCGGATTGGTTTGAGATACATCAATAAAAACTGGTATATACTCAAATGTCTTAAGTACAAACCGTTTTACAAAAAATGGGCGGTTATTGTCAACTGCCACGTCTAGCTGCCATAAAACATTTATAGTAAACTCGCTAGAACTCTGAAGATATAAGAGGTATATTATTTTGTTTTAAAAAGGCAGTTTTTGGTTGCTGTGGTGCAAAACAACAAAAATCGTGTTTTTAGAGTTTGCAAAGGGGGTGAAGAGGGTGCGATAGAAAACTGAAAAATTAAATATAAACTTCATTGACCAATAATAACAACATATTAAAATATGAAGCAAAGGGGGTCAGGGTCAAACCTCGGCGAATTGACGTGGAATGCCCCATATATAAACCACCAATCGAAATTAATTATCTGGGACACTGCTGGATGACATCTCGTAGGAAGTCGATAATATTTTTATAATAAAAAAAAATACTTTTTTTTAAAAGGATGGTCTAGTGTAAGAGCTGATTCCATCACTTCCAAATGTCACACGATGGAAGTCCCAAAAGGTTTGCATTCTTTAAATTATCACAAATATACAATGAAAACAGTGTTGAAAGAAAGTGTTGAAACACATACAGTGTTGAAAAACATATTACCCAACATAGGTCTCACAAATAATTTTATAGACACTTAGACCGTCTCATTTCCTCGCCAATACGAATGATCCAGTATATAAAGGAAAATGGCTAAAATATGTGAAGAACAGGCAGAAGTTTGGTTATAGAATAGAATCCCAGAATCATAGGGGCGAATGTGTAATTTTTGAAATTTGCGTTTTTTACATTTTTGAGTGTACATTCAAGTATACTGTACCAAAATCGTGTGTGGTTTTGTTGGATATTTTTAGCCACAAAAGACAAAACCAAAAGGGCGAATTCGAAAAATTGAAAGTGTTTTCATGCCAAAAGAACGAATCTTTTAGTATTTTTTGCCATAACTTTTTATTGATATAAGATAAAATAGTGGTTTTGTTTGTTTTTAAAGCACCTATCGATTGGCATCATGATTTTAAAATATTTTTTAATTATTATCATTTGCATGAAATAATGATGCCAATCGATATGTGTTTTAAAATCAAACAATTAATACCTTTACACCACTATTTTATCTTATGCCAATAAAAAGTTAACGCAAAAAAACTAAAAGATTCGCCCTTTTGGCATGACAAGATTTTTTCAATTTTTCCAAATGTAGCTATGGTAGCTCAGTGGTTAGAGCGTTTTGGCTATTGACAAAAAAAGTCAATAGCCAAAAATGCAATGGATTGAATTTCGTTTTTTTAAAGTGCGGTATTTTCCAGCCCCGAGTTTCAATAAAATGATAAAATTTTAAAATATAAACTTACCGAAGCCAAACCCTTTTCGACCATCAAGCAAAACGAAATATGCACCACTGAGTCTGCAAGTAAATGAGATATTTTGTTTTTTATTTTTTTTTATTAAAAAAAACAGTAGAAATAGCATTTTTTTGAAACCTACATAAAATCAAGAAGAGTGATGCATGTCCTTCGCCTTCATTTTTGCCACTCAAAAAGAAATACCAATCAAGCGGGTTTATACGAACTCCATATCTACAAAATTGGGCAATTAGTTTTATTTTTTTCTCCTCTGCGTTACCGCAAAACTTTGGTGCTAAACTTACTTTAAAAGATTCTCCAAACATAGGCGAAAACCGCCAATGGTCAGCAGCAGAAAACCCCAGTTAACCAGACCGGTGAAATTGCTAAAGCCAGAGCTCCACGAAAACAGCGAATCGCGCGGTTTATGACAACTGAAATTAAAAATTTAGATAATTGAATTATTAATAAATAATTTTACAATAATTTATTTCATTTTAAATTGAAACAACTAAAACTTACGGTTTATCCGGCTGCTTTTTACGTTCCTTCTCCTCCATTGTCGTAATCTCCTCGGCACGCGTCACACTTTGCGTTCGTCGATAACGCGATTTCTTCTCCGCATTTCCGTTTCCGTTCTCATCCTTGTCGAGCACTTTGCGAAACTGACGCATATCGACAATGCCACCATTTTGATCGTACAACGTAGAGTTTGATTTACGTTTGCGCAGTTCGCTGCCAAAATAGTCTGTAGCGGAGGCAGAACGACGCAGCTTCTTCATGATGCCAATGTGTTGTGTGCCGCCATTTTCCGCCTTGGGGTTGGCCATTTTTTATATTGACCTGAAGAGAATTTTTTATTTTTTTTTACTATATTTAATTTATCTTATCGCCAAAAAAAATCTTAAACAATTTGCAATCTGAACTTCGTTGGTGGTCAATTTTATTTATGCATTTACAACGTTCAATAAAAATATGTATACAAAATTTATCTAAGTGGAACAGAGTTTTTTATGACTACATTTATATCTTTTTTATATATATATGTCACACTTTTAATGTTCATTGAACTGTTTGTTTAATAAATTTAATTTATTCATTTTTTTTTGTTTACAACTATATTAATCCGTTAAATAATTTAACGGATAATTGAACGAATCATTTCATTACCCGATCAGATACAAGTTCACAAGATCAAGTCATCATATGATGTCTACCCTAATTTCAATTAGGATTCTACGTAAATTTTCACTTTTTTTATGTGTATTAAATTGTTATAATAAAATTAAAATAGTTTCTCGATACTGCTTTGAAGTAGCTATGTCCAGTTTTCTACGAAACCTCTCCTGCTCTATTGAATAATTTGCATCAGTGTTTAAAAAAATAAAATATAATAAAAATTCTCAAGTATTAAACAACCAATTTAGAAAAAAGTTCATTATCAATGCTATAAACTAATAAATGCTTATAATATAAATACGATCACCTAATAACTGACCATACCGACCGACCGACAATCACTGATAGTGCAGTATAAGCCAACGCAATAACAAAAGTATTTGCAAAATGTTATAAAAGAACCTACGTATATAAAACGCAGATTATCAACTGCAGTCTGGTCTATATTTAAAAACTCTAGGTTATTCGAATGCACCCAGAAAAAAATTCCTTCAAATCCCATTAAAATTGGTCAATAGGACAATTATTGATTTAATAGTATACAAAAAATAAAAATGTTCATATAAACTCAATGGCAATGTCATGGTATTTTCTAGTATTTAATGGTATTTTCCGATTAAAATAATAATTTATCCTATTGAATATTTTTAATAGTAAAAAACTATTATTTATATAGTATTTTTTTCTGGGTGTGTATACGAATATGTTTTAATTAAAACAGAGATTGTATAAATACACGTCAAGCTCTGAGGTGAACATTTGAGAACCCTTCATATTTTATTAAAATACTTAAATACTTTCAGACATTTGTTTTCCGTTCTCAATTCAATTATTGAATTTTATAACGTCTCAGCAAACCAAACGACATCGAAACGATATCGTTTATACGCCCAAATTATCGTTTTCGATGACACTGTCCTACACTAATTTTGATGCAGTTAAAGTTGCAGCATATATTGGCTCTAGTTTTTGAGATATAGCCCATTTTTCAATATACAATATACAGAAAACCTTGCGCTACAATATAAAAATTTGGTTTTATGCGTGAAAAAATTTCTTTGCAAGATATAAGGATAAGAAATTCAAAATTACTTAAAATATAAAAAAATATAAATAAAATACGTTATTACTTAGTAGAAAAAATAACAAAATCATAAAATTTAACCAAAAAAAAAAATGTTTGTCTTATACCCACTTTCTATATTTCAAAACGAACGACGAAACGAAAATTTTACGTCCAAATTTTGATTTCATGTTACTTGACTGTTAAAACTTTGAAATTTATTTAAAATTACGAAATCAAGTGATGTCGACGAGACGATTCAATATATAGCTCGATCGTGTCTCTAAGATCGAGAAAGAGATTTTCTTTGATAGTTGAAACAACATTCGAGACGGAAATTAATGAAATATAGTTTGAAACTTACAAAAAAAGAATGTAAAAGGACATAATAAAATGTACATATACATATAACAAAAATAAATGCATATTTCGTAGAGGCATATTTCTGTTTTCGTCAGAGATTTAAAAAAAAAAAACGTACGCCTCACGTACCGTACGTCAAAGAACTCAAATAATATTTTGCAGGATAACATTTATGTTATCGAACACAAACTCTAACCAACCAAAGCAAACAATAACAGAAAGAAGAGAACACAACAATAACGAATTATGTTGCGTATACACACACTTTCTCAATGGTAAATTTTCTTTGCTAGCCTGTATCCTCGCAACAAACAGACGCACGACAACAGTCAGACCCATGACAACAGACAGACGCATGACAACAGACAGACGCATGACAACAGACAGACACATGATAACAGACAGACGCATGACAACAGACAGTCGCACGGCACCATTCTATCCCTTCAAAAATTCTATCAAAAGCTGCTTTATTCGCATTTTTGTTGTTGTTGCACTTTCAAACTAATCCGCGGATTTGTGAAAAAACAAAACCACAAAAAGCAATATCATTTTTATTTTTAAGATGCTTTTTAGTAATATAATGAATTCTTTTGAATTTCATTATTACCTTAAAAACATAATATGTACATTAAAATGATGAAAAACGCAAGAGTCCTGCGTTTCTTGCACTTCTTATCTTGCTATTGCTAGAAAATTTCGATCTTGTTCTCGCTCTTGTTGTTGCAAAAAATTCCGTTTTAAAATTCTAAAAAAATCTTAAATTTATGTTAATTTAATGTAAATGTTCATTACAAATTATGTTATTTTGATGGCTTCATATTTTAAAAAAATATTTTTTTTCAAAAAACCAAAAGAGTCATCAAGGTGATTTGTATAGTCTTTTAGAAAAGCCTTGAATTTTTAAAATCCACCGGTCCATTACCGACTTATTTGAATCCGCGTCTTACGAAATTTTATTGAATGCGTAATTTTGAACTACTCCCAAAATTTTGAAAGGACAATTTTTAAAAAATTCAAAAAGTCATCAAGGAGATTTGTTTGGCCTCTGAGAAGAGCCATGCATTTTTAAAATCCACTGGGCCATTACCGACTTATTTAAGTTCGCGTTTTATGAAATTTTATTGAATGCGTAATATTGAATTACACCGATAAAGGTTCAAGGATTTTTTTTTATATAAAGGGTTTTTCAATAGGAGCGCTACAAAAGTTTTTTCAAGGGTTTTTTTTGACAGCAAACGACGCCATATTTCTTGCCGCTCTTTTGACATTTCTCTTCATTAAGGTTTGCAATTTCATGATGGAAAGATATACGAGCCAACAACGAGTCGAAATTATTAAAGTTTACTACCGAAATTCGAATTCGTATATCTTTCCATCATGAAATGGTAAACCTTACTGAAGAGAAATGTCAAAAGAGCGGCAAGAAATATGGCGTCGTTTGCTGTCCCTGTCGCTCTACTTTTGTAGCGTCCCTGTTGAAAAACCCTTTATCCAAGAAAGTTATCAAAGAGATATATTTGTCCTTCAGAAAAGTTTATTTTTTTTTTTAAATTGTTCGGTTCCTGATCGATTTATCCGGGTTTTGGTTTTGTTTAGTAGTTTTGGTCATATAAGTTGGAAAATACTGAACGTAGGGTACTTTACTGTATTTTTGTTGGAATATATAAGTAGTATCCGCAACCAAAATATCATAATAATTCGCGAGATCAATTTGCGGACGAAAAATATTGTTATTCAGTCTACGGAAAACTGTTTTACAAGTTCGTATCTCTGGATTGAGTACAAAATAAAAACAGTCTTTTGTTTGGTTTAAATTATAAGAAATAACTTTATTAATTCACTTTAATAAACAACTTCTTTACTAATAACAAATTTTAACAACTGCTGCATGTCCACTATTTAGATTGACATTGTACTCACACGAGACGTACTTGACTACTTTCCAATTACTACCGAAGTTCTGTGCCTCAGATGCGGCGCCCTTATATACTGCATCAGTGTAGATATTTATGTTTTTATACTTGTGCGAGAAAGTTTGACGCATTAAAGCGTCGCGCTCACTGTGCGTGCGGTGTGTGTCGAGTGGTGCAAGGTGCGCTTTGAATGGCGTTGAAATCGGAAAAGTCATTTGAGACATGGCAACAAAAGATTTATTTTACGAGTTTCAAAGTGCGGCGACAAGTGAATTTTGAGAGTAAAACTGAATTTTGAGTGAAAATTTGGATTTTCAGTGAATAAGGACTCATGCAGTTCTTTAGACCTATCACTGAACTGGTCTTCAATTGGAGAATTTTAAACAGAATCAAATTCTTCAATTGAAGACCAGTTTAGTGATATGTCTGAAGGTTAAAGTTGCCGATTGGTTTCATATAAAGGACAGAACTAGAACCGATTCATATTATTTTCCCATAGGTTTACACTGCAGTTTTTATAATCTGATTAATAGTTGCTCTGCTCAAATTTTCTTTGCCAGATAAATTGTACAGAAAATGTCTCCGTAGTAGGAACGTACTATTGAGATGTAAATGTACTGAAATCAGTACAATTGTATCGAACTTATCATCACTGTACTGCATGCATCAGTTCGTCACGTTTCGGCAAGCTTCGACATGTTTCGAGAACCTTCTACTCGTTTCGTGAATGACGCATGTTATTGGCATCTCATTCGCACTTATGTGTTGTTAATGCGCTGATCTTCTATCTCTTTCTCGCACATTGCCACAGTGCGCTGAATTGTCTTGCGTTTCATTTACTCTTGCACAGTGGAGCAAATTACCTCTTTTCGTAATATTATCAATTTTTCCTCTTTGAGAAAAAGTTGCATTTGTGGATCTTTTTGTTTTTTGAAGATCCGCATCCACAAAACTGACTATATTTAATTGTTTTTTTTTTATTTTTTGATAAATTTTGAATTTATTTTGTAATTTCTCGCAATTTTTTCACATCAATGTTTGACGACAGAATTGTATTTTTTTTTTGATTTTCATACATTTTTTCATACAAACATTTTCATACATCAATTTTTAATTTTTCGCCAGTCACGTGCACAGTCACACACCGGTAAGTACTGGTTCCTTACTAGAAACCTAATCAGTAATGTGAACAAGATTATCCAGTCGTGATCTCGTATTATTCATAATTTGACAGTGCGAAGCCATAATTCTAAATCAGTTCTAAATCAATTCTAAATCATTTTAAATATTTTAAAATTTTATCATAGTTTTCAACTGAGAACGCAATTTACTGACCGTCATCTGTTTTTATTTCTAGTACATGATGGACCGATAATAGAGACATATTTTATTAGATGTAAAAATTCAAAGTGAATAGCGATGTAAGCTATTAAAAATAATTTGTATAACATGCAAAAACTTAGCACGCGTCTTTAATTCATTTGATCAGAATTGTGCTGTGTTAATTTGCTTATTATTTTAATAATAGGTTTTAATGGATCTTTTAAAACTGGTTTTGTAAACGCAATATTTGCATGATTCTAAGTGGTTTCGAGATTTTAATAACTATTCCGTGTAGTATAGAAAAAAATGCACGTGATGAATATTAAGATAAAAGACTTGTTTTTTTTAGAATTTGTGCAACCAAAAGTTGAATTTTGTCGTGCGGTTTATCATATATCCGAAAATCAGCGAAAGCAGCTGAACAATGCATTTTCTATTTATTTGTTTTACGCAGCAAAACATGTTGTTGTTTGCAAAGCTAATCACTGAATTTATTTATAGTTATTTTTAAGCTGTTGATTTTGTATTTATCAAAATTATCAAAAAAAATTGTTTTTGGCAAATAAATGCGAAATTGCAACAAAAGAAGATACGCGATGCGTTACAGTGGGAATAACGAAAATAATAAATCATGAATAATACATTTTTTTTTAATCTACAAAAAGAGAAAAAATAAATAAAATTAAGATATAATATTAAAAATGAAAATGATTATCCAGAACATTACTAAGTTTCTGATATATTTTCTTTGTATATCTATTTTACCCTTTAAATTTTCGTCTTTTGTTTTTTTTATGCAAAATTCGAGTTCGAATTTGAAAAAATCGTAATTTAATAAATAACTAAATGAGGTTTATTCTATTCAAGTAATTTTGATCGTTAGTTTGAATTATGTTCTGCATAACCATTAATAATTTTCTTATTTATCAATATGTTATCTCGAACATTACTATGTAAAGGGTTTTTCAATAAGAGCGCTACAAAAGGTTTTTTGAAAGGTATTTCAACAGGGACGCTACAAAAGTAGTGCGACAGGGACAGCAAACGACGAAATATTTCTTGCCGCTCTTTTGACATTTCTCTTCAGTAAGGTTTGCCATTTCATGATGGAAAGATATACGAGCCAACAACGAGTCGAAATTATTAAAATTTACTACCGAAATTCGAATTCGTATATCTTTCCATCATGAAATGGCAAACCTTACTGAAGAGAAATGTCAAAAGAGCGGCAAGAAATATTTCGTCGTTTGCTGTCCCTGTTGATCTACTTTTGTAGCGTCCCTGTTGAAATACCATTCAAAAAACCTTTTGTAGCGCTCTTATTGAAAAATCCTTTACAGAGCGCCAAGAATTATTGCGTCGTTTGCTGTTCCTGTCGCTCTACTTTTGTAGCCTCCCTGTTGAAAAACCCTTTATCTGATATCTCTTCTTCATATATCTATTTTACCCTTTAATCTAATTTTCGTATTTTGTTCTTTATTCAAAACTCGAGTTTCAATTTGTAAAAATCATATCGAAGGCTTATATTTAATACTGTCTATCTACAAAATCACAGTTTTTCAGTAGAGCGAAAAAACTGATTAATTCCCAATCGTAAAAGTTGCGATCAATATTTCTTCTGCAATATTAAATAAAAATTGTCTTTAAATGATACAATTAAAAAAAAGTCAGAAATTACACGCTATTCAACGTGCTATGGCACATAGAGATTATTGCATTCAAAGGTGATCAATGTCTATGAATAAACGAGTAGATAGAGCATATTGCACGATATTATAGTGGAGACAGATCAGAAAACGTGCTTGGAATCAGCGATTTGCTAATTTTTTTAAAGGACTAAATTTGTGTCCTTCCATTTTCGATTCTCGAGAAATGTGATGGTTACACTGAAAAAAATAAATCGTTATGGCAACAATTTTGTACCTCATAACAACATCTTTTATTGGTCATTTCGTACGCAACAACTCCACATATTTGTTTTAAGAGTGTTTACGCTGTTGATATATTAAATGTATTTGCTGTTGATTCAACAGTCGAAACTATTGATTTTTTCATATTGTGTGAAATTTTTAAAATAAAAAAAAAAAATGTTTTTTTTTTTTAATTGTATATAATTTTATTATAATTTTTATTTTTTTAACATTTTTTTTTTAATTATTAAATATTGTATTTCACTCACTCTCAATCTTCTTATTATCTCTGTTCACTTCTCTGTTCTCTTCTACCTGCGTAAAACCAACCTAGATCTATCAACATTAATACACTTATTATAAATGCTTATAAAACATATATCATATGAAAAAGAGTCTATGAATTATATAAAGCATAGTTTTGAATGTTACTGTTTTTCAAGAGTTTCGCACTATTGGGGCAAGGATTTACTTTTGCGTGAAAAGTGAAATTGACGAGCTGTTCACGCAAAAGTAAATCGTATCCCCAACAGTGCAAAACTGTTGAAAAAGTAACATTCAAACGACTGCTTGTTATATAATTCATAGACTATTTTAAAGATGATAGATGTTTTATACGCAGTAAAAAATTCTTATTAAAATGAATTCAACAGTAATGTCATTGTTGCTTGAAAAGTGACACTTTTGTTTCAAAATTGAAAAATATATTTGAGGGAAGAATACATTCTCGATTGAAGAATATTATTGTTGTGGCAAAAATTTTCATATAACAATATTTCAACAGCTAAAAGTATTTGTTTTAACAAGCTATAATTTTTTCAGTGTATCGTTATTTTAAAATCATTAATGTTATCCAAAATATCCTATTTTGGAGGATATGGATGTTTTGACCCCTAAATATTTTACGAATCCTTAACATATCTGAAATCTTTATTTAAAAATGGTACTAAACATCTTGTCTGGAAATATTATAAAGGAAATGGTGCTAGCTTTATTTCATCGGTACATACTAAATATAAATTTCGTCCTTTGAGGCTTCATATTAGGATAGGAAAAAATATTTGAAAAGTTAGTTTTCCGTATACAAAAAAATATTTTTAGTATAGCAGCTACTAAAAATATTTTTTAATAATTCTATGATATTGTATATCCATTGAGAAAATGTGATGTTTTTCTTCGTTAACCGATTTCATTGTTTTTAAATAGATTTCATATCCTTTTTCATACAAATTGAGTCGTTTTTTTGTGAGTTAGGATGGACTGTACCGACGTATGGACATGTCGAAATTGACTCATAAAATTACGCTTAAGAAGAATATACCCCCAGAAAAAAATTCCCTCAAATCCTATTAAAATTGGTCAATAGGACAATTATTGATTTAATAGTATACAATAAATAAATCTTTTCAAATAAACTCAATGGCAATGTCATGGTATTTTCTAGTATTTAATGGTATTTTCCGATTAAAATAATAATTTATTCTATTAACAATTTTTAATAGTAAAATACTATTATTTATATAGTATTTTTTTCTGGGTGTATGTACTTCTCCATACCTGCCACACTTATTTATAGTCATTATAAACTTTAAAGCAAAAATTGTCTGTAGATAGATACTATTGCATTCATAAAAAATCATTCATGTAGATAGGCAAATTATTAAAATGAAAATATAATGGTAATAAAAATATTTTGTTGGCTTTGAATTAATGTCATAGATGCAGCGGTGATCAGTGAAGATTTCTGCATCAAAAACGTATTTTCGTCAAAATTGTAGATAGGCAGTATTGAATATAAGCCCTCGATATATAACTAAATGATGTTTATTCGAATTCCATACACAGTTTTTTGCTATTACGGAAAGACAATAAAACTGAACTCTCGAATTATAAAGAATGGTGTAAAAATTGTTTTGGTTTGTGTAATCGTAAAAAATACATCATATGCATAAACATGTTCATAAAAACAATCAACAATAAAAATGTATCCTAAGGACTGCGTCGAATAAAATTGTCCGTTACATATCTTCCCATAATGTGCTATTGCAAGATTCAAATTAAAAAAATTGATCATAGTAGCAAACGAAGTAGAAGTGCGAAAAAAAATAATTAAAATTTTTCAAAAACAACATAGTTGGTCTTTTAAAAAAATTTCCAAGGAGGTAGGGGCTAACCCTAAGACCATTTCTCGCGTTATCAACCGCTTTAAGTCGAAGAAGGTTGTGAATATTTTAAAGAAAGATCCAAGCATATTCGGAAGGAAATTGGCGAGAAAGGCGGATTGCTCAGAATCTTTCGTGCGCAGGACTAAGAAAGAAGCTGGGCTGAAGACGTACAAGGTCCAAAAAGTTCCGAATAGAAATGCCGTCAAGAATGAAACCGCAAAACAACGAGCTAAAAAGCTGAACCAAGATTTTTTAAAAATTCGATTGCCGCATAATGGACGACGAAACTTATGTTTTAGCGGACTTTTCTCAGGGAAGGGGTTCCGGAAAAATTAAAACTTTTTATTAAAAAATATTAATTTCTGGTTTTTTATATTTTTTTAAATCTAAAAATAATTTGCAAAATAAAAAAATATTTTATTCTATAAAAATTCGATTACTAGATTTCTAGATTTTTTCATTTTTGTAGTGGACAATTTTATTCGACGCAGTCCTTATGAGTGAATACATTATCATGTTTGTCATAAACCTTGTCGGGTTACGAAAAAGTAAAAATAAAATGATCAGTTCCTTATCATTACCCTAGTATAATTGCAACTAGAGACATCACATTCACCCTATTAACGAAATTTTATTTCTTCTGTGTAGTTAAAACGTCATTAAATCGTCAAATGACGCGATGCTTAACTTGCAATCGTCACAGTCTGCTGTCGATGCGATCTGTCAGTATCTGTGTCTCTCTGCCTGTCGTATATTGAACCTTTGCATTTTTCAAGGTTATTTGTTTTTTTTTTGGGTTATCATTCCAAGCCACTCCAGACAAGGCGTAAAGTAAAGTATGCTTTGATTTTTACGTTTTGGTATTTATTTTTTGTTGATCTTCCGATTTGTAATTATGTAGCATTTAATTTGTCTGCCTGTCTCAAAACATCCTCACATAAGATGAATCTTATGCATAATGCATGGGTTAAGTTGTGATCATAAAAATTAATTGAAATTATGCGGTATTTATGCGTAAGTAGGGCACGGATATTACGTTGGTTTTGGTTTTTGCAGTAAACCATATGAAAATTTTGAGACCTTTTAAGATTCCGTATTGAATTTTGATTATATAGTAATTATACCAAATACTAAGTAAATAAGCTTTATTTTATTAAAATTCTTTGTTAGCATCCATTATTGTAACATCCAATTATTGTAACTATGTTTAACATGAATACGTAGTGAGAGCAATATACTCTCAAGAGAATTGTATTTTGAACAAATTATTTCTCTTAAATGAATGAGGAAGATGCGAAAAGCCAAATCTCTTAAATTCGAAATCAGTAATGTATTTTGAAAATATCAAACTGGGTAAAAAATAAATTAAATTGAGTAAACAAAATAAATTAAGTTGGTTGAAATTGGATATATTATTTATATTTTTAATTGAAATTGAGTAATTTTAAATGCAATATCTTTGATATATTGCTGGACATAATTTTGTACACATATTTAATTGGGATAAAAGTGGGTTTTTGGTTCATCGATACCAATAAAAAATTAGAAATTGTTAATTAAAAATATGTCTAATTCTGCACCCAGTTTAAGATACAGGTGCAAATTACTAACATAACCTAGTCAAGAAAATTTGTTATAAAGTATAATCTGTTGATAAATTAATAACAATTTTTATAATAATTATAATAATAATAATAATAGTTTGGCACTACAGTCCTATAAGAACTTAGGCCGAGTTCTCTCACCATTTTGAGCTGTGCGTGTTATATTTGTACTCAAAGTGGTGGGACCTACAGTTTATTGCCGAATCCGAACGGCGGGTGAGAGCTTTTCATAGGCAATGTTTTACTCACGTAGGTTTGCCATTTACTGCCGAGAGGTAGCGTGGTATAGAAAAATGTTTCTTTTAGAAGATGTTGTTAGCCCCAGTCCAGGCTTGAACCGGGGACCTATTGGCTCGCAGTCCAACGCACTAACCACTGAGCCACCGCTCAGTGGTTAACCATTTTAAAATCACTTTAATTTGTTAGAAAGTACTGGGAATGAACTGGCCTATCTTTATAAATAAGAAATGGGGTGATCGATAACAAAATTTTGAGAAAATCAATGGCAAAGTAAAGATTTGTATTTTTATTTTTGTAAATTTCAACTTTACGTACCATTTAAAATAGAAAGAAATCATAGGGTTCGAAGATGTGATATACCATTGGAAAGGTAATTTAATTTTCTAAAACATGTCTTTTTATCAGCAGATTATACTGATAAAAATCAGCAGATTATACTTTTTAACAAATTTTCTTGACTAGATTATGTCAGTAATATGCATCTTTTAAACACCCTGTTTCTTAAACTGGGTGCAAATTAGACATATTTTTATTTAACATTTTCTTATATTTTTGAATCATTCATTAAACCTATGAATTATTGAAATTGATGAACTAAAACCCTGTATAATTTAATTGGGTAAACAGGTACGTAACTACCGAATATACCCGCAAAATGAAAGAGATATATTCATATCTACAATGTTGCAATCAGTTCTTTCAATCGCAAGTCTGTTAAATTAGATACATGGACGTACATTTATTTTCATAACGGGGGTAACACTGAACAGCTTTAACAGTCCAAGTGACGGTTATTTATTTTTAAACAGAAAATTTAATTTGCAAAAATCAAATTTATTTATTATTTGAATATTAATATTTTTTGTTTCTGTTCAAAAAAAAAGGAAAAAATATATTTCGGAGATTGATCATATTCCTTATCATTGTCACCATCTGTGTTGATTTATCTACACCCAGAAAAAAATCATGGTAAATTGATAGTATTTCAATAGAAAAACACTAATTTATACCATTAAAATTGGTCAATACGATGCGTCCCATTTGTTCAGTAATATTGAAACTGTTAATACAATGTGTGGTTATACCATATATTTTATAATGTGATATTTTAATTACAATAAGAAAGACCTATACAAATTTAATGATACGTATTATTAATTTTATGGTATAGTCGAATTACATTTTCCTAATAATTTATTAAAACAAAAATGTATTTCAGTTTATTTATTGTATATATTATTTTATTTAAATTCGAAATTGATATTCACTTTTACAACACACACATAAAAAGACACTTCTTGCTGCAAAAGATTTTAAAACATTTAATGTTTGCTTTGGTTTCCAATAATTGATTGTAGTACTTGAGTCTGCAGTTGTTTTTGAGTACGTTGCCATAATAGAAGTTCGATGTATTATTTATTTTCTGTAATAAATAAAAATATAAATAAATATATAAATATAATTTACATTAAATACATTGAGTCCTTACCAATGTCGCGTTTAATAATGTGGATTATTACAAAAAAAATACATGCGACCATTTTGAGTGAACACGCAGAATTACGTACAAAACGAGCATGTTTGTACGTTTTTATGTTTTTTTACCACACGTTTATTATTATAGGAGGAAACCATTAAAACAACAGTTTTTATTCTATTTAAAATAATAATATTGAAATATTTAAATTTATGGTACTGAATTTTTCAAATACTATTGAACTAATTAGAAAACTTTTGATTTAAAAAGAAAAAACTATTAATACATGAACCATAAGATCAATGGTCGTACCATAAAGTACTTATTGGTACATTTTCTTCTGAGTGTATGTCTGCCTGTCGTTTCATCTGATTGTAACCCGAGTTATGTTATGGGTAATTTTTAATCGGTCAACGAAAACGCCCACACCTCATACAGTAAATAGGCTATAACTCGTAAAATATTAGAGATACAAGCATTTTTAAAAATTTAGACTTATGGTTTATAAACCTGTGTATATTTTTGTATTCAATGGACTAAATTTACACTTAATGAGGATTTTTTTTATAGAACATATTAACCAACTAAGCGTCGATTTTACCGTGTTAGTTTAACTTGATTTTTGGGATTAACGTAGTTTTTACATAATTTTATTTTTCTGAAACAATTTTTTTATTTATTTAATTTTGAATGGCATTTATCAGAAGTCAAAATCAAGAGAATTATTTGTCATTAGCCTGGTTTGGTCTGTGTTCATTTTAAACTATCACTGAAAAATTTCTAACAAAATTAAACTTCGTTTAAATTAAAGAGACGATAAATTGAACGGAGTTTAAACTAGCACTGAAAAACTTTCTTGCTTAATTTATTACTTAATGTCAAAAAGTCTGATAATTTTCTAAATATGAGAGTTGCACTCTTTTTTAACTGTGCGTATTTTTAAACTTGTATTCAGGACCATATAAATCAAACGTGACTCTTCACATGTACTGATGTTGCTCAATCTTATATTTATATATCATATTTCATTAATTATATTATGCATACTAAAATCTATTTTCAAATTCTAGATTTACAAAATTTGTGCGTAAAATTATTAACTATTCGAAAAGATAAAAATTATCGATAATTCATTGACAGTGATGTCATATTAAACCGACTTGAAATTAGTTATTTTTAAACTTTCACTGTAAAACAGCTTTCAAAGTTAAACATAGTTTAAATTTAAGATAAACGTATCTTAAACTAAAGTTAAACTAGGTTTAAACTAGCACTGTAAAACTTGCCCTATGTTACAATGTATGTTATATAATGAGTAATTGTAACGCTTTTAAATGGTTATAAAGTTGGTTATATAGTGGTTATAATGGTATAAATATTCTTTATACAGATTTTTAGTATACAAATATATGTTCCGGCACAAAAATCTTCACATGTGTGCTATTATAAAAGTATTTTTTGTATTTTTCTTTTTTTTCCAAAAAATGTTTCCTGCAGACTCGGTATTTTTCGTCACGATTATATAATATTTAATAATTTAATAAATTCACTAAACATTATTAATGCACCCAACACAACACATATTTGCTACGCCTATGTCAAAAAGAAAATGCATGTGAATATGTAGGTCTTTATGTATTTACGAGATAGCATGGAGATAAAAATGAGATTTTTTTTGTTGTGCATTCATAAAATACAAACTGTTTAAAACGTACGATTATTATTTATAGAGTGTTCTTCGTTTTCACTTTATGGAGTGTCGTTCAGAAGAACATGTGTAGTAGTAGTAGGTAGTAGGTACCCTTGAGTTCGGGGGGGTCAAATTTATAAATGACTTATCAACAAATTTGTGATTAAATTTTCTAAAGTGGTTTGAATTTTGTTGAATTTTTTGTTAATATTGTTGAACTTGTTTCCTGATTGACGCGCAACGGCAAATAAAATATTTTTCAAAGACTGAAATATTATCAGCTTAACATAACAACAAAGTCATATAATAATTGATAATAGGTGCTTTTAAAGCACATAAAATAATTTAAAATATTTGATCAACGCATATTATTTGAGAGGCATTAAAATGCATTTCATTGGAAAATAGTGTTTTTAGCAAACATATTATAATTTCAAATCACACATAAATAGCTGTCACAATAATACTCAAATTTTTCAAATAATTTCAAAAATTCTTTTTTGATCGATTTTAAAATGCTAAAAAGGTATTTAAATAATTTACAATCACAATATATTTGTTGCAACACACATTTCTTTTACATTTTGAAACACTAAACTGTTTCCTATCAGTAAATGTCAGATTACTTGACAGTTGCATGTCTGACATTTATCGCTTTCATACGTCATGTCAGACAGCAGTTATCTGTGGTCTGACGTTTTGTAGGTTATGCGCTCCTACATATTGCTTCATGTGATTTTATTCTTATCATTCGCGCATATTCAATTGATTACAAAAAGCTAACATTTTTTATATGCAACAATTTTTAACTTTTTCCAGTCTAGCCGGTTTTTTTATTTGCTTGTTTTTGTTAGTTATTTTATTTTTTTTTTTGTGTAGGGCTCGGAATCAGTCAAAGGAATTCTATTTAATGCTTTGTTTGGGTTATTGTTTGGGTTATTGTAATGTTTTCATCTCGTATAGTTATTTTTACGTCTTGTGTCTGTGTTCTGTCTGTGTTAAGAGCTGTCATGACTTTGTAGTTTTTTTCTTGTTGTTATTGTTTGCTGTAGTTTTATTTTTTAATCAAATGTTTGGTTTAAACAACTTTGTCAATAAAGCAAAAACAGCTTCTTTATTAGATACTCGATACACAGAAAACATTTGTAGAGCATATCAAAGCAGAGTGCGTTCAACAAACCATTATGATTCATTTATATCAGAGAACACAATTTTTTAATTTCACAAATGGAGACATTTTTATTTTCCGATGGATTTCAAGATTTTAATCACTACTTCATACTCAGTTTTTTCAGATTGCCTCAAGTTTTTGAGTTATAACGTAATACAAATATATGGCAATTTTCGTGTTTTTCTATATATTTTGGACTTAAAGATTTTACAGATTTAAATTTTCGATCATATTTCTTTTATATTCCTCTGAGAATACTTCAGCTAATATTTTGAAATAAACTATATGAAATTCGGATTAATCTGTCCTAAGTTATGACCTGTCAAACACAAAAAATATTTATTTTAATGGAATGTAATTATGATTTATTGCATAACATATTAAGTTTTCATAATTCAATAAAATTATTTATTATATGTGAAATAAGATCTATAATTCTATGATTCCTCTTACTTTGTTTTTGCAAATCACACTTTAAGTCTTCAGATTAAATACATCGTATTCGATTTATTTAAATTTTCTTTTGTGATGCTCCTTTCAATCAATATAATTTTTTTGTCCATCAAGTATTCATAGACATTTCAACAAAATCTTAAACCAGTAGAATTCAGCTTTGCATAAATGTATTATTTTCCATGGGTTTGCCTCAGTATTCTACAATGAAGTCAAATAAAGATCACCTACTAAATGTTCATACTGTTAAAACAAAATATTTTCTGCTTAGGTTCATATCGAACAAAAAAAGGTAAATTTTTCAATCGAATTTGTGAATTTCACTTAAGCAGAGGAATTAAAGACTGATTTGCGAAAACAAAGTAAGAGGAAGTATAGAATAATAGATCAAGTCTCATATAAGATATGTACTTTTATTTAATTATGAAAATAAAAGATGTTAGGCACACATTAAAATTCATATTTTGTCCATCAAGTATTCATAGACATTTCAACAAAATCTTAAACCAGTAGAATTCAGCTTTGCATAAATGTATTATTTTCCATGGGTTTGCCTCAGTATCCTACAATGGAGTCAAATAAAGATCACCTTTCACTTAAGCAGAGGAATTAAAGACTGATTTGCAAAAACAAAGTAAGAGGAAGTATAGAATTATAGATCAAGTCTGATATGTACTTTTATTTAATTATGAAAATCAAAGATATTAGGTACACATTAAAATTCATATTTTTTGTGTTTGACTGGTAATAACTTTGGTCAGATCAATCCCGAATTTCATATGGTTTATTTCAAAATATTAGCTAAAGTATTCTCAATGGAATACAAGAGAATGTCATCGAAAACTCAAATCTGTAAAAAGTTATAGACAAATATAGATAAAATATGTAGAAATCACGAGAGTTGCCATATATTTGTTTTACGTAATAACTTAAAAACTTGAGGCAATCTGAAAAACCAGAGTATGAGGTAGTGATTAGAATCTTGACGTCCATCAGAAAATCATACATAGATCGCAAATAATTTTTTTTTTGTTGTTGTGCTGTGTTATTATGTACCAAATATCATTGTGAAGTAATGATCTGATAATAAAGTACCATCCCAGCAAATCAATCGGTATCGTAACGATGTCGAAAACTAGACTGGTTCAACCACCTCAAAAGGACTACACAAATTATTAATTCGATAAAACAAACCCACATTTTGTTCTTTAGTATATATCATGTCCATTTTATTTAACATATTCAGCCTTATCGTGAATCTCGAGAGAATATGCGATTCCCCCGAATTTACTAACTCTCGGGAATCAAATCCTCCTACTGTGAAATTCTCACGAATTGAAATTCCCCCGAATTCAGTTCGAATTCCAACAAACAGCAATCGAACATACTTTGAAGTTTTTTGACTTTACAAACTGTCAATAAATTAAATTTATTTTGCTGTTAAAAAATTAAATTGGTTCTTAATTCTTATATATATAGCATAGCTTTTAGACACCTGGCTGAAGAAGAGGATTATCCAATTTTTACTTTTATTGCATCAGATGAATAATCGTTGTTGTTGCTGAAATTTTGGCTCAAGCTGAGTTCCATGCCTTCCCGTATCATCAATAGTTCCTTTGCAAGATATTCAAGAACTGTTGAGGTAGCGTCTGTCGAGGATGTGATTGCTTTTGTATTTAATTAACACAAATTACTGTGATTCAAGAAGCCTTTTCACATTCCACTTAGGACCTCCGAATATGACACTCAGAAAGAAGCGTGGACAATATTTTTGACGATGTCCGTCTATTAAACGAATATCCCAGGGCTTAGATTGTACGCTGTTTGGAGTTCAATCCCGTATGATATGTGACCTTTCAGATTTGCCGAGACACTTTTACTTACGGCCCTTCACTTAACCCCTCTACTTTAAAACATTTGATTAACGTACATCAAATAAAAGAAAATTATCTCACAATATTCAATTATATTCTTCAATTGTAAACCTAATGAACTCTTTAAATGCTAACCGCAAATTAGTACATATTTGTAAAGAATAGATAGACTAAGACACCAATAATTTAGTGATAAAATTTTCGATATAACCTAACCATCCTTACTGCTTTTTGTTTGAAATCATCGAGCAGTACCAGGTAGCAATTCCATTGAATGGACCATTATGTATAATTTCTAATTAATTATTGTTTTTGACCATAAGTGAAAAAAATATTTATAGTTGGTAAATAAATGGACAAACTAATGCTTTCATACTAAATTCAATGGAATATTTTTGAGAGAATGTGGAATAAAATTCGCAATTTTTTCATATTGCTGATCGCTAGATTTTTCCCCTAATTTAATTTTCCAAGTTTCGAAATCATTGCTGATAGAGAAAAGTATTTTATATATATATAGTTTGGCGCTACAGTCCTGTATAGAACTTCGGCCGAGCTCTCTCACCATTTTGAGCTGTGCGTGTTATATTTGTACTCAAAGTGGTGGGACCTACAGTTTATTGCCGAATCCGAACGGCGGGTGAGAGCTTTTCATAGGCATTGTTTTACTCTCGTAGGTTTGCCATTTACTGACGAGAGGTAGCGCGGTATTGAAAAATGTTTCTATGAAAAGATGTTGTTAGCCCCAGTCCAGGCTTGAACCGGGGACCTTTCGGCTCGCAGTCCAACGCACTAACCACTGAGCTACCGCGGCTACAAGTATTTTATATGAGAATAAATTCGTGGGAGTTTGCATTCATGATAGGAGAATTGGGAATGGAGAATCAAAGTCGTGGGAATTTGCTTTTACGATAGGGCTGATTATAATTACCCTGCACACCATTGAACGATAATTTTTGGATTCTATAATATGGTGATTTATTTACGATATTAAACTCAACATATTTTGAAATTGAATTGTGTGTTTTTTTGAATTAATTGTCAAAAAAGAATATCTTCTGAACAAATAGAATTTGTTTATCGAATATGAACACTTTTTCGATATCGTTCGTTTTTACCGAAAACCATCTTATTCTCCTATCATATTATAATAATAGTTTGGCGCTACAGTCCTGTTTAGAACTTCGACCGAACTCTCTCACCATTTTGAGCTGTGCGTGTTATATTTGTACTCAAATTGGTGGGACCTACAGTTTATTGCCGAATCCGAACGGCGGGTGAGAGCTTTTCATAGGCAATGTTTTACTCTCGTAGGTTTGCCATTTATTTACGAGAGATAGCTCGGTATAGAAACATGTTTCTAAGAAAAGATGTTGTTAGCCCCAGTCCAGGCTTGAACCGGGGACCTTTCGGCTCGCAGTCCAACGCACTAACCACTGAGCTACCGCGGCTACTCGGTACTCGGCTATCGAAAACGATAATTTAGGCCTTTAAACGATATCGTTTCGATATTGTAAAAATATCGTTTGGTTTGCTGGGTATTTAATAATGTTTAAGAAATAAAAAGCAAACTTCAAAAATTAGATTTTGTTTTAAATGAATTTTTATGGTGTTCTCACGCATATGTCTATAAATTGAATTTTTCTTTTCAATTCACATCAAATTTTTCGTAAAAAAAAGCAGTTTTTTTCTGTGTATAACTCTCCGAACACTTCTTGATTATTGTCGTTCTTTTTCACTTCGTTTAATTTTACAACTGAGCATTTTTCTTTTGCATCCACAGCTGGTATGACTTAATTTCACCCTATAGTTTAGAAAAATGTCATCGTTAGAATATGAGTTATTAGCAAATTAATATTTGATTTTTTATAGCTTCGTCAGTACTTGCAAAGTATATACTTTTAAAAAACAAAAAAAAATCAAGTCATGCTTCATCTCATGCGGTTTAAAGCTAAAATATATCATTAGAAATGCTAATATTAAAATAAATTGAAGATTACACTGTAGCACTTGTACAAGATAGTCGTCAGATTGAGTGCTTTTAATATATATCTTTGTATTTATAATATTTATATTTATGCAAAATATCACATCAAAGTAAAAATAAAAAAAATACTGTATAAACAAAATCTTCCCTTTTAAAATCTACATATTAATATTTATTTATTTTTGGACTTCAAACTATAGATAGTAAATTTATGTATGTACTTGAATTGAAGATGTTTCTGGTAGCACATCACAGTACAGCATAACATTGTATATTAAGTGTCAAGGCCTTACTTAAGTGATTACGTACTATTTATGAACTTATGTTTTTTTTTTATATTCTCAATGCAAATCAACATAGGGTTTTTATCATTGATGTCTGTTTTATTTACGTGCATGGAAATAGGAGTTTTTTTGTTTTATGAATTGTATAATGATTCTATGTAACATAAGTAACATTTTGATGTAGAAGAAGCGAATAAGTAGGTCTGTATTATAAGTATTCGGTACTCAATCATATAGAATTGATAAGGTTCAATTTTATTGAGCACTGTATATTTCTACACAGATAGAAAAGATTTGTTTGAATATGTTTGAATGTAATTATAACGTAATTCGAATTTAATTTAAAAAAGGGAAAAAATGAATATTGTGTAAAGAATACATTAGAACTAAATTTACTTGTTTTAAAATAAAATAACATAAATATGTTTACATGTAAATAAAATGTTTTCACATTCAAACATATTTATGCTTGCAAGAACGCCGAAAATTATTCATTGTGAACATAAATATATTTGAACGAAAACAAAAATATGTTTGGATGTTATTATAATAATGTTTGGCAATGAAATAATACTTTTGTTAGCATAAAGCTCCAAAGATATATGTAATGCGAATAGCCTGCAAAATTATGTTTCGGAGCCATTTTTTTGCAGCGTGCAAGGCAGATGTTCCCATGCTATTCGCGCTCTCACTCATTTAGTGCAAGATACATGCCCCTTCAATATGAATATAAAATAACAAATCATAATTGGAAGTTTTTAATTAATTTCAATTTTAGTTTTATGTCTCTCATTACGGATCATTAAATTAGGCAAACAATACTGATTTATGTAGGTTAGGTTGAAATCACTGCTACATGCACACTTAAACCAGAGGAGGTACATTGTGATACCAGTGATCTATTCGCTACTTCTCCTCGTTGAACCAATTTGCGCTTTTGACAAAGCTAAGTAGCCACGGTAGCTCAGTGGTTAGTGCGTTGAACTGCGAGCCGAAAGGTTGCCGGTGCAAGCCTGAACTAAAAACATCTTTTCATAGAAACATTTTTCTATACCGCGCTACCTCTCGGCAGTAAATGGCAAACCTACGAGAGTAAATCATTGCCTATGGAAAGCTCTCACTCGCCGTTCGGATTCGGCTATAAACTGTAGGTCCCACCAATTTTAGTACAAATGTAACACGCACAGCTCAAAATGGTGAGAGAGCTCGGCCTAAGTTCTTATAGAACTGTAGTGTCAAACTATTAAAGGGGTTTTCAATAAGAGAGCTACAAAAGTTTTTTTCAAGGGTTTTTCAACAGGGACGCTACAAATGTAGAGCGACAGGGACAGCAAACGACGTATATTTCTTGCCGCTCTTTTGACATTTCTCTTCAGTAAGGTTTGCCATTTCAAGATGGAAATATATACGAGCCAACAACGTGTCGAAATTATTAAAATTTACTACCGAAATTCGAATTCGTATATCTTTCTGTATTAACCCTGTATTATTATGTAAGTATAAGTTTTGGTAGCATCGTTCAGGTTTCCTAAGAAGTGATAACTGAAACATTTGTTCTGATTAAAGTAAAAAAAAAAAATAATGATATTTTTGAGAGTTATTTTGTTTAGCAAGGTATAACAAGCTTCAGAACTAATTTTAGATTAGTCAAAGAACTTCTTTGATCTCTGTCCACGTATAAATAGTTGTTTTTAGTATTTTATCATGAAGAATTCTTTTTTTTTAACTTTTTAAAACTTTTTTTTTTAATAATTTTTTTAAATGTCTCCCAAGAATAACATTTATAAAGTCATTCCACACCAAATCGACTAGCGGTTGGAACTCAGATTCTTCGATTTAAATGAAATTTTGGCAACTGATAAAGGGTATTGAGATATGCATTGATCATTTTTTGTTATTTTTCGACCACTACTTCCAAAAATACAGTGGTTACAAAAAATGGGCCAAAAAACACTTTTGTATGGTTGTTCATATTTCAATATCTCTTAAAGTAGAAATGCTAGAAACTCCGTTGATGTCTCGTTTAAAAGCTAATAGAACAAGCTTTTAGAGCAATTAAGTTGTAACTTTTATACTTGAACATGTGTCTCGTGCTCATTATCCATTCACTTCAAAATGAATGTCCTTAAAAAGGACCCTTTTAAAAATACTGAAATAAAAATCGAGTATTTTTGTTGATTTAATATAAATGTTCATGCCAAATTTCAAGATGGTATTTTGTTGGCATCATATTTTAAAATATAATTTTCAAAATTTTTATTTATTTTTCGTATTTTTTCTACAGTAAAAGATGGTAACCAACAAATAGCAAATTTCACAGGAGGCAAAAAACGTCTCATAATCGAGTAGTTCAATATTTTATTCATTTTTTCGTAAAGAATCCGTTAAATTAGCTGACAATAATAATAGCGCTGCACAATTCCCATAATATCCATAAATGCAGAAGTATTTGAAGAACAATGTAGTTACGATGTTTTGCCTGTCCCAATTTATTTTGAAAAATTTTTCAATTGTACTACTTACGATGCTAAGGTAAAAAGTCTTATACACAAATGGTTTGGTATTCCGAATTTTGGTAAATGACAACCTGGAAATAACATGCATAGGACATATGTTTAATGAAAATTGAGAATAGTCAATGGTCAGTATTTTACATTAATGGAAAAATTCATTGGAAGTACATAATGTTATTTAAATTTTATATTTCTACTTTAAAGGTGGACATATTATCTACAAATACTCATATTTTTAAATTGTCTACCATTTCCACAAAAGGAGTTAAAAATACTGAAAGTAGTAGTCACTAACAAAAAATATTAAAATTATTTATATACGATAATAGGTTTTATTTGGATTTATTTCAAATTTAAGCAATAAAAAGAAATTCCCAAAATGTTGGTTACGATGTTCTGCCTGGAAGGTATCAATATCTTAATAATTTTTTAGGTAAAATCTCAAATTTTACTTTTTTTGGTCGATTTGGTGTGGAATGGCCTTATAAAAAGAACAACATAGTAAACTTGTACAAATACTGTTACTCAAAAGATTATTTTATTTATTTATGATAGTTTTCATAAATAACCTTTCAGAAAATGCATTTAAAAATAAACTGGGCACCCTAGAGTTCATTGGCACATATAAGAGTTCAATGGCCCTTTGACATTTAAACAATAGCCATCCTTTTAATGACAAATCGAATATCACAATATTAAAAAAAAACACACTTTTTATAAGGTGAAAATATTATTGATTAGAAGCTTCCAAATAAATGTTATTTTTAGTTGACGACTCATGTTGAAAAAAGTTCACGAATTTGTACATAGTTGGGTTTATCATGAAATCGAGGTTAATTTGTCATCATTTTTTTCACTAAAAACTCTCGTTTCCTTTGTTGCGGTGCTGCATCATAATGACAAGACAAAAATAAAATTGAGTTTTAACGACATGTTGATTCTTTGAAACATGGCTTTTAGTTTGAGCACGTTTTTTGATTAGCACTTTTTTTTTGTTAATTTGCCGACGAACTTTTGTAAAACATATGTTTACGAAGTTACATAGAAACAAACAAAATGGTAATTAATGCTGATTTTGGTTACAAATTCATTTTGTATTTAGAGTGTTTTTTTTCAAGTAATTTTTTTTATTTATTTGTTAAAAAAGTATAAAAAAAAACGAAAACCACACTACCTAAACGTTCAAAAACACTGATTGACACACAAAGACTTGCATGGAGTCAAGGAATTTGTTGATCTCGAAACAACCGTCCGAAAAACAAAAATGCACGCGATCACGTATATAAAAAAAGTCTATAAAAATCGGTGATAATTGTGAATTGAAAACAAACTGTGTAAAAATATAATAAATTGAGACACGCACAAGACTAAGAAGCAGTCGTCGTAAAAGACGAGAGACGTACGTACTTTGCTGATCAACGCGTCGAGAGGAACTGAGTGGGTCGCAGGCATCAAGCCAACTGCGGACCATAGCGAACCCGCAAAGAAATCAACGGAGATACAGCATATGATCACTGATAAAAAGAGTGCTTATGAACGCTTGTTGCTGTTGTCGTTGCCCTCTAGAAATGTTTTGAGTTAACCACCAACATATGATCGATCGCATCGAAAACACTTGCAGCAATAGCAACACCACCAGCAACACCACCAATAGTAGCGACACCATAGATTTTGATAATTTTAAAAATGTGCGATAAGAGCGTCACCGGTCTTTGTTTTCTTTTTAAAAGTCGTTTTATCTCCTAATTGCGTTATTTGCACGCTTTTCCTCTGGTTTTCTTTTGTGCTCTCTTTCTGCACTTGTAGCTCGATCGTTCTCTGCTTGACATTCTCTCTCTCTCGCTCTTTCTACACTTCTTCCTTACTTTTCTTGGCATTCTCTTTCTCTAGTTGCAACTCTCTCATGATCACTTGTGCCCACTCTCAGTGAGGGGGAGGTGTATATTCTCTGTGCCCGCATCTTCGTGGCGCACCGCGTAATTAAGCCGAGTTTCATCTTCTATTTGTCTCTTCTTGTGGTTTGTCTCATGCATGGTCTCATGTATGTCGATCATTTCATTAATATGGATAATTGTGTATGGGGCTACTTGAGTTTCTTGTACTATTAGTTTTCATTTTTCCCCATTTACTTTGGTTAGGCATTTTTAAATTTTCTTTTTAAGCTTCTTTTTTCCAAGTTTTTATCGCAGATTTTACAAATCAGTAAAGGAAAACGTAAAAATACTATCACGATCAATTGATTACAATGCTTTACAAACTGTATTTTTTTTAAAGCAACGCCTAAAAATATGCAATGTATATTTTTTTGAATTTCTTGAAATATTTATTACTCTAAAATATGCAGTACTTAAAATCAGTTCTCCAATTCTGGTTCCATAAAAATAATGTTTCTGGTATCGTCTCGAGTATTCAAATTGATATTTGTAGGTTTAAGTTTACAGTTTCTGATTCCAGTTTCGGTTCCTTGTAATCCCGAGTGGAACTTGGTTGAGGTTAGCCTTATTTCACATCCATTCCTGATCATAATCCGATAAGGCATCCCCAGTTCTGGAATTTTAGTTCAGGATGCGATCATTGTGTGATCAGGCTACCTAACGAAATACTTAGTGACTTAGCAATATGGTTTCCGTAGGACTAGATGTACTAGATGACTTGATGAAAAGTGGAATAATTGTATTTACTTTTCGGGGAGAGTAAGGTTGTTGCTCTTGATATTTCCAAGGCTTTTGATCGAGTGTGGCATGAAGCCCTCGTATCAAACCTAATTGCTTCTTTTACTCGATGGACGCATTTTTCTCCAGGGTCGGGTAATGCGAGTTGCGATGGATAGTGTTCTTTCAGAACAACATGCCATCAATTGTGGAGTTCCGCAGGGTTCCGTAATATCCCCGTCCCTATTTCTGGTATTTATCAATGACCTTCTGTCATTGACCCAGAACCCAATTCATTCATATGCAGATGACAGTAACATTTGTCATTCATATTCGTTCAACAAGTGCCCAAACTCTTTGGAGATTGAGAGTAAAAGACGCACTATGAATGACACACTCAACAATGACCTTAAATCAAGCTCCGAGTGGGGTCTTGCAAATAGAGTTGATTTTAATGCAAGCAAGACACAATGTTGTCTGTTATCACACAAAAGAATGGATTCACCCCTCCCTCCCCTCAATATGGGCTCTGTGGATATTGCGGAGTCAGCTGTTCTTGACGTTCTGGGCATATCAATTCAATGTGACCTCCGCTGGAATGATCATATATTCGATGTGTCGAAAAAGCGTCCAAGTGTCTCGGTTTTCTAAAACGGTGTAAGACATACTTCACTCCTGCTGACTTACGCACTGTCTACACCACCTATATATTTCATGTGTGTAAGCCTATTGGATGTGTAAGCCTATTTTTAGGTATTAAGTACAACGGTAAGTGTTCGAGGGAAATACATGGTCTGATTCCACAAGGTCGTGTGTTCTCTCGTACTACCGGGCATCAAACCAAGCCTACCCCTACGTAGTCCACTCGGCTCTCAAGAAAACCACGCATTATAGAGAGTATTCGTTCTTCAGTCGCACGATACGTTTGTGGAACAAACGCGTCTGTGTTTCCTGATATTTTTGATATTGGCAAGTTCAAAACAAACATCCACCGACATTACTCCATATTTCCTCCCTTCAGTTAACCTATCATCCGTTCTTACGATCAACACTGTGCATTGCATGAATAGGTGGCCTCCCCTGAGCGTTGGTTAATTTGTAAAAAATAAAAAAAAGATGGGTCAGATCAGGTTCCATTATGTAGACTTTAGATCAGGAATCTTTGTAAAGGATGGATCAGGTTTTCTTACGTTGATTTGAAATTAGGTTAACCCTAGTTAACCCTGATCAGGATGATTTGGCAAGGATGGACTTAACGTATTCTGATCAGGGACGGATGCGAAATACGGCTAACCTTAACCAATATCCACTCGGGATGCTATGCTTTGAGGGTAAAATGCTTTTACGCGTATGTTTAACTCTATTTCATATTTTTGCTTTCTCTCACGCAAACAAAATATGAACTACAGTTTAAAAGTTGTTTTGTTCATATTTTTTAGAATTTAATTGCTTTATCCTCTTGCACATAACCTTTTTTTTCTATCCGACAGTATTTTACGATATTTCGGTGGACTTCAAATTTCTAATTACGACATCATACTCAGTTTTTGGATATTGCTAACGTCTTGAATTTGATTTTTGCGTGTTTTTACTGACATCCCCGACATTTTTTACATTTCTAATTAAAGACAAACCTCCATCGACACGACTCCATCTTTCCGCCCTCTCCTTAACCATAAACCATTCCTACGATCAACACTGTGCTTTGCATAAAAAGCGGGCATCCATTGACTGTTCCTAAGAAAGTTGATGCATTTTTTTATAGAATCCTAAAAGTATGTATGCAATTTAAGCAATAATCTAAATTTTCACAATTTATTTTGGATTCATAGACTTTGGAAAATCAAAAAAATAAATACAATTTTTTTATTAATGTTGTAATTTTATTATTAATTAAATTAGTTTCAATAAATTATGAAAGTTTAATTTATTCAACTTATAATCAATGTATTAAATAAGTAAATTAAAACATTTTCTTTTCAAAATAAGTTACTTAAATTCTAAAATAAATAAATAAATAAATAAACGTAAAACTAAACAAATGATGAAAATAAAAATCGTAATATAGAATGAAAAATAAAAAACTTAAAACAAACTTAACTAATACAAATGTGAATGAATATTAAAAGACACACATTAAAGCTGTAAATATTTACAATAAATTAAAAGAGTTTTTAAAAAAAATACAGATTTGGTGTAGAGCAGAAGTCGCTTAAAAATAATACGAAAAATCTATTAAGCGCTCAAATTAATTACAAGAATTTATTACGTTAAGTAGTAGCTCGACTTTACATGGTTCACTTTATACCAATTATTAAGACTTCCAAAGTTTGGGTTTGCTAAAGATTGTGCAAAATTCAAATTAAAGATTTGACCGATTTATGATTTCTTAATTTCAAAAATACTTGTTTCTTTTCGTTTATTTTGTTCCAACCAAAAATGAGTTTCATCGTTTTACACCGAATCGATAATATTCTATTTTGTGAATTCTAATTTTACGCTTTCCTAAGTTCCGCCAAATCCATATCTTTAGTATCCACTTCATCCTCCGCTTCATCATCTTCTTTTTCATCGTTCTTCTCATGCGCATTACCTTCTGTCTCCAATTCATCGGAATCCTCTTCGTAGTCCATAACTTTATCAATGCGTTTAATAGGATGACCCTCAGCATCCTCATAATCTTCACCATAGGCTGTCTTCATCCAGACATCTTCCACGGAGTCGCCATCCTCGTAACTACCATCATCGTCGTCGTGCATTAGTTGCTTTAATCGTGCGTCGGGCAACTGATCATAGTCGAATATTTGACGCACACCACGTGGTGGTTCGGTGATCTTCACCTCTGAGTCTACATCATCGTCTGTGGCAAAAATAGTGCCGCCTTTTGTTCCTATGCGCGACTCTACTTGCGCTAGTTTCAATGGTTGAACAAAAGGTGCCTGTGCTGCCTGAACTCCAAATGTTGCTGACGGTTCTTCCTGGAAGATATTGTCCAGTAGACTTAGTAAGCCTTGCATTCCTGTAGGAGGTTGTGCTCCTGGTGTCTCCGTAACTTTTGTCAGAATGGTCGAGCTACTTTTTGTCGTCGGTATTGTCGGCAGAAAGCCGGATGTTGTTGGCGGTTTTGCCGAAGAAGTTAATGCCGCTTTGACCATCGTCTGGTCGGAGTTGGTTTTAATCATATTTGGTTTGGTCTCAGTTGGTTTGGTCATCGTTGGTTTGGACGTTGTCGGTTTAGTCATTGCTGGTTTAAAAGTCGTTGGTTTAAAAGTCGTTGGTTTGATAGTCGTTGGTTTGATAGTCGTTGGCTTGCTCATCGTTGGTTTGATCGTCGTCGGTTTGGTCATAGTTGGTTTAGAAGTCGTTGATTTGTAAGTCGTTGTCTTGATCATTGTCGGCTTGTTCGTCGTTGATTTAATCATCGTCGGCTTGCTCGTCGTTGTTTTAATCATAGTCGGCTTGCTTGTCGTTGTTTTAATTATTGTCGGTTTTGTTGTTGTCGTCGATTTGTTTAACGTCGGTTGGCTCAACATTGGTTTAGTGGTCGTCGGTTGTGCGCTCGTCGTTTTGATCAACGTCGTTTTAGTCAAAGTCGACTTGGCGATAGTTGGTTTAATTGTTGTAGTGGGTCTCTTGGTCGTCGTCGTGCTGGGTGTCATCTTCGTGTGCAAGTGTTTTACTTGAAACGTCTCGACGCCACCACGTTTCTCATTTGGATTGGCCACTCTTATGATCGGATCACGATTTGGTATGATCGGTACGATCTTCGGTTGATGCGGATCCAACTCGTTCTTGCCATAGGTCTTTACTTTCGAATGACCCTCGATAATAAGGTACATGGGACCCATAAGTGGCTTTTCCGGCTGATTATAGTGAGAGAAAAGTGAATCGGTTGTCATTTCCATAGGTGCTACAGTCGGTCGGAAGGCCAAATTGCTGGTGGTCGGTATGAGAAGACGTGTAGCGCCATAAGGTGAAACGGTTGATGTTGTTGGCGGCGCTCTTGTAGTTGTTGTAGTCAGTGTGGTGGTTACAGTTGGAATAGGCGGTGAAGTCGGCAACGACGTTGTTATATAAATGGGTATCGATGTTGTCGTCGTCGTTGGAGCAGCAGTCGTTACAAAAGTGACCGGCGAATAGGTGGTACTGATGCCTACATGTGGTGGTCGTTCGTATATTGGTTGAGTGGTGCCCATGAGGTATTTGGTGGCTGGCATTGTCGGACGTGCTGAAGGTGGCGACTTAATCAGTTCCTTCTGCAGTAGTTCGTGCAGCCAAGGTTTGCGGGCGCTCGGCTTGAAGCCGTGCTCACTGGGCCGAATGGCGTTCGGAGAGTAGGATTCTTGTGTTGCGTGCGACGTGTAGGTGGGACGTGTGTACGTGTGGTAGTTCACAGACTCCTGTTGATGCGCATCATATGGTGAGATGTGTGACGCATGCGTGACATGATTGCTGACATGTAGCATGTTGTTCGCAGTTGCTGGCGCACTGTTCGTATGCGTCCATGGAGATGTGGCAGCCGTAGAGTAGTATGGTATTGAGGGATGTGTTTGTTGCGAATGGTATGGCTGATGTGGCTGCGAATGTTGCGGGGAATGTTGTGGGGAATGTTGCACCGAATGTTGTGCAGAATGTTGTGCCGAATATTGCGGTGACTGTTGTTGCAAGTGTTGCGTCAAATATTGCGGCGATTGCTGCTGCGAATGTTGTGGCGACTGTTGCAACGACTGCTGTTGAGGATGTTGTTGTTGCTGCTGTTGTTGCATATGATGATGCTGCTGCTGTGAAGCCATTGAAGAGGAAAACCCGCTCGCAGTTGCCGCATAACTGCCGCTACCGCCGTGTCTATACTCGCCGGATGCCGCCGCTACCGCTGGTTTCATCAACATCATCTGCATTGCATTGTTTGGTGCTGCGATCGCCTGCATCGGCGGTGGAGGCATCAGATGCGTCGGCAGCTGATGCGCATAGTAGCTGCGACGTATCGAGCTGTATTTCGGCTGCAGCAGTGGCAACTCACCTTTGGCATTAAGCATTACGTTGGACGCCGGCGCTGCTGCCGCCGTTGCTGGACGTTGCGCTCGTTCATGACTGCCATTGGCCATGCCCAACATCAAGATCTCATGTTTGTTGCCACCCATGGTTGCTGTAGTTGTCGTCGTCGTCGATGTTGCAGATGCCGCTGCGGCTGATGTGCGTTTTGTTGCCGCTTCGCTTGTTTGGTTCTCTTTGTCGCTGCTGTCAGCTGCCCAGTAGCGCACACGTTCTAGCGCGGGCGGACTGTAATCGTAGGTGGGATCTTTCTTTAGCGGATCGCCGCGTCCTACGGGGCGCCATTCGTTGTTGTAGTCCATGCGCGGATTCAGGACACGAGCCGACTCAAATCCTGCAAAAGAAGAAATGTGACTTAGAATTGAAAAAAGAAGGAAGGAAAATTTTTATTTAGTAATATCCGTCTATTTGTCCGCACCTCTGTCTCTAAATTTGCCTAACTGTTGAAAACTTTATTTCGGGAATACCAAAAAAGCTATATAAATAAAATACAGATTACTTGTATAATTAGGCTGTCTGGTAAAGTGGGCGTAACCTTTTATTTATTTTAACATCCTCAATACAATTAATAATAATTATAATACCGTGAAAATATTGACTAATCCAAATATAGATATCTCTTTTTTTTCATGGTTCAAATATACAGTCAGCCATAAAGACAGACAAGTGTAGCACTCTCAGACAGTCTGCCTGCCTGCCAGTCTGTCTGTCAGTCACGGTTTTTATTACATGAGTGCTGCCTTCTGCTGTAATTGCCAATCGTTTTAATTCGAACAACTCTGAAAACATTAACAACATCAACAGCAACATCAGTTGAAGTAGCTGCATCAACAACTACACCATCAACAACAACATTGTCTGCGCTTAGTCTGGGACAAGTTGGTAGTCAAGTCTTGCACAGGCTTTTCCAACGTATGTCGGGGTCTGAAGCGGTCTTTAGCGTTTTAATAGTCGTTTTTGTAATGATTCGCCTACTATGCAATAATCGCAAATCATAACTTGTTGTTGTTGATGTAAATATTGTTGTTGTTGCTGCTGCTGACTGTTGAAGTGTAAACAAATGTTGCTAGTTGTGTGGACTCTTCAGTGAACGAGCATCAGCAGCATAGTCGATGTATTTATTTGATAAAGTATCGTGTGGGAACATAATTCTTTTTCTTTGTGCTTCGTGGTGTGAAATTCTTTATTTAAGGTGAAACTTAGGGCGTCTCCTATGTGACACTATTTTTATATGCGTAATGCATGTCTATGAGCTGCCAAATCTTTCAAAAATGTGGTCTCGGAAATAGTAAAAACCAGTGAGGAAGGTTAGTACACATTGAAAAATTTGACATATGGACATTATGATACCCCAGACAAAATTTTTGGCAGGGTCGAGGCAGTTCAGAAACATTTCCACGACATATTTCAAACAGACAAAGGCGGAGTTTGTATCAAAAGCTGTCTGTTTTCTGCCCGTTCCCAAAATATGGCGTGAATCTGCTATAAAAATTCCACAAAAATTTACAACCTGCTATACACTTCCTTAAATATTCTATATATCTGTGCGTTTCTCGGAAATATTCCAGAAAAATGCCAAAAATTTTGTCTCGGGACCCCAGACAAAATTTTTGGCGGGGTCGAGGCAGTTCAGAAACATTTCCTCGACATATTTCAAACAGACAAAGGCGGAGTTTGTATCAAAAGCTGTCTGATTTCTGCCCATTCCCCAAATATTGCGTGAATCTGCCATACAAATTTTACAAAAATTTACGACTTCTCAAGATATTCCATTTAGCTGTGTTGCGTTTGCCGCAAATATGCCCGAAATATTCCAAAAATATACCAAAAAATTTGTCTCGGGTAGTAGGTGTAATGATAATATGAATTGTAAACATTATAGCCATTTTAAACTGTCTATAAATACCCTATACAATGTGACAATATTCGCAGGAAAGAAGGTGTTTAAACCCTTTTTACCATAAAGATTACATCGTCCAAATCAAATGCTCTCGAAGATTTTAGTGCTATATGAGTTATATTTACAAAAGTCGGCCAATCACAGTTCTCAATATACCGATAACGCCCATTTCTAATACCCGACAGAATTGGAAAATAAGTAATTTTTACTGAGAATCGTTTATCGCGCATTTCTGATACTTATCCTATTAGAAATTGTTCTAGGGCCCTGATCGGGATCTGATCATTGAATAATTTCTGTATCATACATGAACAACATGATCTGGTCTTGACAATATCTTTGCTAATAGCGAAAATACGACCATAAATACTAGACATACGGAAAATTTGTTATCGGAAATTTCTCAATGGGTAATATTTCGGCCTAGTTCGAACGCTACCCAATTGTATTTCAATACATTGTCTACAAACTTCCTATTTTTTCCCTTCAACTGATTAGTTTCATTTTTTTTTTCACTTACAAAATAATCTTAAAATTGCAATAGCCTGCCTTACTCGCTGAATACTAAGTAATGTGGTAACGGAGGTACTTTATAAGTGTTGTGGATTGTTTGTGGGTAATATGTGAATTTTACATATTGTTTGCTTTATTTTTTGTTTTTCAATTTAAATGCTGTGGAAATTAAAATAGATTATAATAGTTTGGCACTACCGCTCTGAAGAACCTAGGCCGAACTCTCTCACCATTTGAGCTGTGAGTGTTTTATTTGTACACACAGAAAAATCCTCTTTTGGCATGAGGTTAATTGAACCAACATTTTACTGTTGCAACCGAAATACATTTGTTGTAACCTCATGTCATTAAAATGAACGTACATTATTTTACAACAACCGAAATGTTAGTCCACGCAAATGCACGTTCAGTTGCCGTAACCTCATGATCGCACCAATTTAGAGGTTGTCACAACCTCGTGATCACCGATTTGGAGGTTACCAAAACCTCATTTTCACAGATTAGAATGGTGTCACATCCTCAAGATCACCGACTTTGAGCTTGCCACAACCTCATGTTCACCGATTTGGAGGTTGCCACAACCAAATTAATAGGTTGTTGCAACTACTATACCAGTTGTTGCTGCAACCGAATAATGCGGTAGGATAATTTAGTTGGTTGCCGCAACAAAACAGTTTTCTGTGTTTACTTAAAGTGGTGGGACCTACAGTTTAATGTGGAGTCCAAACGGCGGGTTGGGTTTATTTATGGTTTTACTCTCGTACGTACTGCCGAGAAGTAGCGTCGAATAGAAACAGAATTTATGTGTTTGATGTTAACAGTCGCTGTGATCGAACTTTGGCCCTTTCAGGTCGTGGTCCGTATTGGACAACGACCCAGCGACTTTTCGGCTTGTAGTCCATTGCACTAACCAGTCGAGCCACCGATGCTACTTATAGAAGAATAATATATAATTACACCCATTGTAAAAATATTTCGTTTCATGTAAAAAAAATGATAACTGAATCTGTTGTAAATTGGTTGAGTTAAAAAAAATAAAATAAATTCATTGAAACAACTACAAATCCTCATTTGTCAAGTAAAATGCTTTGCCATTCATAAATTTGTTGGTGATGGTTTTTTGTTTTTTTTTTTTCTATTTCAACAACATTTAACATACCAGCGGCAAAAAGTCACAACGTCATCGCGAAACAATTTTAATAGACGCTCATTTTACACTCGCTTTCCGAGCGGCCAATAGCTACAGCTGTGGGTAAAACGAGCTTCTGTGGAGTGGTATGGTGTGGTGACCACGGTCGAGGCCGCTGGCCATCAGACACTTAACTTGATTTGGTCACTAGGCGGCGTGGCACGGAGAGTGAGTCCATGAACACCATGAACAATCATCATCGACCACAACCGCAAGATCATGATCATCATGATGAACTTCATGTTAATGCAATAGTGGTTACGCAGGAAAATTTGATCAATGGTGATGGTCAATCACTCAATCTCGACGACATAGCGACACCGACCGATGCGACTATGAAGCGGAGACAACAACAAAAAATAAAAAGAAAAATAATCTAAAATAAAAAAAAAGAAAAACTGAAAATAAAACTAAATAAACTTCAAGTAACAAGCGCTATAGCAGATAAATTATTTGCTAAAACCTGACAAATCGCTTTCCATTTTAATTTGAAACAAACCAAAAAAATAAATATATATAGAAAAAAAAAACAAAAATACAAAAAAAATTTGCACTGATTGCACCTCTAAAATTGGCAACATCATCATGGGTCTGGTGCGAATTCCGGGCCATTTTTGTGGCTCATTGATGCATGATGCATATGGGACGGAGCATGCAAAATGACTAAATGGCCACATGTTGCAAAATGTCAAAATGATTTCGTTGTGATTAATGCACAACGCCTGACTGGTGTTGATTGCCAACTTATGATCGCACGTCGATGATCGCATCGCATAGCATTGCAACGGTTGATCATTAAAACGCCGTTTGGCACAATCATTTCTTTCTTTGGTCTTTGGTCAGCCATTTAGTTGACTAAATAATGATCTAGAAAATACCAAAAAAATAATAATGACGATAATAAACAAATAATAATTGAAAATAGTTGCTCTCTTACGGCTTGCATAAGTGCCGCCGCGATTGCAACCAACTTTCATTTTCATTATTGCTCGTAGCCGCAAATATTCACAGCTAGAAAAGCTGCAAATTAAATTTTTTATCATTTTTTTCGAAACCACAATTGTTTTGGAAATTATGTTTTTAAAGCGCACTGAAGTATTTTGAAGTTCAATGAACCTATTGCGTTTTTCGAATATACAGAGAAAATAATTTAACATATCATTTTAGAAATAGTTCTATCGGAACTGGGCATTGAATTTTTTTTTAGATTTTTCCATGGTAATGTATTCCCTATTAGGGGTAATTTCTATTTCTTTAGAACTCCAAATTTTTCATAATGTTCCGAAATTCATAATACTGATCACGTATGCATAGTATTTATGAAACATTCATAGTATATATGAAATATGCATAGTATTTATGAAGTATTCATAGTATTTATGAAGTATTCATAGCTTTTATAAAGTATTCATAGCGTTTATAAAGTACTCATAGCATTTAAGAATTATTCATAGTATTTATGAATTATTCCTAGCATTTATAAAGTATTCATAGTATTTATAAAGTATTCATAGCATTTATAAAGTACTCATAGTATTTATGAATTAGTATTCATAGTATTTATGAAGTATTCATAGTATTTATGAAGTATTCATAGCTTTTATTAAGTATTCATAGCATTTATAAAGTATTCATAGTATTTATGAATTATTCATAGCATTTATAAAGTATTCATAGTATTTATGAAGTATTCATAGCTTTTATTAAGTATTCATAGCATTTATAAAGTATTCATAGTATTTATGAATTATTCATAGTATTTATGAAGTATTCATAGTATTTATGAAGTATTCATAGCTTTTATAAAGTATTCATAGCGTTTATAAAGTACTCATAGCATTTAAGAATTATTCATAGTATTTAAGAATTATTCATAGCATTTATAAAGTATTCATAGTATTTATAAAGTATTCATAGTATTTATAAAGTATTCATAGCATTTATAAAGTATTCATAGTATTTATGAATTATTCATAGTATTTATGAATTATTCATAGTATTTAAGAATTAGTATTCATAGTATTTATGAAGTATTCATAGCTTTTATTAAGTATTCATAGCATTTATGAATTATTCATAGTATTTATGAATTATTCATAGCATTTATAAAGTATTCATAGTATTTATGAAGTATTCATAGCTTTTATAAAGTATTCATAGCGATAAAGTATTCATAGCATTTATGAATTATTCATAGTATTTAAGAATTATTCATAGCATTTATAAAGTATTCATAGTATTTATAAAATATTCATAGCATTTATAAAGTATTCATAGTATTTATGAATTAGTATTCATAGTATTTATGAAGTATTCATAACTTTTATTAAGTATTCATAGTATTTATAAAGTATTCATAGTATTTATGAATTATTCATAGCATTTATAAAGTATTCATAGTATTTATGAAGTATTCATAGCTTTTATAAAGTATTCATAGCGTTTATAAAGTATTCATAGCATTTATGAATTATTCATAGTATTTAAGAATTATTCATAGCATTTATAAAGTATTCATAGTATTTATAAAGTATTCATAGCATTTATAAAGTATTCATAGTATTTATAAAATATTCATAGTATTTATGAATTATAAATAATTATTCATAGTATTTATGATATATTCATAGTATTTATGAAGTATTCATAGTATTTATGAAGTATTCATAGCATTTATGAAATATTCAAAGAATGTATTAAATTTCCATAGTATTTATGAAATATTCATAGTATGTATAAAGTATTCGTTGTATTTATAAGGCATTCTTAATATTTATGAAATATTCTTAGTATTTATGAAGTATTCCTAATATTTATGAAATATGCATAGTATTTTGAAAATATTCATAGTATTTAAGAAATGTTCATAGTATGTATGAAGTACACATAGTATTTATGAATTGTAAACAAAGTTTTTCGTGCAGGAAGATCAATATTTGCAGAATTTCAATTACCTGTTGATGCCTCTTGTTTGGCATCATCTTGTTTGGCTTGTTGTATTTGTTGCTGTTGTATTGTTACCGCTGCTCCCAATGTATTGCAGATGCTTAGACAGCAACATATCGTTAACAATTTCACGTATTTGTGACGATCGGTGGCCATTACTACTGTCAGGGGATCTGAAAATGATTAAAAGATAAATATTAATTCAATATTTCCGTTTTTTTTACTAACTGCTTTTCATATATTTTGTATCTGTTACGTAGTGATTTTGTCGCACTTTGCGCCCGAAACATACACTGAAAAAAATAAATCGTTATGGCAACAATTTTGTACCTCATAACCACAACATTTATTGGTCATTTCGTACCCAAGAACTCTACATATTTGTTTTAATGATGCTGTTTTGAATCTGTAAATTAATAAATATGTTAGAGGCTAACAACCAATTTAACAGCAACCCTTACTTAAATTTGAAGACTTAGTTCAGACAACTGCAAAGAGTTTAGTTTATCAAATTTATTTTTTGACGTTTTAAAATTTAATAAGAATATTTTTTCCATCAGTAAGTGTTTTTTAACATGCGAAACAAGAGAAAAAAGGCACCATATAAAATTTAATTTACTAAAGTCAAAGTCGGTACACAACAATTACTAGGCATGGGACGAAAAGTTGTTGAGATGGAATTTTGAATTTCCTTCAGCATATGGCGGTTTGGATAATTTGACAATTTTCATATGTGGCTCTATATTGTGTCATCCTTGGGTCAATATGGGTTTACCGAGGCCTGTGTGGTGTCAGAGAATGAAAATTGTGCCAGTCCTGTGCCTAGCTTGGTATATCAAGGCCTGCGTGGTGTCTGTGAGAGACGATTGTGCCTGGCTTGTGTCTAATCTAAACTAACGAGGCTTGTTTGAAATGTGGAAATGAAAAATTGCCAGACTTGTGTCTAGCTTGATATACCAAGGCCTGTGTGGAGTCTGTGAATAACGATTGTGCAAGGCTTGTGTCTGGCCCGATATACCAAGTAGTCTAGCCTGGCACTTTTGTTGCAGCCTGGAAATTCCTACCTGAGTAAAACTTCTTGTTGTTCAAAATAATTCAATTTTTTTTTTCTAAAACATTAATCGCATTCGTTTCTATTTTAAAACCGAATCAGTATTAAAAAAAATATAAAATACACCATTATCCTAAACTGATATAAATTTTATACGATAAAGACTAAAAAATATGAACTAGAAAATATTATTACACTGACGAACTGGTGATCAGGTTTTCAAATATTATGAAATTCTATTCCAGGGATATGTTTTTGGGCAGTCCCTACTAGAATGTTACCATATTAGGAAGAACATTTTTATGACCAGATGTTACTAGATGTGGTTCATGTAGTAGCTACGATAAAGTTAAAATGGAGTGATCAGTCCCCGAACTCAGAATTGTATACCCGAACTAGGGGACATTGTAATTCAGAAAAGATCAATTGAAATTCAGAAATTCAAAAGACATCAATTGAAATTCAGAAATTCCATTACAAATTCAAAAGAAATCAACTGAAATTCAGAAATTCCCTTTGAAATTCAAAAGACATCAATTGAAATTCAGAAATTTAGATTTGAAATTTAGAAAATTTCATTTGATTTTCAGAAATGTTCATGTGAAATTTAGAAAAATTCCATTCGAAATTTCATTAAAAATTCAGAAAATTTCCATATGAAATTCAGAAATTCTCCTTTGATATTTAAATGAAAATGTATGAATTTCAAATGGAAATTTCTAAATATCAAATGAAAATTTCTGTATATCAAATGGAAATTTATTAATTTCAATTGCAATTTTCTGAATTTCAATTGATGTCTTTTAAATTTCAAATGGAATTTCTGAATTTCAATTGATGTCTTTTGAATTTCAATTGATCTTTTCTGAATTACATATCTAATTAGTCTAGAGCCTGCACGTATATTTGGGCTGTCATACAGTGTAATATTTTCGAACTCAACGCACGATTGTATTATTTGTATTTGAGAACATACAACACGTGATGAAGTTTATCGAAAGTACCACCAGCATCGCAAATTAACAAAGATATAAATCGTAAAGCCTACCGCAAAAAATATAAAATAAAATAATCGTGTTACAAATATTTGCAGTACATATTCGCTGTACATGCTGTGTCTTTTATAAAAAAAAAGTGAGCTTCCCACGAGTGTGCAAAGACAGATAACCTGCCCTTGGACCACCCGCAAGAACATTTCACTTTTTTCTTGTGTGTGCGCGGTGGTCTTTTGGAACATGACTTACACGCAACATGAATTTATTTCGGACATGAAAATACGCCGCCGCCTGCCTTTCTTTTTTGAGTTTTCAGTTTGGGCCATAAAACAAAATCAAAATGTCATGAAAATTTAAACGCATCCCAAAAAAAAAAAAAAAAAAACAAACAAAAAAACGCACAAAGTTTGCAAATTACAACAACGAAAAATTGCAAACAGCGCCAACCAGCTGATTTGCGAGACACAGCAGGCGGTGTACACAAAACGAAAGCCGAAGGACAGACATCTGCACAGACGGACAGACGAACATCGAACCCCCCAAGAATAATCGAAAGTCATCTGAGATTATTTTCGCATGTCGTGGCGTGGCCGGCAGCAAGCTTTAATGTGTGGCATGCGTTGATCGGCATGAAGAACAGCTGAGCGGCAGACAGTTGGCAGAGGGAAGGCACAAACAGACGGACAATCGGACAGGCGGTTGTAGCACGAAGACTAACGAACTGCAAGACATATTTCCGGCTATAGTTGCGCCGACAAAAGATGTTTTATTGCTGCTGATGTTGCTACTACATGTTGTTGTTGTTGTTGCTATGTTGTTGCACGATCAAAGCGCCAACCATACTGCAGCAACATGCGATATGTTGCCAATGCGATTGCAGACAAAGACATCATGTTGCTGGGCTGACGTTGCACAGTGTGGGCGAGGATGAGGGCCAGTGAAATGAATGAAAAAAAAGAAAAGAAAAAAATAATAATTCAAGCGCCATTCTTTGTGTATGCTGCGATCAGTTTATGAACTACCTAGGCGAACTACTATCAAAATTTAAGACTTCAATTTAAATGTTTGTAAATTTACGACTGTTGAATTTACGATGTCGAAGTTTACGATGCGAACACTTTTTTGTTTTATTTTAGTATCTACGACTTGTGATAGAGTCATTTAAACATGTTGTTGCTGATTGCAATTTACATGGTCTATCAGTTGGCCCAAATCCACCCAGTGACTTTAATTCGTGACCAATAAATTTGCACGAATTTTAACAAAAAGAGCTCTTAAATCAAACCCTTAATTTTTGTACGTTAATTTATGGAACATGATGAAGATGATGCTGCTTTTGCTGCAACTCTGAGTTGACGGCGATGAAATTATTATAATCAGCGACGTCATATCGGCTGTTTGAATATCTGTCTTTGCAAGATCTCCTCTGCAGTATCCCCTTTTCAGTATCACCTCTTCGGTCGGTATCTACCTGTTTGGCGTATATCTCTTTGATATCTGCCTCTGCAATATCTACATCTTCCAAAAAAAAGCGAATCCCACAATGTAAGCTTTATGTTGCCGACAATTGTGTTGCTGTGCTGTGATAAAACCATCCTACCAATCGATCCGTCGTTCGTGCGCCGCATCATCAGGGTGGGCTATAGCATTTTAAACATTTCACGTTTTTTTGGGCTTTTGTTTTCATCTTCTTTATTCATCAGTTTGTCTGTCGAATGCCAAATTTGTACAAGTGGTTGGCTTTTGTTTGTCCTTAGGGAATGCAAATATATAATAATGTATAGTAAGTGCGCATGCCCAACAATTCTTCGTTACTAAGTGACCGTCGTCGCACTCTTAATGCATGTAATTTTGAAATGAAAGTGAAATTTTATCATATTTCCAAAGAATGTCATATTGCCGTAGGTGGGAATTTTGTTTTTATCTCGATAAATTATTTTTTTGGTGATTTACAATTATACTAACGGAAATTTGATAAGCAGTCTTGTCATATAAAAATGAATTTCAAATAAGATTTTTTTATTATTTGTTTTACTTTTCATTCCAAATGAAAAAAAATTTATAATAAGAGGTGATATACTCTATTTACAAACGGAATATTTCATTTTAAATCAATGAAAAAATAGGCTTTTAGACTTCATCCTCTTAGAAATTGATAACATTTTGCATGAATGTTCTCTCATACTTAGCGTATATGGTTCGCGAAATATATCGACTTAAAATGTGAAAAAATAGTTAAAAAATCACAAAAGTAGGTTAACTTTATTGCGTTTATCTTAAAAAGTAGTTTATATAAAAGATTAATTTGGTATCATTTCAGTTATCTTTCATTCAAGAACTAATACACATAGAATAGAGATTTGTTGCACCAACCAACTCTTTGTCCAACCAACTTATTTCGTTCTCTCAACCTCTTAGTCGGTTAATATTGTCAAAATGAAAACAGATGTAGCTTGTACTGCAACCAATTTCGAACTGTTTTAGTACTATTTACTACAGATTTAGAACTATTAGGAGTGTGTATAGACTAATATTTCAAGTGTATAGGCTAATATGGCAGTTCCTCCAGCAAATGTATAAACCATTTGATTTAACCGAACGAAGTTAGTTAGTACAACTAACATTTTCATTCTTACAACCTCATGCCAAAAGAGGATTTTTGTACGAATACGAAATTTAAAACAAATGTTAAGAAAAAATATCAGCAATAAAAATTTGGGTTTTTGAGAAATATCATCCCCAAAATACCTTGTAAACTTAACCCAACTTTTGTGATTTTTGAATTATTTTCTCACTTTTAAGCCTCATATTTCGGTAACCATTTAAGCTAGAGGTCCAAAATTGTTTATTTGTTTAATAAGATACCTACAACATTTGTACCAAATTTCAATTAAAGAACAGGGGAAAACACTTCGTTGGATGCAAATGTTTTTCACCAAACTTATTTTTGCTGTTTCCCAAAATTTCTTTTTTGACTTCCTCATACAAAGTTTTAAAGCATGTTATTTTCAGTGTTATATTTCTCCATTTTAAACGGTCTCACCTAAAGTGGACGAAATTGGGCTACTGGGCTAAAAGGTAAAAATTGGTTCGTGGAATATTTCTCTGGGTATGAATTATCTGGGATAAAAATTATTCCGGAAAGAATTGTTACGATAAAGAATTGTTTCTGTGTAAAATCTTGGGGAATACATATTCGAGAAAAAAAACTGTCTCTGGGAAAAAATTTTCTCGAAAAATAATTGTAAGAATAGTGCGGTGAAGAAGTGTCCGGTGATGAAATAAATTTGTGTTGGTAGAGAATTTTTACATTTTTAATTAGTCATTTATTAAATAATAATAATATAATAATAGTGTGGCGCCTCAGTCCTGTATAGGACTTCGGCCCAGCTCTCTCACCATTTTTAGCTGTGCGTGTTATATTTGTACTCAAAGTGGGGGGACCTACAGTTTATTGCCGAATCCGAACGGCGGGTGAGAGCTTTTCATAGGCAATGTTTTACTCTCGTAGGTTTGCCATTTACTGCAGAGAAGTAGCGTGGCATAGAAAAATGTTTTCTATGAAAAGATGTTGTTAGCCCCAGTCCAGGCTTCAACCGGGGACCTTTCGGATCGCAGTCCAACCACTGAGCTACCGCGGCTATTACCCGAGTAAAAAATGCGTAGAAAATCATGGGTCTCCTACAATTATATATTTTACATCAATGTAAATGTATCTATTTAATTTAAATTCCTCTAAGTATTTGTAGGAAATATACCCCAAATATTCCTGAAAAATCCTGGAAAATATGTCACGGGTTATGTCACTTTTTGACTCGACATGCGATATGTGATCATTAGACTGTTTTAAAATCCTAAAATGTTTCGCTCCACGTCGAGGACCTCTAAAAATAAAAATAAGTCTTTAAAAAACAAAAAAAGAGGACATTTTTGAACTTTTAACAATCATTTTCAATTCAATAAAAGTATAAAAAATATATCATAGATTTTCTTCTGCATTTAATTTTAAATCATTTACTAAAATTATGATTTTTAAAATTATGCCTTTTTTGTTAGCCGTTAAAATTTCATGGCTGGACAAACAAATAAAATGTTGACTTTACCAGAGCAAATTTAACTGACGATATTTTTCTAATTTTATTCCAACGATTTTCGAATAATTTTTTTGTATTATTGCACATACAATTATCTTTAAAATGATATGCCACTCTTATATTTTCAGATATCGTATTATTAGTAAATAGTAAAAGTATGCACACCTAGCCTAAAAATAATATATTTTAATTGAAATCAAAAAATAAAACTATATAAAGGGTTGAATTCCGGATACAATATCTTTGATAATATCCACGACAGAAGTTAGATTTTTATTCGAGAATGCAACTAAAATTGGTTAAATAAGAATATGGATGATTATTTATGGTTTACTAAAATCTTAAAATATTTTAGGCTAAATTTTCACGAAAATTGGATTTTGAATTGTAATCCTCAACTATTAAATTTAGCTGATTGTTTTTTTTTTGTTGTTTGGTACATTTTTTATACACGTCAACCGATGTAAGGACAACTTAAGGATATAAGCTCATAAATGTACTCTTTTTGAAAAAAACATTTTATTGCTTTTGTTACTACTTATTATGAACCATAATAATAATAATAGTTTGGCACTACAGTCCTATAAGAACTTAGGCCGAGCTCTCTCACCATTTTGAGCTGTGCGTGTTATATTTGTACTCAAAGTGGTGGGACCTACAGTTTATTGCCGAATCCGAACGGCGGGTGAGAGCTTTTCATAGGCAAGGTTTTACTCTCGTAGGTTTGCCATTTACTGCCGAGAGGTATCGCTGTATAGAAAAATGATTCTATGAAAAGAAGTTGTTAGCCCCAGCCCAGGCTTGAACCGGGGACCTTTCGACTCGCAGTCCAACGCACTAACCACTGAGGTACCGCGGCTATGAACCGTAATTGTGGTCAAATTATGTAAAACATTTATAAGTCTTTTTAGTAGAAAAACTTAATAGTATAAGCAAACAAAATAATTACATTCAACTTGTTATAAAAAAAATCAAAAAGAACCGCAAAAGAATAATTAAACCGTGATATTTTATAAAATCTGCTAAAGATTTTTTATTTATTTTGATCTTAAAATAATCGGGATGGATATCCGAAACATTTTCTTAAATAATTTTGGGTGGGCATCAACTTTTGGGTTGAGCGTATTTTAGGCTAGGAGTGTAGAATGTAACTAATAATATAAGTCATTTTAAAGATAATTGTATATGCAATAATACAAAAATGTTAATCGGAACTCGTTAGAATAAAAATACTCGTGTTTCCCATTTTTTTTTAGATCAGGTCTTTTTTGTTTTATTTTGTAAATTTTATATACACTCCAATTCTGAAGCCCGTTGTAGTGGAAATCTGAATACGAGTCTCCGCAACGAATACAAATGTTAAGCTATTCTAGGTTCCGTGCGAAATGGAAAGGTCTCTTAGAAATCGGATGTTTTATGTGAAGTCAATCGAAAATTCGAATTAGATCTTAGATTAACTGAATCCGTATAAAAAATACATTCCTATTCTGAAGTCCGTTGTAGCGGAAACCTGAATACGAGTCTCCGCAACGAATACACATGTTAAGCTATTTTAGGTTCCGTGCGAAATGGAAAGGTCTCTTAGAAATCGGATGTTTTATGTGAAGTCAATCGAAAATTCGAATTAGATCTTACATTAACTGAATTCGTATAAAAAATATAAGCGGTGACAATATTACACAATAAGTTATTTTTGAGTTTAGTGATCTATAGTTAATTTTGACAAAAATCATTATGATTGAATACATTTAAACTTTCTATAAATATAGTGGGGGTCAACGAGGAACGTTTATCTGAAACATATTAACTCTCAAAGTACTTTGTGTAAAGGATAGTTTTTAATCTTTTATTTAAAAAAGTTATACAAAGTTTAAATATTCACAAATATCATTTTTAAAGTGTGTTTAATTTACTATTGCTCACTAAACACAAAAATGGTCACAGAAGTTGAAGTATATGAATTTAATTGTGTTATTATAATTATAACATTTTTGGTATATCTCAAATTTTAAAACTCAAATTTTAAAAAATTACCTATTTTTGGTTTTTTAACGCAAATATTCTAAATTAATTCTGAACGTACATAAATCAATTTTAGAATATATGAAATTTTTTTGTATGCTGCAAAACTATTTAACTAATTTAGACCGGAATTATATTTTTTATAAACCATAACGTTGTAAAAAAAAACATTTATTGGCAACTCTGCATTGTGGTCACTATGGCAGCCATGGCGGTAGCACTTGGCAGCACTGGTGGCGGCAGTTAATTTCATTTAAAGAATGTCATCTTCACTTTAAGTGAAAGATAAATAGTTAAATGCAATAAGTTAACATAAGATTGAATTCGAACTAAAATACAAACATAAATAAATGTGGGGAAAAAACTAACAACCAACCAGCAACAAAAACATTCGAACAACAACAACAGCAAAAACTTCCTAAGAGTCTCTCAAATGGAGTTTCTGTCTTTATGTCTGTTTGTCTACGATTGCTACTGCCTGACCATCAGCCATCCAACTGTCTGCTTAGCAAATAGTGTTGAATGTATAGCTGACAGTGAATAAGTGAAACTGATGATAATTGCAATGGCAACGAACAACATGCGGCTGCTGCTGCTACTACTACTGACGATGATGATACTGCCAGATGCTGATGATGATTATGTTCAAAATGAAGATGACAATTTTACAAAGTAGTTAATTTTGCTAAGTATTTAATTTTCGCAAAGCCATGGCAATGGCAATGAAATTACGGTGGACGAGCACGAGTTTCGGGTTGAAGGGTATACTAGAGGTTATAGTAGAGGAATTACTACAAGATACACTAAAGGAAACAGTGGAGTAAACTCTAAAGGAAGAGCTAAAGGTTGCACACAGGAGAAAACACTTGAGAAAACACTAGAGGAAGAACTAGAAGGTGCACTAAATACACCAAAGGATGCACAAGAGAAGACAGCTGGGGACAGGCTATAGTAAAACACTAGAGGAGGTACTAGATGATGCAATAAAAAATGCACACCCCTTACTGCATTCTTTAGTGAAGATACGAAAAGAAACACTAGAGAAAACACCAGATGAAACACCAAAGGAAACACTAGACGAAACATTCGACATTTGCAGATACGATAAAGGAAATACTACAGACACCAGAAAACTATTATAGGAGAAACAAAAGATACGAGAGGAGATAAAAAGAGGAGACACTAGAGAAAACACAAGAGGATACATCAGAGAAGACACTAAAGAAAAAAACTAGATGAGACACAAGAGAAGAAACTATAGCAGGCACTAGAGAAGATCCTGAAGAAAACGCCAAAGAATAATGGTTATATACAGGAAACATTAAATATAACAGTAAAGAAGACACTATAGAAGATTGTAATAATAGTAGATTGGCGCTACAGTCCTGATGATGAATTAAGCAGAGCTATCTCACCATTTGAGCTGTGCGTATTATATTTGTACTCAAAATGGTTCGACTTACAGTTTAATGTCGAATACGAACGGCGGAGTTAGAGCTTTTTCATGGGCAGTGTTTACTGTCGGAGGTTTGCCATTGTCCGGATTTGAACATGGGACCTTTCGGCCCGCAGTCCAACGCACTTACATCTGAGCTACCGACGCTACACTATAGGAGATAGTACTACAGAAAATATTAGAGGAATTATACAGAAGATACTACAAGGTGACACTACAAAGGACACTAAAAGAGACACAAAAGATATCTTCAGATAATAGAGGAGATACTATAACACTAGACCAGACAATAACAGAAATAATGAAAGAAACACCTGATGAAACACTAAAGGAGATGGGAGCTACATGAGACACCAGAGTATACAGGACACCAGAGAATACGGGACACCAAAGAACAATTTTAGTTAAGGGATTCAAAATACAGTGCAGGATTAGCGAAATACATGTGCTTCATATTCCAAATACTTAGAAACCTTAGATCCGACCAAAACTTTATAATTCTGAAATCTATTCTGGTTCACAAGAATTTTTGACAACAGTTCTCAATATTATTTTGTTATGATTCAGAAAATGATGCAAAAAAATTAAGCATAACTTAAATTTATGTAATTCGACTTTTTTTGAAAGTTTTATTATATAAATAATTGTAAAATAGTCGTATATTAAATTAAACAGCAGGTAATTAATTATGTGAACGTTAAACTAATTGTCATATTTGCAAAATATATAATCTACAAAGAACCACACCAAAAAAGAAGAAGAACCGATTGTATCAAATATCTTAATAGATCACTAGAACAATGATTAGAAAATAGAATTAAAGCACATAATTAGAAGAATATATTCCTCTATTGGATCCCTTGTGTAAGGTTCTTGTTTAGGTCTTCAGATAAATTCTAATCGATTGAAATTTTTGTTATGTATAGGACTTAAATGTAAAATTCACATTCCTCGTTAATATTTTTCGAACTTTTGAGACCAAAACTCCACACAAGTCCAAAATGCGAATTTAAATGTCTCGGAAATAAAAAGATGGATTTAAAAAAGGCTTCTCTTAAGGCTAGTTTACACGATAGAGAAAATAGCTAGAGATAGAGTAAAATAGAACAAAAAATCTCATAGAGTTGTGTAAACACTACACCCAGAAAAATAGGATAAATTATTATTTTAATCGGAAAATACCATTAAATACTAGAAAATACCATGACATTGCTATTGAGTTTATATGAAAAGATTTATTTTTGTTATACTATTAAATCAATATTTGTCCTATTGACCAATTTTAATAGTATTTGAGGGAATTTTATTCTGGGTGTACATAGAGCTCCACGGTAGGGAGCTCTACGGTTGATTTTTTTCTCTATCTCTAACTAATTTCTCTATCGTGTATTCGAGCCTTTAAACGTTTTAATATAATTTTGGATTTATTTGTTAAATTTCCTTGATAATTCTGGTGACAATTAAGAATTTCTTATTTAGGACAGATTTAGATTGCGTAATTGTAATTGTACCCTATTTTTTTCAGGACCTTCTTTTTCAAAAATCCAAAAAATCATCAAAGTGAATTGTTTACCTCTAAGAAAAGATTTATTTAAGTCGGGAAAATACTAAATGTGGTTCATTCAAATGTTGCATCTGAGTTCCAATACAGAAATTTTATGTGCAAAGGAAATATCATTATGATTATATTAACCGACTTATAATCGAATTTTCTAATTTGAGAAATAGTCACTCACTTGTATTTATAATGATATGTACACAGATATCTACTATATATTAGCCAACATAATTGCTGATGTTACTACGAATAGCAAATGATTTCATTAAATTACTGAATTCCATTGCTGGACGAATTAATGCATTCATTTAATATCGCTTGCTGTATTTACGTTGATTATTTTTTTTTGTGTATAACTAAAAAAAATGTTCTTCACTAAATTTTCTTTTAAATAATTGTTTGTACATTGTGAAGGATTCATGCAAAAATGATTGAAAATAAGAGCTATCTTCTATAGTCGGAGAAAAATCTCTTAAAATCCCATTAAAACTTGTGAATAGGTTATCAATTTAAAAAAAATATATATTTTCATACAATCTCAAAAATAATGGTATTTTGTAGTATTTAATGCGAGGTCGATCTGTGTTAACAATCGTAGCAATATGTGTGAAATCGTAGTGCAATTTTTTCTCCCATCTTCCGATTTTCTAATGATTTTAGGGTAATACGCGATCGCTGATCTCGAATCTGAAGGATTAGACATATATTTCAGCTTTTGTTTGTCAAATGTAAGGAACAAAATACAATTTTTGTTTTTTTTATACCCTACACTAAGAGTGAAAGGGTATATTCAGTTTGGTACGCCGTTTGTAACACCCAGAAGGAAGCATCTCCGGTATGGAAAAGTATATATATTCTTGATCAGCATGACCTCCTGAGTCGATTTAGCGATGTCCGTCTGTCCGTCTGTCTGTCTGTCCGTCTGTCTGTCTGTTGAAATCCCTACTACTTTTAAAATTGAAGAGCTAGATAAATGAAACTTATAACTTAGATTACTAATATACCTACGCTGTATGTGCGAAAAAATTGGCGAGATCGGTTCATTGTGACCTATGATCCGACCACTTATGTTCAAATACCTCATATAAAATGTACATATAAAGATCAATTTTCATGTATACGTGCTTAGGTAAACTTTTTTGGTCAAATATATATTGATATCATGCTCAAATATATGATAATAATGTTTTCCGGAGAAACGACTTGTGGTTCACAATAAAAAAAAACCGAAATTCGGTACACCTACCCATTTGTAAATATGGGTATCAATTGAATGGAAATTCTGCAGCGATTGAATGTTTGTAGTTATTTTCAGGATTCGTATACCCTGGTGACCTATATATCACTTTGAATGGTAACCACACATATGTGTAGGGTATTTATAGTCGGCTTAGACCGACTATAATTTTGATAATCCTAACTATCATAATTACACCTACTTTAAAATTTCCCATGTGTGAACCTTCCCAACTGGTTTTTTATTATTATGTTTAATCGGTGTATCTGAGGCCATTTTGTTATTTGAGTATCCCACCTCATTTTTATGGGGCCCGCGGTAGCTCAGTGGTTAGTGCGTTGGACTACGAGCCGAAAGCTCCCCGGTTCAAGCCTGGACTGGGGCTAACAACATCTTTTCATAGAAACATTTTTCTATACCGCGCTACCTCTCGGCAGAAAATGGCAAAACTACGAGAGTAAAACATTGCCTATGAAAAGCTCTCACCCGCCGTTCGGATTCGGCAATAAACTGTAGGTCCCACCACTTTGAGTACAAATATAACACGCACAGCTCAAAATGGTGAGAGAACTCGGCCGAAGTTCTATACAGGACTGTAGCGTCAAACTATTAACATTTGCCGCAGAGAGTATAACAGTTTTCTCAAGCGTTCATGCTCTATGGTAAATTGTACGATTAAAATTCGAAAAAAACGAGGGTAATAGAAAAGCGTGGTTCATGATACACCACATTGCTGAATACAACAAATCCGTATTTTTGAAATTAAAATATTTTTACTGTCTTTTTAAACACCCTAATTTTGACTGCGAGATTAAATATCATTGTGAGATTAAATATCACCCAGAGGTGATAGAGCAAAATGGACTTCATATTCGAGATCAGCGACCATATTTTAGGGAAAACCGTTATTAAATGTAAGATATGTATCGTCGTTGTAGAACGAAAAGTTACCAAATACATTTTTATGGAAAACTTAAATTTCAAGTTTGTTGATTAATATTATAAAAAGTAATTGATGCATTTTTAAAATTGAAATATCAATTGATAGATTTACATTTTCTTATCATGTGGTAAATAAAATTGAGATCATCGATTAAAAATTGACTGATATATAAAGATTTTTGTAAATAAATATTTTGCATTTTGAAAATGTTGGTGACTTTTCGTTCTACAACGACGATATATTTTTTGTCGTGTATGTAGCGTTTTTTTAAATGTGTAGACTTTTTTTTTTTTAATAATTTTCAAAAATTAACGCACCATAAACTGCTTAATATCCAAAAGTACTGTGTTGCCAGACAACTGCTGTTCGATGCTTTAAAATGTTTTAACGTTTATTTAATTTTATTTAAATAATGTTTTAGGTTTTTTTTTTTTCAATTTATCTAACTAAATTTTTAAAATTTATTTAAATTAATATTATTTTTTTTATCAATTTGTTTATTATTTTCACATGCGTTAATTACGCGCGTATCCTTATCTTAAAGTTCACCACACCTGCAAATGCACTGCGCGCCGCAATTTCAAAAATTTCACTTTTATTTTGTGCGCAAAAGAATTGAGTCGTTTGTAATTTTTTGTTGTTGTTGTTTTTGTAATTTATAAATTGTAATTCTTGCACAACGACGATTGCCGCCAAAAACATCCGTTTAAATCAACGTTCGTTTGTTAACTGATTTCGCGCTATTGCCGCGCATTACAAGCAACCAACTTGTCGCGAATGACGCGCCAAACGGCTTCAAAGTTGCGACGCGGCGGCGGCCAGCAGTCGCTTGACCAAAGCAAATCAATAAACCAAGCGACAGACGGACGGACGGACGGATACGGTATTCTTGTTGTTGTAGTTGCGCATTGTACGTGTTCGCCGCTGCGCATGCGCAACTTTTGCTGATAATGCAGTCATGTTGCTGCTTTCCTCTCATACACACGCACACACACACTTACACCCTTAGACACATCGACACATTCAACATGTTGCCGCAACATTTGGCGCATGTTTGTCAACATCTCAGCCATGTTTATTGAAATGTTTGATTGAATTCAATGAAATTGAGAAATTCATTGATAACTTTTGAATTGTTTACTATTTGTGTGCTGTCAGTCAGCGCTGCGCTGCAACAGCGCTTCGCCATAAATTGCATTTTCTATGAAACTTGTTTTTGTTGCTGTTGTTTGTTGGCTGTTCAATCGTTTTCAAGGAAGCCTGGCAGCGACGAGTTTGTGTTTTAAGTCTTTTGTTTTTCAGTTTGAAAACATCATAAAAAATAGGATTTTGAATAGCTTTATAACAAATATGGCTAAATCAGCAAATAATTAATATTTCAATTTTGTTTATATACAATTTGTTTAATTATATATTATACACGCCTAACCTGAAACAATATTAACTAAAACATCGATGCATATCCCAAATTTTTAAATTAGAGTTTTCAGACATTCCGCGCAAGTATTTTAAGGGCAAAATAAAAAAAAACCTTTGGTAGAGTTTTAAAAATATCATGGTTTAATTTTTTTGTGTGTTTTGTAAATATTTTTTTTTATACCCTACACTAAGAGTGAAAGGGTATATTCAGTTTGGTACGCCGTTTGTAACCCCCAGAAGGAAGCATCTCCGGTATGGAAAAGTATATATATTCTTGATCAGCATGACCTCCTGAGTCGATTTAGCGATGTCCGTCTGTCCGTCTGTCTGTCCGTCTGTCTGTCTGTTGAAATCCCTACTACTTTTAAAATTGAAGAGCTAGATAAATGAAACTTATAACTTAGATTACTAATATACCTACGCTGTATGTGCGAAATTGGCGAGATCGGCCCATTGTGACCTATGATCCGATCACTTATGTACAAATACCTCATATAAAATGTACATATAAAGATCAATTTTTATGTATACGTGCTTAGGTAAACTTTTTTGGTCAAATATATATTGATATCATGCTCAAATACATTATAATAATGTTTTCGGCAAAAAGACTTGTGGTTCACAAAAAAAAAAATCGAAATTCGGTACACCTACCCATTTGTAAATATAGGTATCAAATGAATGGAAATTCTTCAGCGATTGAATGTTTGTAGTTATTTTCAGGATTCGTATACCCTGGTGACCTATTTATCACTTTGAATGGTAACCACACATATGTGTAGGGTATTTATAGTCGGCTTAGACCGACTATAATTTTGATAATCCTAACTATCATAATTACACCTACTTTAAAATTTCCCATGTGATCTAACCTTCCCAACTGTTTTTTTTTTGTATTGTATTTAATTTTTCGTAGCCGCGGTAGCTCAGTGGTTAGTGCGTTGGACTGCGAGCCGAAAGGTCCCCGGATCAAGCCTGGACTGGGGCTAACAACATCTTTTCATAGAAACATTTTTCTATACCGCGCTACCTCTCGGCAGTAAATGGCAAACCTCCGAGAGTAAAAACATTGCCTATGAAAAAGTTCTCACCCGCCGTTCGGATTCGGCAATAAACTGTAGGTCCCACCACTTTGAGTACAAATATAACACGCACAGCTCAAAATGGTGAGAGAGCTCGGCCTAAGTTCTTATAGGACTGTAGTGCCAAACTATTATTATTATTATTATTTAATTTTTCTGGTATTATTGAAAAAAATGTTTTTTTTTGAGTACCCATACCCATGGGCATTTCCACGAAAACGTCAACTACGAACGAAAAATTCAAAATGGTCCAATCTTTGAAATCACGGTGAATTTGAAATTTTAAATATGTGAATCTAAATTTCTAAAAAGAAAATTTTAATTCGTACATAAAACATTCAAAGTTACGATACTATACAACTTGTACACACAGAAAACTGATTTGTTGCGGCAACCAACTAAATTGCCCTACCGCATCATTTGGTTGGGGCAACCTTCAAATCAGTGATCATGAGAATGTGACCACCTCCTATTCTGCGAACATGAGGTAGTGGTAACCTCCAAATCGATGATCATGAGTTTGTGAGGTTGTCGCAATCTTGAGGTTGTCGCAACCTCCTAGTCGATGAGCATGAGGTTTTTTAAACCTCCAATTGTAATTTTATTTATGTATATAAAATCTATGAATGTAAAGTAGTCTATGTGTATTATAGATACGTAAAGATGTCGCGCACACAATTTAAAAGTATATCTACTAAATCCTGCTCCCTGAAAAATAAAAACACTATGAAAAGACACATATATCTGCATGCATTTATTTTTTTATTTCCTCATAACCAAAATGTAAAAAAAAACTATTTCAATTGGCACATATGTTTTATTTATATTATATTTCACTAGCTAATGAGCAATGTGTATTGAATTAATATATTATATTATTTTATTAATATTTATATATTTATTTCGCAATGTAACTTAATTAATGAATTTCCTATTCTCTTCGACTTGTGAACATTTTGGACGTTTCTTTATTTCTGTATGTATCCATAATAGTTGTCAAAAATCTTGCAAACGGAACTACTTATAGACATGAGATTGCCGTTTGTCATTTATTTTGTTGATACAATAACGTACTCTATTGCCGTAACAACTGCACGAATGAAAATTTTGGCAGAATGAAAAATGCGATCATGAGGTTATGGCACCGAACGTGCAGTTGCGCGGACTAACATTTCGGTTGTAGATAAATAAGGTACGTTCATTTTAATGACATGAGGTTACAACAAATGTATTTCGGTTGCAACACTGAAACGTTGGTTCAATTAACCTCATGCCAAAAGAGAATATTTCTGTGTGCAAATATAGCAATTTTTCATGAACTTTGAATAACCAAATTAACTATTTCAATGACATGAAGATATAAATACTTATTTTCTGTTTTTTCAGAAAACATTAATAATATTTCTAAAGCTTAAAAATAATCATTGAAATTAAAATAACGGACTAATTTTGATTTATGTATAAAAGGATTTATTTCAAAATTAACAGACAAAAATTAAATACAACTTGTTATATTGTTATAATAATTAAAAAAAAAAAACATGAAATTTTAAAAATTGTATCCTATTGTCCCGTCTGGATTCAAAAATATTAATTTATTATTATATTAAACTAACCACATTTTTTTCAACAAATGAATCCTTTGTTTTTAAAGCAGAATTATATCGGCATTTTTATAAATGTAAACATCGATTTCCTTGATATAGAATCTAATTCTAATTCTAGAAAAAATTTAATTTGATAAAACCACAGTATAAAAAAAAATAGATCAGAAAATATTCTTGGAATCAGCGATTTGTTAATTTTTTTATATCCTGGTGTAACCTAAACAAAATTCACCGACTAATTTTTGTTTCACCATTTTCGGTTTACGAGGTATATGATGGTTAAAGGGGTTAATATTCCGTAATCTAACCCGATATTTTTTAAAGATTAAAATAAAAAATCATAGTTAACTCTGTATTGCTATTTTAAAATCATGAATGTTATCCTAAATATTTAAACTAATATCCTATTTCGGAGGATATGGGTGTATTGACCTCGTAAATATCATACGAATCCTTAACATATCGGAAAACTTTCTTTAAAAATAACACTAAACATCTTGTCTGGAAATACCATAAACGTAATTGTACAAGCTATATTTCCTGAGTACAGACTAAGGCTTTAAGGCTTCATATTAGAATAGCAAAAATCTTTGAAAAGTTGGTTTTCCGTATACGAAAATTTCTTTTAATAGCTCCTATAGCTTCTATGATATTGTAGTTTTACATAGATTTTATATACTTTTTATACAAATTGAGTCGAATCTTTGTGAGTTAGGATGGACTAGACCCACGGATGGACAGGACGAAATTGACTCATAAAATTACGCTTAAGAAGAATTATATACTACTCTATACTTGGAACGCTTATTTATAGTCATTATAAACCTTTAAGTAAAAATTGTGTGTAGATAGACACTATGCATTCATAAAAAATCATTCATGTAGATAGACAAATTATTAAAATGAAAATATAACAGTAATAGAAATATTGTTTTGGTTCTAAATTAATGTCATAGAAGCAGGGGTGATCAGTGAAGATTTCTGCATCAAAAACTCATTTTCGTCAAAATTGTAGATAGGCAGTATTGAATATTAGCCCTCGATCAGTTGTTCACTCATGTTTTAGAAAATTTTCAATTGTTTGTTTGAACCCCATGATTTCTTCTTCTTTGATTTTCTCAAAATTTCGTTAGGGATCACCCATTTTTTTTCATATTTACTTATCAAGTATTTAACAAGAGTAAATGAGACGCAAGGCAAGCCAGCATGCTGAAGCAATGTGTTACAAAGAGATGGATAATCATTCAGCATGCATCATTCTCGAAAAGTGTAGAAACTTTTCGAAACGTGTCGAACTCGTGTGTGCAGTATAGAAGGGCGACGCATCTGACGAGCACCACTTCAGTAGTGATTGGATTGCAGCAGTTGTTCGAATTAATAATTAGTAAAGTTGTTAGCTAAAGTTAATTAAAAAGGTTAATTGTTATAACTTAAACCGAGCATAACGGTGTTTTTATTTTGTACAGAATCCAGAGATGTATGTTAATCATTTTTGTATGTTAGACTGACTGCGGTTATCTGATTTTTTACTTTTTTATCGTTTTTCAATTAATGAATAATATTAAAATAATTTAATAATTTTTCTGTTGAGAGTAACGTTTGTACAGTACAAACTTTATCCACAATGTACATAACAATTTTTTTTGTAACATTTTTTTCTTACTTAATATTAGTAAATGTTAAGCATGAATCGATTACTTTAAAAAAAATTCTGTTTAATTGTAGTTTTTTGTCAGTCTGCCCATCCTCACACACTGTCACTTGTCACTGCGTCTCGTCACATTACCATAAAAATAAATTCGTCATAGTTTCACGCATATTTCGGTAACTTTCGTTTTCTTCTTTGTTGACAGTTGACATCAACTACAGTGTAATAATAACAAAATACATATTTAAGTACTTTAGGCCAAACAATGGCGTTGGCCAGTTAATATTGACAACAACACAATGACAATAACATCAGTCATACATTTACGTTCAATTATACGATACAACCAACGGTTATCTAAACATCTTGTATTGCAGCAAAAAAGTTCTTCATTTTAAGTAAAAATAAAAAATAATTTGTTCGACGATGCTGTTGACTGACTCACTGACTGTGCTAAAAGCCAATGACTTTCGCGTTGAAATCTAAAAGGCGAATATATGCTACAAATATGCTAAATCCTCACAATTATGCTGTTGTTTGGGTGTGGAAACATGTGTAAAATGCGTAAAATGTGTTGGTAATAAAATCAAAGACATCGCCATGCTGCCAGCCGAGTGCCAGCGTAATAGGCGTAAAGTGTTAATTAAGAAAACAACAAATGCACTTTAAGAAATAAATTATTAAATAGTTTTAGAATAAAAAAAAGAAACAGTGAAACAAATATAAATTCTATAACGCGAAGGTGAACCATACAACAAAGTATTTTATAATATTTCGCGAGGCAAAATTTTATTAATCTGAAATTATTAAAACTGTTATACATTTAAACTTTTATACATTTAAACTGTTATACAGTCAAATTGTTATACAGTAAAACTGTTATACACTAAAACTGTTATACAGTAAAACTGTTATACATTAAAACTGTTATGCAGTAAAACTGTTATACAGTAAAACTGTTATACACTAAAACTGTTATACAGTAAAACTGTTATACAGTAAAACTGTTATGCAGTAAAACTGTTATACAGTAAAACTGTTATACAGTAAAACTGTTATACAGTAAAACTATTATACAGTAAAACTGTTATACAGTAAAACTGTTATACAGTAGAACTGTTACACCTCAAAACTGTTATACACTAAAACTGTTATACATTAAAACTGTAATACCTTATAACTGTTATACCTCAAAACTGTTATACAGTAAAACTGTTATACCTACTGCAAAAAATAACACACACCATTTCTTTGGGTTTTTCTCTGTGTTCCAACGACTCACTTCATATGCAAACTAAAGTGATTCCACTTTAAAAAGTATCACATTACAGCAGAGTTAGCGTGAGCTGCAGTCGAGTCGCTGCCCACACAATTAAAGACATAAATGCAGCGACAATGCTGACAACAACAGCAGCAACAACAACAACAGCAATATCACAACCAGCAGCAACAACTTCACAGCACCATGCAAATCGTTATCAGTTTACAATATAATTTAACTTAACAGCCGACAAAATATCCTGCGGCTACAAAATTTTTTTTATTCATTTTTTTTATTGCATACAAAGTGACCAACTGACTGACTGAGTGACGGACGGACGGACGGACTGACAGATGGACGGACGTACTAAAAGTCTGTCTGCTGGCACTGAGTCGCCGTTTGTCTATTAAAAGTCGCCAACAACATGTGGAAATGTTAAGTCAACAACATTATGTTGTCGCGCTTCTAATGTTGACGCAGACACGAAGACCGAGACCAAGACTGATATGAAGACGATGATCAAGACGAAGATCAAGACAAAGACCAAGACGAAGACCAAGACGAAGACCAAGACGAAGATCAAGACGGTGATCCAGAGAAGAGCAAGTTAAATACGAAAACCATAACGAAGTTTAAAACGTAGTCAAGATGATGATCAAGACGAAGTAAAGATGATGATCAAGACGAAGTCAAGATGATGATCAAGACGAAGTCAAGATGATGATCAAGACGATGACCAAGATGAAGATCTAGACGACGACCAATATGAAGATTGAGACGCAGACAAAGTCCAAGGCTTAAAATCGCCGTCAAAGGCTCTTGACTCGGCAGCGTTGCCCACTCTCGCCGCTTGGCAAACATAATAAAGACTTGTTTTTATTGTAGTTGGTCGGTCGGTTAGTGGTTTTGTTTACGTGCAGTATCGTCTCGTCTCGACGTCGTCGTCTTCTGTCTTCATTTTATCGCGCGTATGTTTAGCGAGGCAGCCAACTACTGCGCATGCGTGCGCTTGCAGCTGTTGTGTAAAATTTTGCAATTTTTGTATTTAATAAATTTATTGATTTCAAATCATTTAGTTGGCTGTTGTTGTTGTCACCTCTTGTTGTTGCATTATTTACATGGAATTTAAATGTTGCTGATTGCAAATTTTCTAGCTGCCTGTTAATTTTAATCAAATTTGTCATTTCATGCATTTTTTAGCAATTGAATTGTCGCAGATGCAGAAATTGCGCTTACTTGCCGCCAGTAAAAATATCATTTAATTCTCTAGCAATGTTTTGCAACTGCAGACAACGAAAGTGGCTGCATTTTTGTATGCAACATGGTTTGCGTTTGTGTTTTGAGAATACAATGTTGCGAAGTATTTTTTATTGTACTTCCTTTTTTGCATTTAAAAGAAAAACTTTTATTTAGAGAATATAAAATATTTGGAATTATAGTAGGGAGCCTGGGGTAAAGTGAGATACGTTTTGATTTTCCTCCAAAAAAAGTACATTTAAATAATTGTTTTTGGGGTAAAGTGGGAAATTTCAAAATTTTACCATTTCTTTTTCGTGTTTTAATTTTTTTTTCATAACAAAGTCAAATATATTAAGAACTAGCTGGACCCGTGCACGACTCGTGCCAAGATTTTCTGAATTCAAAGATATGGAGCGATTTTATTAATATAAAAAACATTTTATTATTTATATGAGGGGCCCGTGCTTAGCTGTTGATATTTTTTTATTGGTTTTATAAATGTGGTAACCAAATAATCCTCCGCCAAAACAACTTTTCTCAAAGACAATTTTTTCTTAGATTGCGCTTCTCCGCAGAATTATTCCCAGTAGAAATCTTCCCGGAAAATCCACATAGAACGCTTTCCCGTAGAATTCTCAACGTAGAATTCATCCCGGTAGAATTGTTCCCGGTAGAATTCTTTCCCGTAGAATTCTTCCCCGTAGAGTTTTTCCCAGTAGAAGTTTTAGTGTGGTGGGTTTTAATGTAGTAAGTTTCGGTGTGGTGAGTTAAGATGTGGTGAATTTTGGAGTGGTGAGTTTAATTGTGGTTAGTTTTGGTGTGGTGAGTTTAAGTGTGGTGAGTTTCAGTGTGGTGAATTTGGGTGTGGTGAGTTTAAGTGTGGTGTTTTTAAGTGTGGTGAATTTTAGTGTGGTGGCTTTTAGTGTGGTGAATTTTAATGTGGCGTGTTTTATTGTGGCGTGTTTTAGTGTAGCGAGTTTTAGTGTGGTGATTTTTATTGTGGTGAGTTTTAGTGTGATGAATTTTAATGTGATGTATTTTATTGTGGTGAGTTTTAGTGTAGTGAATTTTAGGGTGGTGAGTTTTAGTGTGGTTAATTATAGTGTGGTGGGTTTTAGTGTGGTGATGAATTTTAATGTGATGAATTTTATTGTAGTGAGTTTTAGTGTAGTGAATTTTAGGTTGGTGAGTTTTAGTGTGGTTAATTATAGTGTGGTGGGTTTTAGTGTGGTGAATTTAAGTATAGTGAATTTTATTGTAGTGAATTTGAGTGTGGTAAATTTTAGTGTGGAGAGTTTTAGTGTAGTGAATTTTAGTGTGGTGAAATTTTAGTGTAGTGAGTTTTAGTGTGGTGAGTTTTAGTGTGGTAAGTTTTAGTGTGGAGAGTTTTGGTATGGTGAGTTTAAGTGTGGTGAGTTTTAGTGTTGTGAATTTTAGTGCGGTGAGTTTTAGTGTGGCGACATTTGAGTGTAGTGAGTTTTAGTGTGGTGAATTTTAGTGTGGTGAGTTTTAGTGTGGTGAAATTTTAGTGTGGTGGGTTTTAGTGTGGTGAATTTTAGTGTGTTAAATTTTTGTGTGGTGAGTTTAAGTGTGGTGAGTTTTAGTGTGGTGAGTTTAAGTGTGGTGAGTTTTAGTGTGGTGAGTTTTAGTGTGGTGAGTTTTAGTGTTGTGAGTTTTAGTTTGGTGAGTTTTGGTGTGGTGAGTTTTAGTGTGTTGAATTTTTGTGAGGTGAGTTTAAGTGTGGTGAGTTTTAGTGTGGTGAGTTTTAGTGTGGTGAGTTTAAGTGTAGTGAGTTTTAGTGTGGTGAGTTTTAGTGTGGTGAGTTTTTGTGTGGTGAGTTTTAGTGTGGTGAGTTTTAGTGTGGTGAGTTTTAGTGTGGTCAGTTTTTTGTGTGGTGAGATTTAGTGTGGTGAGTTTTAGTATGGTGGATTTTTGTGTGGTGAGTTTTAGTGTGGTGAATTATAGTGTGGTGGGTTTTAATGTGGTTAATTTAAGGGTGAATTTTAGTGTAGTGAGTTTTAGTGTGGTTAGTTTTAGTGTGGTGAGTTTATTTTCTTTTTCTTTCCTTTTTTTGTTTTTCATTTAGTTTGGATTGTGGTTTTATGTGATTGGTTTTGTTTTTGTATTTTTGCTTTTGTTTTGTTTTGTGTTGTGCTTTTGCTTTTTTGTTTTTAATTTTTTTTTTTGTATTTGAGTTTTTTGTTTCATGTTCGTAGCTGGTGAAAGTGCCGAGTTATATCGTGTTTAGGTTGCATGGGAGGTGCCACGCCTCTTTGTCCAATCCCGCCCACATATAGCCTATCATTCCTTCCAGACCATACTGCGTCTGTGGTAAAAATTTCAAGACAATCGGATCAGCCGTTTAGACGGAGAAGCGGAACAAACGTGATTGCTTTTGTTTTTGTATTTTTGCTTTTGTTTTGTTTTGTGCTTTTGCTTTTTTGTTTTTTTTTTTTTTTTGTATTTGAGTTTTTTGTTTCATGTTCGTAGGTGGTGAAAGTGCCGAGTTATATCGTATTATAAGTTTAGGTTGTTTGGGAGGTGCCACGCCTCTTTGTCCAATCCCGCCCATATATAGCCTATCATTCCTTCCAGACCATACCGCATCTGTGGTAAAAATTTCAAGACAATCGGATCAGCCGTTTAGACGGAGAAGCGGAACAAACGTGATTGCTTTTGTTTTTGTGTTTTTGCTTTTGTTTTTTTTTGTGCTTTTGCTTTTTTGTTTTTATTTTTTTTTTGTATTTGAGTTTTTTGTTTCATGTTCGTAGGTGGTGAAAGTGCCGAGTTATATCGTATTGTAAGTTTAGGTTGTATAGGAGGTGCCACGCCTCTTTGTCCAATCCCGCCCATATATAGCATATCATTCCTTCCAGACCATACTGCATCTGTGGTAAAAATTTCAAGACAATCGGATCAGCCGTTTAGACGGAGAAGCGGAACAAACGTGATTGCTTTTGTTTTTGTATTTTTGCTTTTGTTTTTTTGTGCTTTTTTGTTTTTATTTTTTTTTTTGTATTTGAGTTTTTTGTTTCATGTTCGTAGGTGGTGAATGTGCCGAGTTATATCGCATTGAAAGTTTAGGTTGTATGGGAGGTGCCACGCCTCTTTGTCCAATCCCGCCCATATATAGCCTATCATTCCTTCCAGACCATACCGCATCTGTGGTAAAAATTTCAAGACAATCGGATCAGCCGTTTAGACGGAGAAGCGGAACAAACGTGATTGCTTTTGTTTTTGTATTTTTGCTTTTGTTTTGTTTTGTGCTTTTGCTTTTTTGTTTTTATTTTTTTTTTGTATTTGAGTTTTTTGTTTCATGTTCGTAGGTGGTGAAAGTGCCGAGTTATATCGCATTGAAAGTTTAGGTTGTATGGGAGGTGCCACGCCTCTTTGTCCAATCCCGCCCATATATAGCCTATCATTCCTTCCAGACCATATCGCATCTGTGGTAAAAATTTCATGGAAATCGGATCAGCCGTTCAGACGAAGAAGCGGAACAAACGTACAAACGAACAAACAGATTTATTATATTAATAGGATAAAATACATTGAAATAAGAAAATTGTAATACAAGAAAAAATAATATGAAAAAAGTGGAAATTTATAAACATCTCGGTAGTTATGTAAGGAAAATACTAATAAAATTGTGCATTTACTCCTAGTCAGAATATTCTGAGTGGCAATGGACACAGGTGTAGTTGCTGTTCGTTAAGTTCGCACATTACAAGTATACAGTCTTTTTGCCGATATTGCAGTTCACTGAATTGTTGAAATTTAAATTCTTCGGGATTTCATTCAAGCTAATTGTACAAAATTATTCTTCTCTTCTGATGAAATTGAAGAATCTTTACTGATGTATTATTTTTGAACTTGTTAAATTTTTTTTGTTTTCGGCTTTATTCTGAAATTCAGATCTTTTCTCAGGTGAAATCAAAATTTTTATTTCCATTGCTTTGTGGCCAGGATTGAAGTTTTTTCTTTGCTAAACTAAATAATTCATATATCATAATATTTTCACTTAAATTACAACAAACATTGCATAAATTACGTTTCCCACTTTACTCCAGAAACGGTTTCGGTTATCGCAATTTGAAAATAACATAGCAACATTAAGCAAATTTGCAAAACCTTTCTGTATTTCTAAAGATATACAATATTCGACGATTAACGGCACTCTAAAAATTTTTCTAAAACATTTTTTCACTTGTTCTCAAAATGCAATAAAAAGATATTTGATTATAACCATGGATTAAGAAACACCTGACTATTGTTTTTCTTTCTTTTTTTTGAGTGGGAAAACATGTCAAAAAAATTGCAATTTCCCACATTACCCCATGTCCCACTTTACCCCAGGTTCTCCTATTTTTTTTTCTAATTTATTTGTAAATTTTTGACATTTCGTCACCTGAGAATATAAAAAGCACTTGACAATTGTTTTTCTTTTTTTTAAGTGCAAAAACATGTCAAAAAATTGCAATTTCCCATATTACTCCATGTCCCATTTAACCCCGGGTTCTTCTATTTTTTTGTAATTTATTTGAGAATTTTTGACATTTCGTAACCTGAGAATTTATTTGGCTCAAACGCCATTTTTGGGTGAATGGAGTTAGGAATTAAATATATATACATATGACTTATACATTCTCTTTCTAATTCCGTTATCCATTCTTCGATATCTCTGATATTCAAATATTCAGCATCGATTTTGTTCAAGTTCTACACTTGTTTAAGTAAACAGCCGATAAAATTTAGATAAGTTATGATCAACATTTTAAACATGTTTAGAATATAAGCAGAGGTTAGTAAATCATTGTTTAAGAAAGTTTAACTTTTGAGATCAAATAACGGGCCTTATGCTTTTATTTCATATTGCCACAGAATTGTTTTCGTTTTTTTTTCGTTTCGTTCAGTATCCCTGATAAGAAAAAAACAATATATAGTCACTATCATGCCAAAGGGGCGAATGTGTAATTTTTGATATTTGCGTTTTTTTTACATTTTTAAATGTAGTTTTTTCCTGAAGTATACTGTGCCAAAATCGTGTGTGGTTTTGTTGGATATTTCTAGCCATAGAAGACAAAACTAAAAGGGCGAATTCGAAAAATTGAAAATATTCTCATGCCAAAAGGGCGAATCTTTTCATTTTTTTCCATGAATTTTTATCGTTTGCAAGAAAAATGTTTGGCAAAATATTTATTTAAATAATGATAGGTGCTTTAAAATCAAACAATTAATCACTATTTTATCTTGCACCTATAAAGAGTTATATCAAAAAAACGAAAAGATTCGCCCTTTTGGCATGACAAGATTTTCAAATCTTCAATTTCTTCGTTTTTTTGCTATAACTCTTTATGCAAGATAAAATAGTGGCGTAAAGGTATTAATTGTTTGTATTTAAAGCACCTATTGATTGGCATAATTATTAAAAAAAAATGTATGTTTTAAAACATTTTTCCTGCAAATAACAAATGGCAAATTAATGTTTGGCAAAATATATTTAAATAATGATGATCGATAGGTGCTTTAAAAACAAACAATTAATACTTTGACACCAATATTTTATCTTGCACCAATAAAGAGTTATATCAAAAAAACGAAAAGATTCGCCCTTTTGGCATGACAAGATTTTCAATTTCTCCAATTTCTTCGTTTTTTTGCTATAACTCTTTATTGGTGAAAGATAAAATATTGGTGTAAAGGCATTAATTGTTGGTTTTTAAAGCACGTATCGATTGGCATCATTACTTACAATTATTTTGTCAAAAAATTTTGGAAATAAGAAATGGCAAATTAATGTTTGAAAAAAATATTTTAAATAATGATGCCAATCGATAGGTGCTTTGAAAACAAACAATTAATGCCTTTACATTACTATTTTATCTTAGGCTAATAAAAAGTTATAGCATAAAAACAAAAATATTTTCGTTTTGGTCAGAATATAAGAGTTTGGCACTACACTCCTATAAGAACTTAGGCCGAGCTCTCTCACCATTTTGAGCTGTGCGTGTTATATTTGTACTCAAAGTGGTGGGACCTACAGTTTATTGCCGAGAACGAACGGCGGGTGAGAGCTTTTCATAGGCAATGTTTTACTCTCGTATGTTTGCCATTTACTGCCGAGAGGTAGCGCGGTATAGAAAAATATTTCTATGAAAAGATGTTGTTAGCCCCAGTCCAGGCTTGAACCGGGGACCTTTCGACTCGCAGTCCAACGCACTAACCACTGAGCTACCGCGGCCTACTTGGTCAGAATATAGCCTCACAAAATTCGTTTTTATTATTCAGTAAGTTGTGTGTTGCCGGCCTCAGCAGTCCAGAGGTAGCGCGCTGGACTTGCATTCTGAAGGTCTCGGGTTCGAATCCCGGCTTGGGCATGGGCGCTCGTGGTGATATTAACCACAAAATTGTAGGGAATAGATTTCACAGTACAATGGATATAGTCTGTCTGAGGGCTGTGGATCTTAGTAGATATTCAAAAAAAAAAAAAAAAAAAAAAAAACGAAAAATAGTTGATGAATAAAAAAAATAACAGAAAAACATTTAAAACAAAAATTTCACAAATTTTAAAAATACACATTCGCCCCTTTTGGAATGACAGTGACGATATCATATGACTTTGTCGCAACTGATACGCGTCAGATGGACGGTGAACAAATTTGATACGTCTGACAATTTAAATGAATGTATTTAATTCATTTGATATGTTATAAATTTAAATATTTTTTATACAATTCTAATACATTTGGTTTCGATTGAAAGAGTTATTATATATTATAACGAGCAGAATGGTTTCCTAAAATCCTCATTTATTTTGACTCTTCTCGTAGCAACATGTTTAAATACATTGAAACAAACATGTGTCTAAACACGTAACTTAATGTTGCTAACTTTTAATATAGGCCAAAAAAATACCAAATATGTTAATGTAGACAAAGCCAACAAAAGTCCGATGAAAGCCACACAGTTCTTTGCACCACATATTCCCAAACAGACACAGCGCGCATATTTAATGCATTTTAAAATTTTATTCAAATAAATAACGTCAAGAATTTCTTTTAATACGTTACCCTCTTGTGGACAACTTTCCACATAATATCTAATTGCAAATGAGTTTGCGACTAATAAAAATAAAACTAAAAATAATAATAAAAAATTTAATAGAAATAAAATTTTAAAAATACACATAAGGTTTACAGGAAACACAAAAACACCAATGAGTCTGAAACGGCAAAATTTGTCTTAATTGAAATTTGCTGCAGTCGACGTTTTGTGTTGGTCATGGTTTTGGCCACATTTTTTAGCTAAGGTCGTGGCACGTTTTAAGCCATTTGTCAAATTGTCAATCGCATCGCCATAGCAAACAAATTTGTAGCTAAAATAATAAATAATAAAAAAAAATAAAAAATAAATATAAATAATTAAAAAATAAAAAAAAATAAAAATTAAAAAACAGTGAAGTTAAATAAAAAAATAAATACAATATTTCTTGTATTTTTTGTAGGCAAATTTGGTAGAAATGGAAAGTGCGACAAGTAGTATTTTTGTTTTTTTCTGTTTCTTTTTTAGGCGCGTACGATGCCAAATGTTTATTAATAACATTATTTGTACAATTTGTTGTATGCTAATGGAATTTTGTAAATTTCTCCAATTTGACAGCATAGTTTTAATACGAAAAATTTCAAAAGTCGTAGTGTTTTAAAATAAGATGTTGCGAAAAATGCAACGCGTCGTATGATGAACCTTTTTTCAAATTGATTACATTTTAGTATGTTTAATTGAGGTTGGATATGGAATAAACCAGGTTATGGTACCACCTGCAAAAAAAATCCACCTTATTTAAATTATGGTTCTAAGAAAAAGTCATATTTGCAAGTGGATTTTTAAAGCGGTGCACGGTGTTTCAGATTTAAAATTGTGATTAATTGCCTAATCAGCATCAGAATTTCTGATTAATCAACTTTTGGTCGCGAAATATTTATAAAATACGTTAATATATGGTTCTCTTTAAAACACTTCCTTTAAACGATCTTCTAAACAGAGCGTCGTATAGGGTCCAAAGTTGGCATATTTTTTGAGGATTTGAAATTCGATTTTTAGTTTAATATAATTTTAAAATTGTCATCTTTTAAACTGTATAATGATATCAAAGCAGATTACTCATTCCAGTATTCATTAAATTCGGTCCAGAGGTTTTGTAGAAATCAGCTAACAAATAATGTTTTTCTTTAAACGATCACTTTAAACTATCATGCCAAAGGGGCGAATGTGTTATTTTTGATATTTATAATTTTTTTACATTTTTGAATGTAGTTTTTCCTCAAGTATACTGTGGCAAAATGGTGTGTGATTTTGTTGGATATTTCTTGCCACAAAAGACAAAACCAAAAGAGCGAATTCAAAAAATTGAAAATCTTGTCATGCCAAAAAGTCGAATGTTTTCGTTTTTTTGCAATAACTCTTTATTGGTACCAAGATAAAATAGTGGTGTAAAGACATTAATTGTTTGTTTTTAAATCACCTATCAATTGGCATCATTACTTAAAAATAAATTGACAAACATTTTTCGTGCAAGTAATAAAAATTCAAAAAAATATTTTAAAATAAAGATGCCAATCGATAGGTGCTTTAAAAACAAACAATTAATGCCTTTACACTACAATTTTACCTTATACTAATAAAAAGTTATGGCAAATTTTAAATAATTTTTTGAATTTTTAACAATATCAAGGTATATGTTTGACAAATTAGAGTATCCAAAGTTGGCATATTTTTTGGGGATTTTCAATTCGGTCTTTTCGGAGTCTTTTAAGACTCTCAAATGTGTCATATTTTTAAGAGTGTTACCCTCATATATGAGCACTAAAAGGAGCCCAAAAAGGCTCCCGACTCCTGGGTAGAGGGGCCCTATTTTGTGAGCCCAAAAACTCTCATATTTATGAGACTTTTAATACTCCTAAAAGATTTATATTTTAGCACAAAAAAGGCTCCCGACCCCTGGGTTGAAAGCACAATTTTATGAGCCCAAAAACACTCATATTTATGATACTTTTATTACTCCTAAATCACTCATATATGAGCAATTACAAGAGCCCAAAAAGGCTCCCGACCCCTGGGTAGATGGCTTCAATTTTTGAGACTTTTATTGCTCCTAAAACACTAACATATGAGCACTTAAAAGAGCTCAAAAAGACTCACGGGTAGAGGGCACAATTTCATGAGCCAAAAAAAAAAAAAATCCACGTATTTTTTATCATTTTAAAATATTTTTAAAATCTTCACATTTTTGAGAATTTCTAGACACCACAATTACTTCATTTTTGGAGTTTGTCTTTCTTTAGAAATATAGAATGTGTCTGAAATGTATCCAACATAGTACATGTTCATGTTTTTCTTAGTCCAGACATCCGTGAGAAAATGCATTCATTTCAAAAAAAAAATCCTTTAAATATGTAGGTTTGTCGGTTGAATTTACACTAATGAATTGAATTTTCATTTGATTTCAAATTCAAAATGCTTTTATAATTCAAAATGCTTTAAATAGACTCTTAAAGCCTGCATAAATAAGATACTTTTATGACTGCCTTTTCTGAGTGTTTCATTTGAGGGGGCTCCTAAAACGCTCATGAATGAGACTCTTTTATGAGTCAAATTTAAAACAATCTAAAATATATAAATTTTATGAGTATATTTTCTGAGCGCTCAGAAACAATTTTATTTTTGATGCTTTTAGGAGTCTAATTTAAGAGGAACCCTAAAATAACTCCTAACTATGAATCTATTATGAGTAATATTTTTGGGGGGCACCGAAAACAGTTCTAAATGCGATACTTTTATGAGTATTTTTACATAAAACACTCAAAAAGTGGTCTCCTTTATGACTTCAATTTCCGAGCTCGGAAAAATGTAACACAAGATTTATTGAAAATAAAAATTGAATAATAGCATTTATATATATTTTTTTAAAACTTAAATAAATAATAAAAATATCTATCATTTATTTTACAATATTGCAAGTGAAAACAACAAAAAAAAATTAATAATAAAATATAAAGTGCAACTTGCTGGCAACACCAAAGCCTTGCTTGTCATCGGTGTTGTTTCCGAGAAATGGCGAAATTGCGGGTGTTTGCGCGTTCATTTGGCCAACGTGGACGACGTAAGTTGACTTATATGGTTTTCTGGATCTTGCAATGGCCAAGTTTTGGCACGGCCAACTGAACGGCTACCACTTTTCTTTGGCCAAAAACGAAAGCAACATGGTTTTTGGCAGCGTCCACTAGTAGGCTTCGAAGTGGCTGACTGACACACTGACTGACTGATTGATTGAATGATTGCATGACAAACTCACAATGTGATTGACAGCCAATCTTACTAAGTACCTTAGCAACTGTCTGGATGAGTGACTAAACGACAAACTGCCTCTCAACGGAGAGTGAAAAAAGTCGGTTTTTGTATTGAATGCATGACTGTTTGAATGCGTGCGTGAGTAAATGCGTGCGTGCGTGAGCGAGAGAGTGACAAACTGACTGAGTGCTGTTTGGACTGTCAACTGTTTATGGCGCGTATGTCCGTCTAGTTCCTCCATAATTAGTCATATTTGTATAAAACATCATAATTTTGTTCAAATCAAAATCATTATCATCTGTTGATGATGTACAGCGTCAGCGCTGCATGTACCCGTTTTAACACAGCGCAATGTCTTTTTTTGGTTATTTGTTTTATTTATTTATATTTTTTATTTCATTTTGTATTATTTTATTTTTAGTTGTTATGGCAAAAAGAGCAACTGTTTAAAAATAGTCAACGAAACATGTTGCTGTTTTATTAAAAGATTGAATTAAAATTGATTATGAAAATTTTAAAATATTATTTTATTATTCAAAATCTTATAGTGATTGTGTTTTTGTTTTGTTTGTCGGTACAGCGTATATTTCCGGATTTATAAAGATATTTTAATTTTAATGAATTTGTTTTGTTTTTCAAGTATTAAATTTTTCAAAACAATAAAAAGTATTTCAATTAAATAAATTTTTAATATTCGAAATCACGAAATTGTACTAATTTGTACAAGGTGCTCAAACATATTCTCAAACTTACCATACACCCTTAGTCCATATTATCAATATCGGATTTAAAAAAAACCCGATTTTTGTTTCTAAAAATATTTTTTTTTCTTTTATCAACGTTAAGAAAAAAACTTTCACTTTCTTCCCAACATATCGCACGGTTTCTTAATTCCATTGGATTCCTGTTCGCTTTGGTGTAAAAGGCCCTGCAGACATGGAAGAATTTCAAAATCCATGAAATTGTTAACGCATTATGCATTCCGCACACATTATTTTATATTTGGTACGTATGAGGTACGAAAACAATCAGACACAATTTTCACTTGTCGTCTAGTGTGGGGCGACCAATCGACCGCTCGTATAGGTCAATGAAACGTTTTCTAAGGCAAAACTGTTGCTGGCAACAAAGTTTCTATTTCAAACGTAGCCAACGGAGAAGCCCATTTGTGTCGCACCATATTATATTGCCATACATTAAAGTGGAATCTATTTTAGATTTTCTAAACTGAAATAATTAGCATGCAATGGCAAGAAATTAAGACATGTCTTGCATTTCAATATTACGAAAACAAAAGACTTGGACAACATACTTTTACTGGGTCGGTCGGTCTGTTATGCTAAATTCTCCAAATTTCGCTGCATGTAAAGGTATAGAAATTTATAGTAATAAAGTTGAAATCAATAAAGAAATACCTAATAATTCCAAACTATTATAAATAGCCTTTTTGCAGTTTATAATTTCGAGGAGCAATCATTTTAATTTGAAGCAATAATTAAGATCGTAAAATGCTCGTACAATGTTTTTTATACCTTACACTAAGAGTGAAAGGGTATATTCTGTTTGGTACGCCGTTTGTAACACCCTGAAAAAAGCATCTCCGGTATGGAAAAGTTTATATTTAGCCATGTCCGTATGTCTGTCTGTCCTTCTGTCTGTCTGTTGAAATCACGATTACAGAAAAAGTTGAAGAGCTAGAACAATGAAACTTTAGATTTAGATTACGTATATATCTAAGCTGTCTGAACAAGAAAATTGGCATAATCGGTCTATTGTGACCTGAGAACCGACCACTTATGTTCAAATACCTCAAATAAAATTTACATCTACGAATCAATTTTACTGTATAAGTGCTTAGGTAAACTTTTTTGGTCAAATATATATTGACATTATGCTCAAATAAATGAAAAAAGGTTTTCCCACGAATGACTTGTGGTTCCCAAAAAAAAAAAAATCGAAATTCGGTACACCTACCCATTTGTAAATATGGGTATCAAATGAAAGAAATTTCTTCAGGGATGGAAAGTTTGTAGTTATTTTCAGGATTCGAATACCCTGGTGACCTATATACCACTTTGAATGGTAACCACACATATTTGTAGGGTATTTATAGTCGGCTTAGACCGACTATAATTTTGATAATCCTAACTATCATAATAACACCTACTTTAAAATGTCCCATGTGATCTAACCTTCCCAACTGGTTTTTTTATTAAAGACAATTTTGGAGTATTTAAAATCGTTGTATTTTTAAAATCTAAACAATTATGTAGCGTCGGAAGCTCAAGGTTAGTGCGTTGGACTGCGAGCCCAAAGGTCCCCGGTTAAAGTCTGGACTGGGGTTAACAACATCTTTTCATAGAAAACATTTTTCTATACCGCGCTACCTATCGGCAGTAAATGGCAAACCTACGAGAGTAAAACATTGCCTACGAAAAGCTCTCACCCGCCGTTCGGATTCGGCATTAAACTGTAGGTCCCCCACTTTGAGTACAAATATAACACACACAGCTCAAATGGTGAGAGAGCTCGTCCTAAGTTCTTATAGGACTGTAGTGCCAAACTATGATTATTAAACAATTATGTAAAAATAAAACGTAAAAATAATATTAATCGGGTTTTAAAGCAATATGAAAACTAATAGAATCTAATTTTGGTAAAAGTTTTCTATATCTATCTATTTTAGTTTAGCCAGCAAACCAAACGCTAACTTAACATTATCATTTATAGGACCAAATTGTTTTTTTCTATAATCTATAATGATACGTAAACGATAGGAATCTCGATTAAAACGAACCTATCTAGAATGATATCTTTATTTTTTGTCGTTGTAGATATCGATTTAAATTGAAATAGTTTTCATTTTCGATAAACAAATTTTATTTGTTCAGAAAATTTTGTTTTTCGACGTAAAACCTAAAGAGCACATAATTCAATTTCAAAATATTTTTATACCCTACACTAAGAGTGAAAGGGTATATTCAGTTTGGTACGCCGTTTGTAACACCCAGAAGGAAGCATCTCCGGTATGGAAAAGTATATATATTTTTGATCAGCATGACCTCCTGAGTCGATTTAGCGATGTCCGTCTGTCTGTTCGTCTGTCTGTCCGTCTGTCTGTCCGTTTGTCTATCTATTGAAATCCCTACTACTTTTAAAATTGAAGAGCTATATGAAACTTATAACTTAGATTACTAATATACCTCCATTGTGACCTATGATCCGACCACTTATGTTCAAATACCTCATATAAAATGTACATATAAAGATCAATTTTTATGTATACGTGCTTAGGTAAACTTTTTTGGTCAAATATATATTGACATCATGCTCAAATACATGATAATAATGTTTTCCGGGGAAAAGACTTGTGGTTCACAAAAAAAAAAAAAATCGAAATTCGGTACACCTACCCATTTGTAAATATGGGTATCAAATGAATGGAAATTCTTCAGCGATTGAATGTTTGTAGTTATTTTCAGGATTCGTATACCCTGGTGACCTATATATCACTTTGAATGGTAACCACACATATGTGTAGGGTATTTATAGTCGGCTTAGACCGACTATAATTTTGATAATCCTAACTATCCTAATTACACCTACTTTAAAATTTTCCATGTGATCTAACCTCCCCAACTGGTTAATTTTTACATAGAAAATTTATCATTTACCGTATTCACAGTTTCATGTTATTGTTACGACATTGCGTGAATACGGCAATACGCCATTTAAACTGTGAACACCACTTTTCTGCTTGTTCAAATGTTTCTTCAAATAAATGCAAAATGCAAATGATATTTACAAAATTAGGATTTTTGAAATTATCATAAATATTTCTCGATTTGCAAAGTAAAACCAATAAATTAACATTTTATGTGTACTATTTGTATTCAATTTCACAATTTATCTTCATTTCACAAAATACGACACCAAAAAACTTGCCTCAGGGCTACTCTCAAATACAACACTTGTGGTATTTCAAATTTATAAGGGATGCAAAAACAAATTGACGTTTATGTGTTATTGTTTCGTATATATACTACGTGGTACGAATACCACACTAAAATACGACGAACTGTGAATACGCTAATTATTTCATTGAATTGAAAATTTTCGTCAAATGGTTTGTAGGGTTGTTATAAAATTATAAATTCTATTTTAAGGTAATTGGTTTACTTACTTTTGAATCAAAAAATATTGAAAAAGAAACCTTAACTTAACACACTTTAACTTGGTAAAGGTTATGCAATACCATTAAACATAAAACTGATACGAGTAAGAAAATCGAGTTCGAAACCTTTATACGTTTGAGTTTTACAAGGCAATATTAGTTAATAATTTAGAATGGACCTGAACCAATTGATTTTCACAGGATTCCTTGAAAGTCAGCTTTAATCTATTAATATAGTTCTAAACAAATGGTAGTCGAACGAGACGAGATTATACGGTCGAGTTCTCGCAGTTTTAGTTGAGTCCTTAAAGATGCATGTAGCCAATAGCCACAAAGATTTATCTTTCAAATTTACGATTATTAGTCATATTTATAACAAACATAAATTAAACATCTTACAAATATGAAGATTGTTGCGGATTATTTGGAAAAGGTATTCTATAAGATTTCGCGGAGTATTTTTTATTGAAATAAAAGGAATCCAATTGATTTTTATTTATTTTAAAATGAATGCAGTATCATTGTTATACATCGGCATCGCCTTTATAAAGTCTTCGATGGTAAAATTGTACAACGACTTGAAAAATTTTTGCAGATGAACCAGGTCTGGTGGCGTTGTTGTCATCAAGGTGTACTCTGAAATGAAATCATTTTTCATCACGTATTGAAAATTTCAATCTCAGTTATATTTATTTTCACTTTTACCATTAAAATGAGATTTTTGAGTTAAAGTCTTTGAGACACCATTGGATTTATTTATTAATTGTTGTGGATAATTCGAGAATACAGAAAAATTACGACCATTGTCCTAACATCTTCATAAACATCTTATTTTCTTAGTGTAGCCTTACGAAAATAGCTGAAAACTATTTTATCGTTGATGTTAAGTTCCACAGCTATGCCATCAGATAAAATATGTCAGTATTCCTCCACTTTTCATCGACTTTTTCGAAGAAAAACGACACAACCATTTCATCGACACAATATTTTGTGGTACTATATATTTTTACAATTTCCCTGTGTTTTTAAATAATATAATTTTATAATTAATACATATATTTTTTTTTAAACTATAGAATCATGTAACAAAAATTATCGTGAGAAAAAGAAACGGTCCAAGAAACGTAATCAGAAATCAGACGAGCCGCGAACCCTCTTGCGTTGGGGCATCGCTCCAATAAGTTTGATCGGCGATGATTTCGCCACCGCACTGAGCACATTACCCAAGGAGCAACATCAGTTAACGGCATGCGTTGCGTGCTATAAATCGATGGCCGATGCGTTTGCACAGAAACATAAGGTGCCAAAAGTATACACGAGCTTCTACGACTTTGCCAAATGCAGAGATGTGGGTGAGTTTTCAAATACAATACAACTGTTTTATCATAAAGATGTTGTATAATTGTTATATAATAATAACAAATGTTTTTTATAAAATAATGCTAAGAATTCTTTGGGAAACTATTACAGTATTAAATGAAAGTACCTAAAATTTACTATAGAGATATAAAAACAAATATAAAGTTTAAAGCCTGAATCACACGATAAAATAAGCAATCAACTTTTGAATCAATTTTCAAAAAAATTGAATATCAATGGTGTGATTGCTCAATTTTTATATGACAAATTAGGCAATCACATGATTGATATTCAATTTTTTTGAAAATTTATTCAAAAGTTGAATATTGTGGATTCAGGCTTAAGAACTGTTTAGTAAAACTAAATTTATGTAGAAAGTTGGCTTTTAAATACATTTTTTATACAGTTACAATACAGTAAACAATTAAAGAGTTACACTTTTACACTTCATTGTAACTTCTTAAAGCTTTATTCAAGTATTTTCACAGTAAGCTTGTTATTCAATAAAATAGTGAAATAATAAACCTTTTATACAGTAAAAGAGTTGTATAGTAAACCTGTTATACAGTAAACATGTTATAGGTCAATCTATTTATAAAGCCTTTATATAGTAACCAATTATACAGTAGTAAAACAATATAACTTGTATAAAAAATCAAATGTTTTGTAGCAAAACTGTTATAATGCAAAATTTTTATACAGTAAATATCTCTTTTCATTAAACAGTTATAAAATAAAATATATTAGCTAAATTCCACATTTTTACATTGATTCCCACACCGCCAGATGTCGTTTATATTTCGCCACTGAATCCACTACATTTAGAGCTGGGCAAGCTGATGCTAAATAACGGTAAACATCTGCTCTGTGAGAAACCACTCTGCATGAACGAGGAGCAATCGATACAGCTGATCGGTCAATCGCACTGCAAGCGTCGCTTTCTGATGGAAGCCATGTGGACTCGCTTTCTGCCCGCCTACCAATTCATTCGCGACCAGATCGATTCCTGCGCATTGGGTGAAATAGTGGAGGTGGACTGTTCTTTTGGCATGCCGCTGCTACACATGGAGCGAATGGTGTAAGCGAACTTTTTTTTGTATTATTTTAATATTAAATTCAAAAAGGTTCAGTTCATCCTTCAATTAAAATAAAATTTTCAACCGAAAACTGAATGAATTAAGTAGTTGAGATTTTACCTACTTGAACGATTTGAATGCTCATAAATCTTTAAATTGTTTTTGAAAATTGTGAACTGGAACAGCACAGAAACAAATTCTATGGAATGGACAGATTATTTTAGAAAGGGCCAAATTGATTAACGAAAAGGGGACCTACCTTTTATTTTGCATTGATCTGTTTAAAAATTGAATATGCTCTTTTCTGAAATCAATTAAACCATTCAAAACTCATTATTTTATTTTCTGAAATAGATTTGACTTTAGTGAATTCATTACAAGTTTCAAAATTCAGTTAGCCAATTTCTCACTTCAATTTGAATCATATTGCATTTAATTTCTGAATTCAATGTTAAAATTTGTAATAATTCTTTTGAGTTTTTCTGTATAGTAAACGTTCGCTGGGCGGTGGCGTTACACTGGGCTTTGGCATTTACCCCATACAACTGGCGCAGTGGGTCTTTCGCATGCCGCCCTATAAAATCACCGCCGACGGAAACTTGAACGATGATGGCGTCGACATTGAGGCAGACATCAATTTGGACTATGGTTGCGGTCGTTCGGCGACTATAAAGCTGAGTGCGTGCCAACAATACGATAATATTGCTAAAATAGTAGGCTCCAAAGGATCAATTTGTGTAAGGAAAAAAAATGTGTTACAAGGTAAGAAACAATTAAAAAATTAAAACTATTAACTGTAGGTGCCCGAGTACTGGGGACCCACTAAGCTAATAGTCGACGGCAAGGAGAAAAAGTTTCCGTTGCCAAAGACCGATTTGCGCACAAATTTTCCCAATCGAATTGGACTTGCCTTCGAGGCGGAGGAAGTGCGCAAGTGTCTGCTGCGTAAGCGCAATCAAAGCGAAAAAATGAATCACAACGAGAGTCTGCTCATAGCGCGTATTAAAGATCAAATACGCAAGAAAATAGGCGTCACCTATCCGGAGGATCAGTACAGCTAAACGAACAAGAATTAAAGTGCTGTGATAAGTAGTTTTTGCGTAATTTTTTAGCGAATTGAAAATTAAAAAATAAATATTGTAAAATAAATTAAATTTACAGTAGTTTATTGTAGCAGCATTTATTTGTCAGCCTTATAAAAAACTGGTTCATCATCCATTTCTTCATCATCATCATCTTCTTCGTCTTCGTCATCCTCGTCGCCAGCTGCATACTTTGTCATCTTTGAACGTCGCTGCTTTGTCTGCTCGCGCTCAAACAATGCTTGAAAGGCTTCGAATTCTTCAAGCGTCACATGACAAATCTTTGTCGCAAAAGTCTTCTCCGATGTGTCGGTGATTTTGTACAAACGATGATTTTTTGTTGGCTCATTTGAATCAGCTTTCAGGGCACGTGGTTTAAAGAGGCCCAGGCGTTCCAGTAGCACATGGCGACAACGCAGCTGTTCGATGCTTGTGGATAGCGCCGCCGATTTTACAATTTCCGGTATTTCGATGCGCATTATCTGTGTTATGTAGTTGATCTTTTGGTCGATGCGTTGCTCTGTCTGTTCCATGAGATCCGGTGAGTTCATCAGCAGTTTCCACACATTTTTCGATGTGCCCACATAACTCTTGAGAAAGGCAATATGCGTGACAAGCTGATGCCCATCGCGCACATCAAACAATTCCGGATACTTGGTCAACAACAGATGCAGCAACTTTTCGCCAAACTGACAGCTGCGCCAGTTTTCAAAGCTATCGATAATTTTCTTTGGATGTCGCGTCAATATCGCCGGGTTGCCGCATACGATCTGCAGAAAGGATTGTGTATCGATGCCATGATTTGCGAAGGTATCGTGTGTGCGTTGCCACAGCTCAGGTGAAACGCTGGACAAGGTGGGCTTCAGCGCAATGGCTTCTTGAATTTGTGCAGGTTGCAACACATAGGCGCCGACAACGTTCTGTGTATGGCTTGTCTCTGCAGTACCAGCAGCAGCGTGTTGCGTTTTATATAGCTGTTTTTGTTTGTATATTTTAGAGTACTCATTGATTTAAAAATGTGCAAAAATATACCTTTTGCATGGCAAACAGTTCTTTGCCATTTCTAGTTGTTGTTATTAATAGTTTTCGCAACATCTTTGGTTTCAAATTTTTGTTTTTAATACTATTAAGTAATTTTTAATTTCGCGGTTCACGTTTATTTACACTGATTACACAGCTGTTTTGTGGTGAGAAAACTGACAGTTCGGTAATGTTGCCAGACTGCAAAATTGTGACAGATTGGAACATAAACTACATTCTAACAAATATTCCGTTTTTCTTTCTGAGAAAATATTTTTAGAAGATTGGAACATAAAGAATAACCTACATAGTCTTTGAACTACATTCTAACAAAAATTCCGTTTTTCTTTCTGCGAAAATATTTTTGGAAGATTAGAACATTTGACAGATTGGAACATAAAGGATAACCTATATAGTCTTTGAACTACATTCTAACAAAAATTCCGTTTTACTTTCTGCGAAAACATTTATGGAAGATTGAAACATCTGACAGATTGGAACATTAAGGATACCCTGCAAAACGCCTTATCGAAACTCGAACACAAAGACAATATTATATTTTCTCCCTCATACATAAATAATTTTAAATACATCCCTGCAGGATCAATGATAGATATATGACCCGTAATTTTAATAGTAATGAAAACTAATATTTTTTGGGCGTAGGTTTGCCACCATTTTTTATTTGTAGGTTATTTATTACGTTTGCAACAGTAGCCGCTACAGCAGGAGTTGAAATAAGATGTTACTTAAATTATAAACAATTGATAAAGACTAAAAGAAAGTATATTGAAAAGAGTATTTGTATATATTGCTTATTTATCTATTCATATTATAGATATCTATAGAATTTTGAGTTCTTGGTTTTATTTGGTCTAATTTTGGTTAGTTTACTATTAATTTAACCGTCCCTAACCTCAAAATTAAAACAGTTTATGTTACGTAAAATATTTCGTAAATTTACAAGTAATTTAATCGTCACGTACAGTGATAAACATACATTCAATTGTATCTCATTTCAGATGAGTGTGAAAGAGATAAAAATTCACACGCACACAAAAGTTTTGGTCAATTTTATCCCGACGCTCTTAACCATGTTATAGAAACTTTTACTGTAATTTTCAGTTTTGATACTTGTAATATTACTGTTCATATGACTGGTAGTGTTCTTGCTGGGTAACCTACATAGTCTTTGAACTACATTCTAACAAAAATTCCGTTTTTCTTTCTTGGAAAATATTTCTGGAATTTAAAATATCTCATGCAATTACAATTTTGCACCGTTGTAAAATATATGCAATATGTTTACCACATATTAATTAAACAAAATATAGTAGAGTCTTGAAATCCAATCGAATTTCATACAAAATATGTAAAACGGTTTTGAATTCGATGTCTCAGTACAAACATTTGTTTTTTCAATAAATCAATCCGTTTGATTTGACTTCAACGATTTGAATTTGTTTGAAAAACATTGAATTCAAAACCGATTGTTACAAATTTTATATTAGATCGGAATCGATCGAAAGCCGGAACATGACCGATAATGTATTGGGTACCCAAATAAAAAGTCATCACTAATTTTGCGAATTTAGTTTTGTTGCCGTAGCAAATAGTCGGCGACAGATTACTCTGTTTATAGTTTACATATCTCTCAGAACATAGTAAGTACACTGGATATTTCCAATATTACATGTATTTAGAAATGCATATAGCTACCTGACCGCTGTTGCATTTTAATTAATCACATAAAATGTAAAGTGCATTTCCCAAGATGAAGCAAGTGGCTGATATGGCAATATGACCTTGAGGGATATATTTACTTATCTACTTGGCACTAGTGCTCCTCAAACTATACCACTTACACACCTGGCACATAGTGGGTCTGTCTTATCTGCAACTGAATTACTGCCACTTGCTTATCTTGCGCTAAAATACTTGACATGCAATCAGTCGATGCTTTAAATGGCGTTAACAATTTCATCATAGCAATCATTACAATATGGCACCTCTACGTTGGGGCATTGCAGCAGCTGGTAAAATCAGCCATGACTTCTGTGTCGGCCTGAGCACTTTACCCTTTGATGAACACCAGATTGTGGCGGTTGCGGCGCGTCAGCAGGACCGCGCTGCAGTGTTTGCCAAGACGCACGACATACCGTTGGCGCTGGGCAGTTACCAGCAGCTGGCGGAGAATAAAGATGTTGGTAAGTGTTTCATGTTTAAAAACAACCTTTACAAGAAATTAATAACTATTCTTTTTAGAGATCGTCTACATTGGTGTCTTGAATCCGCAGCATTTTGAGGTGGCCATGCTCATGCTTGAGCACGGCAAACATGTGTTGTGCGAGAAACCGCTCTGCTTGAATCGCAAACAGGCCAAGAAATTGATACAGTATGCCGAGGTGAAGAAGCTCTTTTTGATGGAGGCCATCTGGTCGCGCTTCTTCCCGGCCTATCAATATGTGCGTCGTCAAATCGAATCGGGCGTTTTGGGTGATATACAGCAAGTGGATGTGGGTTTCGGATTTCCGTTGGAAGAGATCAATCGATTGCAGTGAGTATTTTATTTAAAATTTAACTATAAAATTTGAAATGCTTTTAGCAAATTTTAGTTGGTGTCAAAAATCTTATTTCATTTGAATTTGCTATTTTAAAATTTTGGAATTCGACTACAATATTAGAGAAACCTATTTCTAATAATATGCGCCTTTATTATTTATGTGCTCCAAATAGAAATATGCTTTACAAATATTTTAGAAATAACAAAATAATCGAAATAAGTGAAACCACGAAGAAATGCATTAACTGAAAGTTTTGCAGAACATAAAAAAATTATGTTTAAAGCCGTAACATAAACAGTAAAGGTATTTGAATGAATTGTATTATTTGAAACTAATGCAAATATGAAATGTTAAAAGTTTTTAATTTTTATTATAATTTTTGTCTATGGTATGTTATTTCTTTCAATATCAATGTGACACAGACGAGAATTAACACGATATCGGACACTTTCTCGTAGCCAAAACGGGCATCAAGCAGCATAGTGCAATTTTTATCTCAAATAAACACTAACGAAAAAATTATTTTTATTCTTCTTTCGAAATAATGAATACATTTTTTTATTTCAGAATAAAAAGCTTTATTTTTTATTCATTATTTATTCAGAAATATTTAATAACGAATAATTTTTTATTATTTCAAATTTGTATTTGAATTCTTTTATTCATTTTTTCAAAATTTATTTAATACCCTGGGTGGTTACTATGTACCGCGATTCGAAAGTCAATGCGATACGAAATTCATTTTAAATCGAAGAACAAAGCGTTACGAAGGAAAATTCATACAATCTAACTGAATTGAAAAGGTAGCCGTGTTGTCACTTTGTGAATTTGAATACGAAAGTTTCAAATTTAAATGCGAAAGTCACACTACCAAAGTACCATTTATTAGAATGCGAGTAATATCACTTTCGAATCGCATTACAGAGTAACCCCTCTGTTTTCACTGGGCCTCAAATGCGTAATATCAAGCATTTGCGTAATTTCACCTCAAATGCGCTCCAAAATTATCCAAAATCCCATACAAAACAAAATTACTTGCGTTTTTTTTTTTTAAATTACTCAAGAAATTACTGAAAGATGCTTGAAAACACTGTCAGTATGAACGGCCACTATGTTTTAGACAACCAAAAATGTAAACGATACAGTTTTCAAGTACACAATAACATTCAAACAAAAATTAATATTTAAAATTTGTGTCGTTTGAAAAATATTTTGTATTTGAAAGATTTTTAAAATACAATGGAAAAATCTAAGCGGAAGTACAACAAAAAATTGAAGTGGTCAGTCCAGCAGGGCGAATACCTGATTCAACTATTGGCGGAAAAAATACATAAATTGCGTGGCGCGAGAAAAAATGGGCGTTAAAAAAAGAGGAGTTAAAAAAAGTACTCCAGAATTGTTCACTATGTTTAAATAATAACAGAGTTATTTTAATACAGTGCTGCTACCCATTTTTTTCGATATAAAAATAATTTCAAATTAACATCAATTGTCAAAAAAGTGTCAACTTAAATTACGTAAAACACAGTGTGAACAGTAACTATAAATTCTAAAATTACCCAAAAAATTTAAGTAATTTTGTCTCAGTGAGAACAAAGCATAAAATAAATTTTTATTCAAATACATATTTTTTTTGATTGAAATTTCAAATCAAATTAATTTTCTTGTTCGAATAACAACCCAGTAGTAAATTTGTCCAGACCTTGCCAATAGAAGGCCTGCTATAACAACTTCTTTGCATGCTCAATACCATTCTGCCATCACTGAAGCTATTATTTCTAATATTTTTCAAATACAAAAGCAAAGCGCTGCTAGCTCACCTTTTAATGGAATGCTAACCGTACTGAGTCAAACTATTCTGTGAGACCTTCTGGAGCCGTTCTTCGAAAACGAATAGGGAAGTCATGCATAAATGTTCATTTCATATAAAATTCAGTCGAGAAGGGGTTATATCTGCTTGAGAATCAGTGCTAACATAGCTCTTACACCTGAATTTGATTACTGCGAAATAAATGATTGAAATTTGTTATTTGAAAAACCAATAAATAAAATAAATAATGCCCTACACTGACTTCCAGTTAGACCCACATGGTAGGTAGCTTTTGACTTAACAGTCTCGAATTTATGAACTTATGAAACATAACAAAAATTAAAGCATATTTCGTGTAGGTTGATGTATATATTTTTAGTTTTCATTGCTACCATGAATACTAACTTCTTCTCGCTATATAGGACCAACTGATTCTTTAAGAATTTCTATTACCCAATTAAGATATACCAAATAGACTTAAAAACTGTTATGCTACTTCCTTCTACATGCTTTAGATATGCCATAACATCTTCCCTCAAACATCCACCGGGCTATACTGAGTTCCGACCTTAGTAGTCCAGAGGTATGCGCGCGCGCTGTACTTGTATTCTAAAGATCTCGGGTTAGAATACCGGTTTGAGCATGGGCGCTCGTGGAGATATTAAGCACAATAACGTAGGAAAACGTACAATGAATATAGTCTGTTTGAGTTAAGTAAATCATAGTAGATACAGGTAACAAAAAAATAGTCTGTAGGAGTCTATGGTTCGCAAGAGTTAGATCAATTATAGGTCTGATAGTGAGATGGCGTCTCTCCATACACTTCCGAGTTCAAGTAGGGGGTGAATAGCCTCTTTTTGTGCACTATTTATACCCTACTCAAAGAGAAATAAGTAAAAGTATAACTATTCTTTATCAGCATCACATCCTAAGTCGATTTAGCGATGTCCGGCTGTCTGTCTGTCTAACGATAACAAGAAATCTAGAAGAGCTAGATCAATGAAATTCCTAAATTAAATTACTTTTATACCTACGCTATTTGATTGAGAAAATGGACATGATCTGTCGATTGTGACCTGTGAATTAACCACTTATGTTTAAATACCTCATATAACACTGACACCTACTGATGAATGTTCCTTTTTACCGCTCAAAGTAAACTTACCCCATAGCTTACCTTTTTTTAATATTTACGTAGCTTATAATTTAATTGAAAAAAGAAATAATAAATTGTTGTAACCAGAAAAATTTAAAATTTCCTTTAAAACAATCGTAATGCTTTGATTTTTTTAACCACTAACAGACAAAAGGATTTAGGCGGCGGCGTTGTACTCGATCTCGGTGTCTACACCATACAATGCTCACAGTGGGCCTTCCAGGAGCCGCCAAAGAAAATTGTCGCCACCGGCGAACTCAATGCCGAGGGCTGCGACATCGACGTCAAGGCGGTGTTGCATTATACAGGCGGACGCGTGTCTAACATGCATTTTACCTCCAAGTCAGAACTTAGCAACAGAGCCGTCATCAAGGGCAGCAAAGGGCAAATTACTGTAGGAACTAACTTTTGTATTTGTTAAGATTTAGATTAATATTTTTTATTTATATTTTAATAATGCACAGTTGATAAATTTCTGGTGCCCCACCAAAATCATTGACATCGATGGCAAGGAGAAAGAGTGGGTGCTGCCCGAATCCAAGCTCAAGGTGAACCATCTCAACTCACAGGGGCTGCGCTACGAGGCCGAGGCGGTGCGCAACTCAATACTGCAGGGCAAGCTGCAAAACGAGTACGTAAATCATAATGAGAGTCTGCTGATTGCCGAGATTCAGGATGAGATTCGAAAACAAATTGGCGTCGTTTACAAAGGTGAAGTTTAAAGTGTTGCTGCTCGAATGTATTAGTCGTCTTGTAGACATGCATTATGGGTGCTCATTATAAATAATTTGTTTTTTTTTTTTTATTTTAATAATATAGTTTTTTCAATAAATAAATAATGTGTTTTATGATTATATAATATAAGCGATTATAGATGTGATAAAGGGATTTTGCGGCGACTGATTAGTCGTGTAGTAAGTAGTAGTTATATCAATAATTAGGTTTTTAGTTTGCCAACAATCGTAAAAGCGACGACACGATGCCAACTTTACGCTGGGGTATTGCAGCCGCTGGCCGCATAACACATGACTTTGTGACGGCGCTCTCGACGCTGGAGCCGGAGGATGAATCCGCGCCGTCTCCACTGCATGTGGTGCACGCTGTAGCCGATGTCGATGTGCAACGCGCACGTGATTTTGCACAACTGCACGGCATCGCCAAATACTATGATGGCTTTGATGCGCTCGCATGCGATCCGCAGGTGCAGGTCGTCTATGTGGGCACTTTGAATCCGTTTCACTATGCTGTAGTGCGTCTGATGCTGCAACGCGGCAAACATGTACTCTGTGAGAAGCCGATCTGTTTGTGCTATGCGCAGGCAGCCGAATTGTATCGACTGGCCAAGGAGCGCGGTCTCTTTCTCATGGAGGGCATGTGGTCGCGTTTCTTTCCCAGCTATCAACGGCTGCAGCAGCTGTTGCACCATGGCGAGCACACCATTGGCGATGTGTCGCTCATACAGGTGCAGCATGGTTTTCGCGCACAGCAGGTGGAACGCATTGCAACGCGTAGCTTGGGTGGCTCTATTACGCTAGACATTGGGCTGTATGCCTTGCAGCTGGGACAATTTATATTTGGTGCAGCACCGCAGAGCGTCAAGGCTAGCGCCCATTTGAATGCCGACGGCGTTGATGTCGAGTGTGAGTTGATTTTGCAATATGCGCAGAATCGCAAATTGGCGGCATTCGTGACGGGCCTGGATAATGTGGAGAGCTGCGCCAAGATCATCGGCACCAAGGGGGAGATTAAGGTGAGTGCTTGAGTTGTTGTTTGTTTCTAATCACATCAGCTGTTGGCGCATGACGTCGTTGCATAGTATGTGAGGTGGTTTAGTGCAGTTCAGTGTGCACAAGTTCTATGTCAGCATATGCATCGCCAAGTGTTGCAGTGCGATAAGAATGCAAAAACAAATTATAAATTAGATTTGTAGTTGTGGAAAAAACTATTTTGCGAAAACAAAAACAATACACTTCAGGAAAAATACCATTTAAGGGGCGGGACAGTCGAGTACATACAATAGTTTTGATAAACATTATCATTTTTTGTAAATTCAAGTTTTCGACGGTTTCTCAAGATACAATTTAACCGCTGAGCTCGAAACTGATCATCACTTGCATGGAAATTGGGCAGGAGAATGCTTTATAATAAATATAAAAATAAAAAGAGACGGACTTATCAAATAGACACGCCTGGTATATTGAATATAAAAATGATGCCTAAAGCAAGAAATTTTTGTTTCTAACTTTTGAACGCATTAACCGATTTTTTTAAAATTATTCTTATATTTGAGAACTGCTATCTATCTAGCAATGCCACAATAAAATATCTTTCAGATCGGATAGTAATTAAAAGTTAATTTAATCAAAATAGTATAATTTTCATTAAACTATTTTTGATTTGTATAAAATAGTAGTATCTGATTGCTATTCTCGGCTTTAAGACTTTTCTCCTTATAAATAGATATTTCACTAGTTCAAATTTTTTGTAAATCCCTTAAACCGTTTATTTTTTATAAATAAATATATGAAACAGTCGACAACATGTTTGCATATTATACATTTCAATTTTAAATAATGGGCGTGTCTGTGTACCAACTTCGCCCCTTCGATATTTTCCATACGCAGCAAGTCTTTAAGCATATTCAGTTCAAATTTCATGCAAATCGGTTGTACATTTCAAATTTTATTTAGAAAAATGTTCAACAGTCCGTAAAAATTACATTTTAGAGGTTGTTTTTTCGACGAAAAAAAATCGAAATCGCTAAAACTGTCAAAATATCCGGCGCCCAGAATCAGCAACAAGATGCCATCAAAAATTCGATTCCGACAGCGCAGTCGGCAGAAATCAGCTCTACCGTATTTTCGGAAATACCAGGCGCCCAGAAATGTTAGGTAGCGCTGCAAAAAAAAAATCGCCGAAAAGTATGCAATGGTTTTGCACCGCAAATAAAGGGGCCCATAAAATGCTGCAACGGTTTCTCTAATTTTCTGAATCGGCAATGGTTTTAAGGTCTGTTATATATTGATTTATAGAAACTGAACGGATCGACCGATTTACATGAGATTTGGACCAGGGTATGTTTAAGACTTTCTGATAAGTACAAAAATACAAGATGCGGAATTAAAAATCACACACGCCCTGTATTTCAAATTTAAAAATGATGCACGAAGCAGACAATTTTCATTCATAACTTTTAAACGCATTAACCGATTTTCTTGAAATTACCTTTATATTTGAGAACTGATATCTAGCAATGCCACACCGAAACATTTTGCAGATCGGGTAATAATTAAAAGTAAATTTAATCAAAATAGTATAATTTTCCATAAAATATTTTTGATTTATATAAAAGGGGCGTTGCTTATTGATATTACTGCCTTTAATATTTTTCTACTCATAAATAGATATTTCACTATTCACTAGTTCAAATTTTATGTAAATCGCATGAACCGTTCAGTTTTTATAAATAAATATATGAAACAAACCTAAAACAAAATGTGTTTGCATATAATAGGCGTGGCCGATTGTAAACTTCTAAAATTTTATTTTTATATTATAGCTACTTTTACTGGCTGTCATGCTGCAAAATTTTATTACGATCGGATGATTCATTAAAATTATATAAATCATTGTATCAAGCTAATCGACAACATGTTCGCATATTATACATTTCAATTTCAAATAATGGGCGTGTCTGTGTACCAACTTCGCCCCTTTGATAGTTTCCATATGCAGCAGGTCTTTAAGAATATTCAGTAAAAAATTCATACAAATTGGTTGCACCGTTCAATTTTTATAAAGAAAAATTTCCAACAGTCCGAAAAAATTACATCTTAGAGGTTGTTTTTTCTACGAAAAAAAAATCGAAATCGCTAAAACTTTCAAAATACCCGGCGCCCAGAATCAGCAACAAGATTCCGTCAAAATTTTTCGATTCCGACAGCGCAGTCGGCAGAAATCAGCTTCGCCGCATTTTCTGAAGTACCAGGCGCCCTGAAATTTTAGTAGGTAGCGCAGCAAAAAAAAAGTCGCCGAGAATTATGCAATGTTTTTGCACCGCAAATTAATGGACCCTAAAAGGCTGCAACGCTTTTTCGAATTTTCTGAATCGGCAGTGGTTTTTAGGTCTGTTGCTATATTGATTTATAGAAACGGAACGGATTGCCCGATTTGCATGATATTTGGACTAGGGAATGTTTAAGACTTTCTGATAAATATAAAAATACAAGAGGCAGAATTAAAAATCACACACGCCCTGTATTTCAAATTTAAATATGATGCATGAAGCACACAATTTTCGTTTATAACTTTTAAACGCATTAACCGATTTTCTTGAAATTACTTTTATATTTAAGAACTGATATCTAGCAATGCCACAACGAAACATTTTGCAGTTCGGGTAATAATTAAAAGTAAATTTAATCAAAATAGTATAATTTTCATTAAACTATTTTTGATTTATATAAAATGGGTGTCGCTTATTGATATTACTGCTTTTAAGATTTTTCTTCTCATAAATAGATATTTCACTATTCACTAGTTCAAATTTTATGAAAATAGCATAAACCGTTCAGTTTTTATAAATAAATATATGAAACAAACCTAAAACAAAATGTGTTTGCATATAATAGGCGTGGCCGATTGTAAACTTCTAAAATTTCATTTTTATATTATAGCTACTTTTACTGGCTGTCATGCTGCTAAATTTTATTACGATCGGATGATTCATTAAAATTATATAAATCATTGTATCAAGCTAATCGACAACATGTTTGCTTTTTATATATTTCATTTTCAAATAATGGGCGTGTCTGTGTACCAACTTCGCCCCTTTGATAGTTTCCATACGCAGCAAGTCTTTAAGAATATTCAGTAAAAATTTCATACAAATTGGCTCTACCGTTCAATTTTTATAAAGAAAAATTTCCAACAGTCCGAAAAAATTACATCTTAGAGGTTGTTTTTTCGACGGAAAAAAAATCAAAATCGCTAAAACTGCCAAAATACCCGGCGACCAGAATCAGCAGCAAGATTCTGTCAAAATTTTTCGATTCCGACAGCGCAGTCGGCAGAAATCAGCTTCGCCGCATTTTCTGAAATAGCAGGCGCCCAGAAATGCTGGTAGGTAGCGCAGCAAAAAAAGTCGCCGAAAAGTATGCAATGATTTTGCACCGCAAATAAAGGGGCCCATAAAAGGCTGCAACGGTTTTTCTAATTTTCTGAATCGGCGGTGGTTTTTAGGTCTGTTTATATATTGATTTATAGAAACGTAACGGATTGACCGATTTGCATGAAATTTGGACTAGGGAATGTTTAAGACTTTCTGATAAATATAAAAATACAAGAGGTGGAATTAAAAATCACACACGCCCTGTATTTCAAATTTAAATATGATGCATGAAGCACACAATTTTCGTTTATAACTTTTAAACGCATTAACCGATTTTCTTGAAATTACTTTTAAATTTGAGAACTGATATCTAGCAATGCCACATCGAAACATTTTGCAGATCGGGTAATAATTAAAAGTAAATTTAATCAAAATAGTATAATTTTCTGTAGAATATTTTTGATTTATATAAAAAGAGCATTGCTTATTGATATTACTGCCTTTAAGATTTTTCTACTCATTAATAGATATTTCACTATTCACTAGTTCAAATTTTATGTAAATCGCTTAAACCGTTTAGTTTTTATAAATAAATATATGAAACAAACCTAAAACAAAATGTGTTTGCATATAAAAGGCGTGGCCGATTGTAAACTTCTAAAATTTTATTTTTATATTATAGCTACTTTTACTGGCTGTCATGCTGCTACATTTTATTACGATCGGATGATTCATTAAAATTATATAAATGATTGTATCAAGCTAATCGACAACATGTTTGCTTTTTATATATTTCAATTTCAAATAATGGGCGTGTTTGTGTACCAACTTCGCCCCTTTGATAGTTTCCATACGCAGCAAGTCTTTAAGAATATTCAGTTAAAATTTCATGCAAATCGGTTGAACATTTAAAATTTTATTAAGAAAAATGTTCAACAGTCCGAAAAAATTACATCTTAGAGGATGTTTTTTTTTACTAAAAAAAAATCGAAATCGCTAAAACTGCCAAAATACCCGGCGCCCATAATCAGCAGCAAGATACCGTCAAAATTTTTCGATTCCGACAGCGCAGTCGGCAGAAATCAGCATCGCTGCATTTTCTGAAATACCAGGCGCCCAGAAATGCTAGTAGGTAGCGCAGCAAAAAAGTCGCTGAAAAGTATGCAATGTTTTTGCACCGCAAATAAAGGTGCCCATAAAAGGCTGCAACGCTTTTTCTTATTTTCTAAATCAGCAGTGGGTTTTTAGGTCTGTTTATATATTGATTTATAGAAACGTAACGGATTGACCGATTTGCATGAAATTTGGACTAGGGAATGTTTAAGACTTTCTGATAAATATAAAAATACAAGAGGTGGAAATAAAAATCACACACGCCCTGTATTTCAAATTTAAAAATGATGCATGAATCACACAATTTTCGTTTATAACTTTTAAACGCATTAACCGATTTTATTGAAATTACTTTTAAATTTGAGAACTGATATCTAGCAATGCCACATCGAAACATTTTGCAGATCGGGTAATAATTAAAAGTAAATTTAATCAAAATAGTATAATTTTCTACAAAATATTTTTGATTTATATAAAAAGGGCGTTGCTTATTGATATTACTGCCTTTAAGATTTTTCTACTCATAAATAGATATTTCACTATTCACTGGTTCAAATTTTATGTAAATCGCATGAACCGTTCAGTTTTAATAAATAAATATATGAAACAAACCTAAAATAAAATTTGTTTGCTTATAAAAGGCGTGTCCGAATGTAAACTTCTAAAATGTTATTTTTGTATTATAGCTCCTTTTACTGGCTGTCATGCTGCTAAATTTTATTACGATCGGATGAGTCATTAAAATTATATAAATTATTGTATCAAGCTAATCGACAACATGTTTACATATTATATATTTCAATTTCAAATAATGGGCGTGTCTGTGTACCAACTGCGCCCCTTAGATATTTTCCATACGCATCAAGTCTTTAAGAATATTCAGTTAAAATTTCATGCAAATTGGTTGTACCGTTCAATTTTTATAAAGAAAAATGTCCAACAGTCCGAAAAAAATTCGTCTTAGAGGATGTTTTTTTTTACTAAAAAAAAATCGAAATCGCTAAAACTGCCAAAATACCCGGCGCCCATAATCAGCAGCAAGATTCTGTCAAAATTTTTCGATTCCGACTGCGCAGTCGGCAGAAATCAGCTTCGCCGCATTTTCTGAAATACTAGGCGCTCAGAAATGTTAGTAGGTAGCGCAGCAAAAAAGTCGCCGAAAAGTATGCAATGTTTTTGCACCGCAAATAAAGGGGCCCACAAAAGGCTGCAACGCTTTTTCTAAGTTCTTCAATCAGCCGTGGTTTTTAGGTCTGTTTATATATTTATTTATAAAAACTAAACGGATCGACCGATTTGCATGAAATTTGGACCAGGAAATGCTTAAGACTTTCTGATTAATATAAAAATAAAAGAGACGGAATTAAAAAATACGCACGCTATTTAAAATTTAAAAATGATTAATTTAAATACTTTGAGATATGGATTTATTTAATTTTTAAGGGTTAACTGATTTACATTATTAACTCTACGCGCTGCGCTCGAATCTGGGAACCATTTTACTCTATATAACACGTGTGGTTTTCCAATAATACTCCGTCGAAATCAAAAGTGTTGAAAAACGATGTTCATTCTTCGAAAAATATCTAACATCTTTTTATATACTAAGCATTTTGCATTTTCCATAGCTTTCGAATTACTGGTGCTGCACCTCATTAACACGACCAAACAACAAGACCGAAACATGGCCATTACCAGCAGCCAAGCACGAATTCCATCACACCAACTCCTGTGGACTACGCTACGAGGCAGAGGAGGTGCGCAAATGTATCGAAAAGCGACTGATCGAATGTCCCACATACACGCATGCGCAGAGCTTGGAATTGATACGAATCGAAGATGAGATACGACGACAAATAGGTGTGCGCTTCGATGATGTGCTAAACTTGGAGCTATGATAAAATAATTTTCAAATAATATTTAAAATAATAAAAAGTTTTGAAATAAAAATGCACAGAATTTTTTTTAATAAATTTGCTTTTATTTGTATAATTGTTCATATATATTTTATTGATTTAGCATTTAAATATTTGAAATATATAAACTGCTCTTGAACGCACAATATTTATATATATATAAAACGAAATAAAATTAATTATAAAATAATTGCGAAATAAAACTAATTTAAATTATATTCAACTAATAGAAATTAAAGTAAATGCTTAGGTAAATTTATCAAATGTGTGTAAAGAAAAACAGCAGAGCCTTTAATAAGAAAATAGTTAAATTTTTAAATTAAATCTATAAGTTTTTTGTTTTATTTTAAATAAACATTAAATAATGAAATAGTCGACTTTTTTTTAAGCACTATATAAAAATTTAAATTTGCAATTAATATTTTTTTTTTAATTTACTTTTCTTTTCTTTTTTTGATTTTTTTTTATTTTTTTTTATTTTAAAGCAATTAACAATTGACTTAATTTAGTGAAAAATAAAAGTTTTAAAAATTAATAAAAAATGTGGCTTAAAAATAAATTAAAGACAAAAACTGTTGAATCGCAGCAATTGCAACATAGATTTTTGATTAGTTTGCAGGAAGAGGTAGGCGCTTGTGTTTTTTTTAAATCAATTGTATTGGTTTTTTTTTTTATTTCAAATAAATATAGATTATGAAATTTGGGAAATCTCTTTAATAATTTCAGTGGGGTATTTTAATGGCTAAAAATTCATAGGTTGTTCTTAAACAAAATAAAAAAGGAAATCTTATAAAAACTGCGTTGAAATTTTAACTTTTGCTATAAGAAAATTATAAATAACAACACAATATACTTCTCTTGTATTATTATTCAAAATGTAACAGCTGCTTCGAATTGCATTTCGAGTTTTATTTTTGATACCAAATACCAAGCTTGATGTTAGGAAACATGTTTTCAAATAGCTATTTTGTCAGTTTAAAGGGGAAAAAGTAAAATTTTATTTAATTTAGAATTATTTTAAAACGCTATTCATTTTTCAGCCCTATTCTAGAATTCGTCGTAAAGTGTTTGAAATGAAAATTGAATGAACTAAGAGACTTAACTATTACCGAACCTCGTTAGTAGTCATCGCTATTCTGTAATTCGTCGTTGCATAAATCCGAATCTTTAGCTAGAAAATATACGATTGATGCAAAGTAGCGGCAAATTTGTATCTAAAATGAGAGGAAAGTTTCTGTTTTCTATGTCAGTTTTATTTTATTATTTTTTAGTTTTTGCATTTACTTGCATTTTTGCATTACTATTTTTGTCAGTTTTCCATCAGTTTTATTTTTTTATCAGTTTAATTTTTTTTCAGTTTTATTTTTTTATCAGTTTAATTTTTTTTTTCAGTTTTATTTTTTGTCAGTTTTATTTTTCAATAGTTTTTTTTTTATCAGTTTAATTTTTTTTTCAGTTTTATTTTTTGTCAGTTTTATTTTTTCAACAGTTTTTTTTTATCAGTTTTATTTTATTTGTGTCAGTTTTATTTTTCCATCAGTTTTATTTTTTTATCAGTTTAATTTTTTTTTCAGTTTTATTTTTTGTCAGTTTTATTTTTTCAACAGTTTTTTTTTTATCAGTTTTATTTTATTTGTGTCAGTTTTATTTTTTGTCAGTTTTATTTTTCCATCAGTTTTATTTTTTGTCAGTTTTATTTTTTGTCAGTTTTATTTTTTTCATCAACCAAATTGCGTCGATTTAAGTTGACGACTTTTACGTTGTTTTTTATGTTGATGCTAAATGAAATTCAGTCTCCGCTTTGAATACGAATTTTTAATTTAATTCTAGATTGGTGCGGAAGCTAAATGCAAAAAGTCATTTGTTTTATGTCAAATCAGTAGAAAACTCTGTCATAATTCCGTTCCGCACAGATTTTGTGATGCCGTATTTCCGAATTCGAATCGACAATCTAACCGCCTTATTTTGTAAAACACGACGACAAGTTATTCGTCAAAAATGCCAGAGACACTGTGTTTGGGACTTGTTCATTTGATCGTTCTTTTTATGTCATTTAATACAAAAAATCTGTCACTGAAATTCTGACGTTTTTTTTTTGACGAATCATTTTTTATTTCGTTTTACAAAATAAGGGGGTATATTCGAGTGAGAATATCCGCTACGACGTGCGTCAGAAAACAACTCAATATATTAATTTTCGTATTGGACTATGACAATAATTTAACTGCAACACTAAAAATTGTCTAATCTGAAATTAGAATTTCAAAATATATGAAAACTTTCCAAAATCTTCCACATGTCTGTTTTATAATTTAAATTTAAACGTTTATAATCTAACCAAATATATTTTCTTAGGCTTTTTGTATCAATTTTATACATTTCGAATGCCCTTTTCATTTGTCAGATTATACAATACACCCCTCAATTTATATTAATGTTCGGGTTCGTCCATCAGAAATTGTCATAAAGAAGTTTTAAAATAAATTCTATCAAAATATTTTTTTTATTTAAATAATATCTTTAATCAAAAATCTTCGTATATGTGACAGTTACTTTCGATGTGCCCCATTTTTATATAAAACGATTAGAAGATGTTAAAAAATCAAACGACACTGTATTACCGATAAATTTAGTCAAACTCTCACACACTCTTACATAAGAAATTTTAAATAATGCAGTATGATCAAGAAAACGTCGTCGTAAAATCAAATATTATGCTATTCTGAAACTGAAATGCAACAGAATTGATATTGTATACTTCTGCCTTATTAAGTTGAAGATCATACAACAACATAATTATTAAACGATTTGTAGAATAGCAAACGAGATATTTAAGAATAGGGATGACTTCAAGAAAATGTGTGAAAATAGAAGAATTAACTTTTGATTTATGTTTGTTTTACTTTAAAATGATGTCGTTTGTATAATAGCAAAATAATGAATTAGGCGAATTTGAGATAAAGTAGAATTTAATGTTTGTATTACTCATAAATTACTCATTGGCATGTAGAATAGAAGTAGTCGAGAAATTTCGTATTTAATTTTTTTGTTTGTTTGTAACTTTAACTAATAGAGAATTGTCAAGAATGCGTCGTCGTAAATAAAAATTATTATGCTATTCTGAAACTGGAATTGTACAGAATTGATGTTGACTACTAATTCTTTATTAAGCTGAAGATTACAAAATAAATTACATACGACTTGCAGAATTACAAAATAATTGTAACGACGTATTTGAGAATAAGGATGACTTTAAGAAAAAGGAGAATTATTGTTTGCTTTATGTTGGTATTACTTTTAAACGATTGTATAATAGCAACATAATGAATTGGACGAATTCGATAATTCGAGTTTAATGTTTGTATTACTTAAAAAGTCGAATCGGCTTGCAGAATAGCAATAACATAGAAACAATCGAGAAAATATGTATTAATTAAAAACGATACGGTATGCAGAATAATAATAAGTTTAATGCGACGAATTCGTGCGAATTTAACAAAATCAATTTGCAGTTGAGTTATGGATTCTGTGTATAACTTTCAACTTATTCGTTATGTAGCATAGCAAAATAATGCGAATGACGGCTACAAGAATATCTGTATATTAAAATAAAATATTAATTAAAAACGAAAATTTGTAAGTCAATGTCTTTTTTGGTCAGTTTGTATTACTTTAAAACGATTCGCTTTGCAGAATAGCAAACTAGTGCATATGAAGAATTCGAAAACAAGTGTAAATCAATAAAAGAAAATTGTTAAATACGAAAAAATATCTACACAGGATTTGTTTTACTTAAAAAAGATTCGATTTGTTGAATAGTCAAATATGTCTAACGATGTATTCAAATATAACAGAAAATTTAACAAACAATTTGTGTTACGTTTGTCTACTTTAAAACTATTCGCTCGCTTTGCAGAATAGCAGTACAGTTCATACGAAGATTTCGAGAAAAAGTCAATTTAGTTTAGAATGCAGTTTAATTATTTGAAAACGATATGGTTTCCGAATAGTGATAAAATATATACGAAGAATTAACTAATGAATTTGACGAATTCGTGAAAAAGTAGAATTTAATGTTTGTATTAATTAAAAAGTCGAATTGGCATATAGAATAGCAACACAATAAATTAGAAGTAATCGAGAAAAAAAGTATTTAGTTTTCTTGTTTTTATGTATTAATTAAAAACTATACGGTTTGCACAATATCAATAAAATGTATGCGACGAATTTGAGAAAAAGTTGATTTATGGTTAGTTTATATAACTATAACAATTTTCAGTTTGTAAGGGGTTTTTCAACAGGGACGCTACAAAAGTAGAGCGACAGGGACAGCAAACGACGAAACGAATTTCGGTAGTAAATTTTAATAATTTCGATTCGTTGTTGGCTCGTATATCTTTCCATCATGAAATGGCAAACCTTACTGAAGAGAAATGTCAAAAGAGCGGCAAGAAATATGGCGTCGTTTGCTGTCCCTGTCGCTCTACTTTTGTAGCGTCCCTGTTGAAAAACCCTTGAAAAAAACTTTTGTAGCGCTCTTATTGAAAAACCCTTTAGAATAGCAAAAGAATTCGTATGACAAATGTGTAAATTAAAATTATAAGTTGTATAAAAACTGAAAATGTATATCTTGCTTCTGTTCGTATGACTTTAAAATGATTCGCTTTACATAATAGCAATATTACGTATATGAGGAATTCGAAAACAAGTATGAATTAAAATATTGTATTAAATACGTTAAATCGTTTCCAGTTAAGTTAATTGTTTAATTTGTTTTACTTAGGGTATGTGCGAGTTTGTCTAAATTTGAAAACTAAACTAAAATATTGCGTTTTCATTCGAACGCTTTTCGATAAACGGAATTCGGTTAAATTTGTAATTCATAGATAACACTGCACTACACTTATTATGGCGCAATAAAAATTGCAGCAAATATTGTATGCAATTTGTGTCAAATTTGCTCTAGTTTTTAAGATATAGCACATTTTTCAATTTCCCATTATATTGGTCTTTTTTTATTTTTAAAATTCCAACAAAAGAAAATAGTTAAATTATCTTTTCGATATTAGATGCAGAAAATATCGCGCTATAATACAATAATTTGATTGAATGCATGAAAAAATTTGTTTACGATATATAAGCAAAATAAATTCAAATTTGTTCAAAAAGTTGAACATTTTAATAATAAAAAAATATATTTTTATGAACTTTTATGTGGCGACAGAGGATACTCTTTAAAACCACATTTAAGAAATAGATTACGACTTTTGCTTAAAAAGTTATAAATACTATTTTAAATATAGACACAAATTTTATACTTTATTTGCTTATTTTAATTTAACAAGTTGACTACATTTAATCTAGTAATTATAACATTTTAACTAAAAGTCGAAATTTATTTTCTTAAATGGGGCTTCAAAAAGGATACATGGTGCTACATAACTTGGCATAAAAATGATTTTTAAAATATGTATCCATTATGCAAAAAACGTTTTTCATTCTTAACATTTTTATTTTTTTTTTTGTTGAAAAATGTTGATCTTTATTTGCTTATATCTCCCAAACAAATTTTATCACGCATAAAAAATAATTTTAATTTTGTGGCGCAAGATTTTTTGCATCTAATATCGAAAAGATAGTTTCATTCATGTTGTTGGAATTTAATAATAAAAGAAGACCAATATAATGGAAAATTGAAAAATGGGCTATATCTCAAAAACTAGAGCCAAATTGGCAAAACTATCGTTTTCGGAATCAGTGCTACAAAAGTATCCATGCTGTCATCCAATTTGTTAAATTTACCCCCTTATTTTGTAAAACGAAAAGAAGGAAACTTATCAAAAATTCAAGTGACAGTTTTTTTTGACTTGTTTATTTTTTTGTCGTCGGTTTTATTTCATTTTATACAAAAATAAATTCTGTCACTGAAATGTTTGAGAAATTGCTTTTCGTTTCGTTTTACAAAATAAGGCTAGAAAATTTGCTAAATTGAATAGTAAACACTGCATTACAGACAAAATTAGTTAACAGCCCTATTCCAGCGACCAATGACAATTGTTATCAATAACAGCATACGAAATGACAATTGATTCAGATTTTTACGTCAATAAATATAAAAAATGAAATTGACAGAATACGAAATTGTGACAAAGAGCACTATTGTGACTGATTTGAATTTGTGACTTGTGCCAGAATAGAGCTATATAGTTTTCAAATTTAGACAAACTTGCATACACTAATTAAACCCGGATCGATTTGTAGAATAGCTAAATGGGTTTCACGATGAATTCAAAAGAAGCATAAGTTATAACTTTATAGGAAAATATTATGAATCTGTCCTAGTTCTGCCCCTTTTAAATAACACCAATATGGCGTTGTCATAGGAAAGGATCAATTAACACCACATGCAGACCTTTAGATCTATCACTCAACTGGTCGTCTTCCATTTTATACTAATTCAAATACCTCAATTGAAGATCAGTTCAGTGTTAAGTCTAAAGGTCTACATGACGTTGAAGACCAGTTCAGTAATAGGTCTAAAAGTCTGCATGAGGTGTTAATTCACCCCTACCCATGACAATGCCAAGTTAAAGTTGCCGGTTGTTTTCTTATAAAAGGGGCAGAACTAGGACCGATTCATAATATTTTCCCGTAGGGAACAGTCAGGCCGAAAAACAAATAAAAAGTTTGCTAATGTGATTTTGATTGTTTGTAGTTTCACTTTAAACGATTCGTTTTGCAGAATAGCAAAAAAGTTCATACGACAGATTCGAATTCGAATTCGTGTGAATTAAAAAATAATTTAAATAAAAACGAAAAATTATATTCAAAAGCGTTGTTTCTTGAGTATATATCTAGAATCATACAATTAAATAGACGTCCAACAGTTGATGCAATTTTCAAACATTTTTAATTTTTGCATAATTTTTCGGACAATCAGACAGACGATGGATATAAACATTGTTTAAAAATTGCGTCAACGGGCGGACGTTTATTCAATCGTGTGCTTTATATTTTACTCTTAAAACAATTAGTGTTGTAAAATTGCAAAATAGCACTCACGACGAATTCAAGAATAAGGATGAAATTTATCCAAAAAAAGTTGTAGTATGACGGAAAATTGTTGCAAGATAGTTTTTGTTTGTTTGTATTAGCTAAAAAAAAAAAACGATTGGCGCCAAAGCACAGCACACAGCAGCATTTAAAATTGTTTTCACTACGTATTAATATTAAGTTTAAATTAATTTATATTTTATATATATATTTTAAAAAGTAAATTAAATTAATATTTTTTGTTTTATGTATGTATATAACGTAGTTTTGTTGTGTCGTTTTCTGTTCACATGTTTTTTTTTTTAAATTAATAATTATTAAAGTTATTTATACAAATTATTTTACAAATAAATAAAAAAGAAAAACCTTGCTTCTTCTCTCTCTTTATGCGCGCACTTGAAGCGCATTTAAAAACGTATTAAGTTATATAAATTGTTATTGGTATTTTTGCTTAATTTCTTACGCTATTTTTTCCAGTCTCTTCAGCACTGCATTTAATTGATGAGCAGCTCCACCAGCGGTGCCGGCGGCTGCTGGTCGCTGACGTCTGGCGCAGACGTTGCGCTGTTGGTCACTGCAACAATGGGCGTTGGATTGAGTGGCGACGCTAGCTGCTCAAAGGCGAGACAGCTCTTGGGCGCGTATTCAATGGGTGGCGTATTAATGGATGAGGTGCTACAATTGTTATTGCTGGCGTGCGCCAACGTCACTGCAACTGGCGGCGCTGCGGGCGTATTGCGATTATTATGCAGCAAATCATTTATAGCCGTCAAACGTGAGGAACTGGAGATGGGCGTATTGAGACTTATGAAGCTGCTGCTGTTATTGATGTTGATGTCGATGTTACTGCCAGCGGTTGAAGCAACGACAGCGCTGGTGTTGCTGCTGCTGTTGTGATATTGCGTTGCCGCTGCGGTTGTCGTGGCCGTGCCAAAGGGCGGCGCAGAGGGTACGGCGCAAGAGCTAAAACTGCTTGTGTTTGTGATGCTACTGTTGTTGTCGTTGCTATTGTTGTTGAGCGGCAGATAGCTGCTGCTGGTGGCGCCGTGATTGTATGCGGTACTATAGGCGGTTAACTGTTTGTGGAGAAAAAGAGAATTATTTAAAAATAAAATGCAAAAAACAGGGTGATTCGCTTTAGGGTACAAATATTTTTGAGTTCATTTCACGAAAAAAAAATGTTTTACACCATTTACAAATGTAATTCCGAAAAGATCAATTTAAATTCAAGATCAATTTAAATTTCCATTTGAAATTCACAATTTTCCATTTGAAATTCAGACATTTTCATTTGAAATTCAGAAAATTTCATTTGATATTCAGAATTTTCCATTTGAAATTCAGAAATTTTATTTGAAATTTAAATGGAAATTTAAATGGAAATTTCTGAATTTCAAATGGAAATTTCTGAATTTCAAATAGAAATTTTTCAATTTCAAATGGAAATTTCTGAATTTCAAATGGAAATTTTCAATTTCAAATGGAAATTTCTGAATTTCAATTGATGCCTTTTGAGTTTCAAATGGAATTTCTGAATTTCAATTGATGTCTTTTGAGTTTCAAATGGAATTTCTGAATCTCAATTAATGTCTTTTGTATTTCAAGTGGAATTTCTGAATTTCAATTCATGTCTTTTGAATTTCAAATGTAATTTCTGAATTTCAAATGGAAATTTCTGAATTTTAATTGATATCTTTTGAATTTCAAATGGAATTTCTGATTTTCAATTGATGTCTTTTAAATTTCAAATGGAATTTATGAATTTCATATGGTATTTCTGAATTTCAATTGATGTCTTTTGAATTTTAAACGGAATTTCTGAATTTCAATTGATGTCTTTTAAATTTCAAATGGAATTTATTAATTTCAATTAATGTCTTCTGAATTTCAAATCGAATTTCTGAATTTCAACTGATGTCTTTTGAATATCAATGGAAATTTCTGAATTTCAATTGATGTCTTTTGAGTTTCAAATGGAATTTCTGAATCTCAATTGATGTCTTTTGTATTTCAAGTGGAATTTCTGAATTTCAATTCATGTCTTTTGAATTTCAAATGTAATTTCTGAATTTCAAATGGAAATTTCTGAATTTTAATTGATATCTTTTGAATTTCAAATGGAATTTCTGATTTTCAATTGATGTCTTTTAAATTTCAAATGGAATTTATGAATTTCATATGGTATTTCTGAATTTCAATTGATGTCTTTTGAAATTCAAATGGAATTTCCGAATTTCAATTGATGTCTTTTAAATTTTAAATGGAATTTATTAATTTCAATTAATGTCTTCTGAATTTCAAATCGAATTTCTGAATTTCAACTGATGTCTTTTGAATATCAATGGAAATTTCTGAATTTCAATTGATGTCTTTTGAGTTTCAAATGGAATTTCTGAATCTCAATTGATGTCTTTTGTATTTCAAGTGGAATTTCTGAATTTCAATTAATGTCTTTTGAATTTCAAATGGAATTTATGAATTTCAAATGTAATTTCAGAATTTCAATTGATGTCTTTTTAGTTTCAAATAGAATTTCTGAATCTCAATTGATGTCTTTTGAATTTCAAATGGAAATTTCTGAATTTCAATTGATGTCTTCTGAATTTCAAATGGAATTTCTAAATTTCCATTGATGTCTTTTGAATTTCAAATGGAAATTTCTGAATTTCAATTGATGTCTTTTGAATTTCAAATGGAATTTCTGAATTTCAATTGATGTCTTTAATTTCTGAATTTCAATTGATGTCTTTTGGATTTCACATGGAATATCTGAATTTCAATTGATGTCTTTTAAATTTCAATTGATCTTTTCTGAATTGCAATTGTAAATGGTGTAGAGTTGGGGTGTAACTGCAACACCCAATGATACACAGGGTGTTTTCAAAAATTACTTTTGCAAAGTTGATACAGACGTGTATTTAATAATAACTTCTACAATTTAAAGCTCAGAACAAAAAGATTGACTTCATTTTACAGATAATTGATTATAGTTATTAGGAAAATTACAATATCGACATTTTATTTGGGGTGCTAAGAGATTTTTCTGATCAATGTAATATAAAATATGTTTTAAATACTTTTTTTTATGAAACTCAGATTTTTTTATTTTGATAAGAAAAATCATTTAGAGCCACAAAGAAAATGTCAATATTAAAATTTTCCTATTAACTGTGATCGATTATCTGTAAAATGAATGCAATACTTTTGATGTCAGCTTTATATAATAGAAGTTATAACTAAATATACATTTATATCAACTTATCAAAAGTAAATTTTGAAAACACCCTGTATATCATTGGGTGTAGTAATTACACCCCAACTCTAGAACCATTTTTTTTTGTCAAATAAACTCTAAAATATTTATACCCTAAAGCACACCACCCTGTTTCAGATATACCCCAACTCTATTAGAACAAATTTATTTTCATAAAATGAACAATCATCAGTCCCTAAAATACTCAAGTAGACCACCCTATATTTCAAACACTTACTTGAGTCTGCACACCGCTCGAATAGGGCGCATGATATGCGGCAGCCACCGGTGTTATGCCGCCACTAACACTGCCAAATGACGGCATCATCTCGCCGTACGCAGGCGACGCTGTCGTGCCAGCCGCAAACAGACTGGCGTCCAAGCAGTTCTCCACTGTTGCATATTGCGTTGTCGAAAGCGGCGTCGGCGGCTGCGTTGTATTCTCCGCGTAGAGTGACGGTGGCTGATAATACGCCGCCTGCGCTGATTCGCTATTATACGCTGGCGATGCATAGCCCGAGCTGTAGTTCGACGCAGGCTGCTGCTGTATGCCATAGTAGCTGCTGTTCACCGTGCTGCCGCCACCACCATAATTTGCCACCACGGACGGCGTCTTCTGCTGTTGGCGCGTCTCCATCTCCAGCCGCATAATTGTGTGTATAAAATGCGTGCGCACGCGTGACGGATTAAATTCGACGCGACCCACCGCATTGCCGCAGGCATCACGCGAACAACCGCACGGAAACATGGCGCGATCCACCTGACACTTGATGCCCGCCTGGCTGCACGCACAAGTCTCCGGATCGCAGAAATCGCGACATGTGCAGCCGCAAACCTCACGCGAATTGCGTATATCGCGACACTCGGCCTTTTCGCTGGCATCAATCTTACGCACGCCCGCCGCTTTGAGTAGCGCGCGTCGTTGTTTCGGTGAGACAGGCTGCAAAAAGCCCCCGCTTGATTCGGCATCCAAATCAGAGCCGCTGCCTTCGCTCAAATAGTCCTCTTCGCTCTCCTCGCTGTCATCGCTGGATGAACCACCCGCAGCCGCCGCACCGTTATTGCCACGTGGATTAATCTCCTGCTGCAACTGCTGACGGTGCGCGCGCCTCAATTCAGCCGCATGTTCGGCCAATGTGAGCGTCTTGTGTGCCACATGACGCGCGCCCATGCCAAGCGTGCAGCCGCCCGCCGACGGCACGCAGCCGAAGCCCTGCTGACGCGGAAAATAATAGACCTGCACGCCTTCGAAGTTAATCGAACGCTTGGGCTTCTTTTGCAGCGTCGCCAGCTGCGCGACGCAGTCGGGCACAATGACGTCGCCGGCGTCCAGCGCATCATCGTCATCGTCCGGCTCAAGGCGACGTTTTAGATTGGAGCGCAATGGTGGGCGGTGCAATGACTTTTGGTCGAAAGCAGCAGTGTCTTTGTCTGTTATTGCTACTCCTAGGCCTGCTGTTGTCGTTGCTGCTGTTAATTGTATCGGCGTCGCTGCGCCACACTGACTAATGTCTGATGATGCCAATGTCGTCTGCAGCGCCGATGTCTCAGAACCCAGGCCAGAGTCGGAGCCGTCGCTGCGCAACTCTTCGGCATTGTGTTCCTCGTTTAGGTTGCTGTTAAAGTGCGTTGCTGCGGTTGCTTGTGCTTGCTGCGCATCTGTTACAGTTGTTGTTGTTATTGTGGTGGCGCTGGTGGCTGCCGCTGCTTCTGTTTCAACTACTTCAGTTAATTCTAAATGGTTGCTGTTTGAATTGCCTTCAGCTGTATGTGTTGCCTGCTCTGTGGGCGTATTGGCGCACGACGATTGCGTTGCCACATCATCATCATCATCGATCTGCAGCCAAAGAACGTCATCGACGGCGGCGGCACAAAGCTGCGGCGATTCCAATGGATTCGTGCTGTCATTTGATGATGTTGGCTGCACCACGAGCTCCTCAAGCGCCAATGGATCTTCGCTGAGCGCATCGGAGTTACTGGAGCAATTAAGATCGGGAGTGTTCAGCACGATTATTTCGCTATCTAAAAATAGAAACAAATAGAAAATATAAAAAGTTTAATTATTGTTTGTGATTGTTTAGTTTTTAGTGCTTTTATTTTTATCAGGGAGTGAAACATTAATTGTTATACAAAAATCAGATATTATTATTAGAATTCATCTAAAAATATGTGTTCCAAAAATGGGCACACTTTTTTTAATTTATTTTTTTATTTTACATTTTAGTCGTTTAGTTGTAAAGTTTGCGCAATTGATACCAATATTTTTGTATTATTCAGAATGACTCGCTGATTCCGAAAATGAGATTTAAAATTATTTCTATTTATAGGTTTTCGAGATATTGGCCAATGAACATTTTACCGAGCTTTGAAAAAGGTCGTCACACATATTGGCAAATATCTCGCGTTTCATATAACAGATATCGAGTTTTATATTAAGTAAAAGGTAATTAATTAGACACCCAACAAATATTTCTTTTAACTTTTTTAAATTATTTACTTGTTTAAAAGAACTTAATAGGAGAACACAAAAAAAAAATTATTTTTCGGCACAAATTTAAGTTTTTATTATGCTGTTATATATAGTAAAATTCGAAAATTAAGGTGATGCAATTTTTGTTATATTTTAAAATATATGGTTACATTTCGGGGATTGAAAAAAATGTGTAGCCCCCATAAAGTAGAGGGTATTGGAGCCCGTCTCATTTTAAGTGCCGCCGCCCATCTGACTTAATCTTCTCAATTGTTATTTTAGTATTTTTTTAAATATATATTTTTTTACTTTGTTATTTTTGAATTTAGTTTAATTTTATATCTTTTTTAGTTTTGTTCTATTTTATTTACATTTTTTTAAACTTCTTTTGATTTTATTTTTGTTCATTTTTATTTTAAATTTGTAAATAATTTATTTTTGCTTTTATATTTTTTGTTCTTTTTTTTCTTTATTTAATTTTTTTTTTCTTTTCAATTTCTTTTATTTTTTATTTATTGTTTTTACTTTGTTTTTGCTTTAATTGCTAGGATCTTCAATGAATTAAGTCTTTCTTGTTCTATTTTATTTACATTTTTTTAAACTTCTTTTGATTTTATTTTTGTTCATTTTTATTTTAAATTTGTAAATAATTTATTTTTGCTTTCATATTTTTTGTTCTTTTTTTTTTCTTTATTTTTTTTTTTTTCTTTTCAATTTCTTTTATTTTTTATTTATTGTTTTTACTTTTTTTTTGCTTTAATTGCTAGGATCTTCAATGAATTAAGTCTTTTATTTTTTTTATTATTTTCTTTTTTGGTGTTTTTTTCTTATAGTTTTGTTTTTGCTTTTGTATGTTTGCTTTTTGTTTTTTTTTATGTGTTCACTATTTATAATTTCAGATTGTCCCATTTCTGTAGGTTTTTATTTTTTGATGTTCCTTTTTTGTGTTTGATTTTAATACTTTTTTTGTATTTATTGTATTTTCATTTTGTGGCGTTTTTGATTGTGCTTATTTTATTAATCCTTGCTAGGACCTTTTTGTGCTTTTATTTCAATGAAATTCAATGAATTAAGACTTTTAATTTTTTTTTTATTTTCTTTTTTTTTATAGGATTGTTTTTGCTTTTGTGTGTTTGCATTTTGTTTTTTTTTTATGTGTTCACTATAAAATATGAATAACTTCAGATTGTCCCATTTCTGTATGTTTTTATTTTTTAATATACCTTTTTATAGTTTGTGTTTGATTTAATTTTAATTTTAATATTTTTTATATTTTAATTATTTTTAGTATTTTCATTTTGTGGCATTTTTGATTGTGCTTATTAATCCTTGCTGGGATCATTTTGTGCTTTTAGTTCAATGATTTTCAATGAAGACTTAATTTTTTTTTTTTTTCTTTTGGTTTTTTTTCTATTGTATGTTTGCATTTTGTTTTTGTTCACTATATATAATTTCAGATTGTCCCATTTTTTATGTTTTTATTTTTTGATGTTCCTTTTTATAGTTTGTGTTGGATTTTATTTTAATACTTTTTGTATTTTTAGTATTTTCATTTTGTGGCGTTTTAGATTGTGGTTTTTGTTAACTATTTTCAGCTAGGTATTACATATTCCTAAACAATATGATAGACTTACTTGGAAACGCGTCCAAATCCAAGAATTGTTCTTCATCGTCATCATCTTCGATCTCCTCCACGATTTCTTCATTGATTTCCTGCACCGCCTCGGCGGCGCAATCAAATTCAATCGCTTCATCTGCCACCAGCTCAGCTGATCCAACGGAGCAGAAATCATCACTGGTCGTTCGATCATGACGAAAATCTTCGAATTCATCGACAATCAGTGGCGGCGACGGCAATGGCGAGTGCGTTTTTTTGCTTTCATTAGCTCTTGGCGAGCGTATCATTGTTGTTGTAGTGTTTGTTGTTATTGTTGTGGTTGATTTTGTAACTGTGCTGCTGCTGCAGTTGACACCCAAATTGGCACCGCTTGTAGCCTTTGGCTTGATAGGCGTGCGCAACATGATGCTGCTCTTGATTTGCGTCTCAATGTCATCCTCATCGAACTGATTAATGGCGGCTGTGCGTATAGTGGCAACGCCGCCTCCGACACCTGCTGAGCCAACTCTGTCGTTGCTTGCGATTATTTTCACTTTGCCCATATTCATGTTGAACGTTGTGTCCTTCTCTTCGTTATTTAAGGTTTCCTCTTCGGCGATGATGTCTACCGCTACTGGTGGCACTATTTTAACAGTAGCTGCTGTTTCTGTTGCTGCCGCTTCCGTATCCGGCGTCACTATTTCTGCTTCTGCCTCCGCTGTGCTGCCTCCAAATATAGACGCGCCACTTGCATTCTTTTGTATGTAGGTTATTAGATTCTTAATGGGTCGAAACATATTCTGTTCGACGCGTTTGTGGTTCTCTCAACAACGCAATATGCGGCGAAATGAGTTGGCAACAAATTGCTGTAGTTGTTGTTGCTTGCTCAGCAACAGCGATAAGCAGTCGTCAACATGTAGCATCTGCGAATAAAGACCAACACAAATAATCATTATATACTAAGATTAGATTTAATAATGTTAAAATATAAATTATAAAATTAACAGCGAATGAAAAATTTCTTTTAAATGGAATTAAAAAATACGCAGAATTATTTATTATTTAAAACAAAAAAAAAAAAAATATTTATTATAGACTTGCTTGCTTTTCATCTAATGCTGGTTGAGAAAATGATAAATTGGGTCAGTAAATAAATCATTGTATTGCGTCTGTCAAGCGTCTGTAAAACGCAGAAGTAGAGCGTGTTTCTTCTAATACAGACGACAATGAGAATAATATGTATACATTAGAGAAATGACCAAATACTTTTAAAGTTTTATATAGTTTATTGATTAATATTGAATTGAGGAAAAAGTATTCATAAGTTTTATAAAAATTTTATTCTCGTTCTGAAACTGTCATAAATAACGTTATTGTTGCATCTTCGTAATTCCGTCATTTCATGTTTTTTTTAAATTACGGATTATTAAAAAAGACATTCCATTTACATTTATACCAGAAGTGTGATTTTAACCAGTAAACGTGATTTGCAACAGAAAATGATTTAAAAAAAGTTGAAAATATCAGAAAATTTGGTTATTCCCTGCAGGAAATGGTTTCATTGACGACAAGGTCATCGAGGACTTTAGAAAATTTGTCATTGATGAGTATGTCTTGAACAATTTCATAAATGACATTGCATAAAGACATCATACACAATATGTCAATACACCATATATCAATGACATTGTGAAAATCTGTCATTGATGAAATGTTATTGATGACGTCATTGATGAAAATTAACATTCACGTCACATGCCCCTAAAGGTATGCAGCATTTACGTTGTGAAATGCATACAACATACGTCTAGGGGCAGCATTTACGCGTAAAACTGAAAATTTGAGTTCGATGTCACCCTGCCATATAATTCATAGGTACAAATTTAGGGACCAATTTTTATTAAAATAATAAAAAAAATATAAGGGTTTTTCAATAAGAGCGCTACAAAACGGTTTTGGATATCAATGAAATTCTTTATTCCTGTAAAAGTACGTTCGATGCCATTATGTATGGAACTCGATTTCTTTTGCATGGCCACCACGGGCACGCTTGCAGAAGTCCAGACGCTGAACCCAATTTTCGACAGTTTACAAACATAAATCGGCCGATACTGCTGCAATTTCACATTCGATATTCGTACGAAGTTCATCAATCGTCGCTGGCTTGTTGGTATAGACCATAGACTTGACGTAGTCCCAGAGTAAATAGTCTAACGACGTCAAACCTTCTTCTATCTCTTCAGTAAGGTTTGCCATTTCATGATGGAAAGATAAACGAATTCGAATTTCGGTAGTAAATTTTAATAATTTCGACTCGTTGTTGGCTCGTTTATCTTTCCATCATGAAATGGCAAACCTTACTGAAGAGAAATGTCAAAAGAGCGTCAAGAAATATGGCGTCATTTGCTGTCCCTGTCGCTCTACTTTTGTAGCGTCCCTGTTGAAAAACCCTTGAAAAAAACTTTTGTAGCGCTCTTATTGAAAAACCCTTTAATAAGCGAATTATCTCTCAAAATCGCAAAGAGAAGAATTCAAAAATTTTGAAGATTCGATTCGAACTTAAAACACCAAAACCGTCTATTTAAACCAAAACTAATGCCACGTCATAACACAGCGCGATTTACTTTTGGGAAAACCAAAAGTTCTGGGACAAAGTTTGCAATCTATTATATTTAGTGATGCAAAAAAGTTCAACCTGGATGGGCCATTTGAGAGATATTCGACACGCTACTCCCGTAACATTCAAAGTGGATCGCTTATGATGCGGCCTGCTTTCAACTATCTTGAAAAAAACCCAACTTGACAAAAAAATTAAATGCAGACTCAAATATTACAATCAATTGATGGATGAAGCGAACATTATATGTGTTATAACCTTTTGAACGAGAAGTGTCTTTTTATATGTGTGTGATTTTTTATTTTATTTATTTCATTTCGTAATGTAAAGCTTTTTGCTTATCGAACAACTAAATTGCGATTTTCTTTTAGTATGGTTGGATTTTAAAGGAAATTCTATCATCAATTTATATCAAACGATAATTTGGTCCTATAAATAATAAAATTGTTAAAATGATCGTTTGATTTTTGTAAGTTCTATTTAACCCAAGAAACATTTCTACGGAGCTCCGGCATAAACGGAATCACAATTCCGTCATTGCCGGCACGTTAACGGAACATTAAGCAAGTATCCGTCCAAGCAGGTACTAAAACGGAACGATAACGTGCCGATATATCGCATGACTCCGTTTGTATGCCGGCATTTTCCGTATCTCGAACATAATACGTTTGAACACCGATTTCGTGCCGATGGAGACGGATTACACCGATTTCTTTCCGTTAATACTCCGTCTCGCCGGTACCGATTTTCTTCCGTAGTAGCCTGAGTGTTTGAAAAATGAAATCAAAAATCATTTAATATTGCGAAGCAGAGAGCCGACATGCATCAGGACATTGAAAGATAAGTAGCATAAATATAGTTAACATTTTCTTAATATATATTGTCTTCTTCATTGCAGACTAGTAAAGGATACGTTGGATTATTAATGGTGGAACAAAGCCATGGATCATGAAAACAGAAATCAATGTCTTAAATACAAACGAATCAATTAACATCAATTCTTTAATCGCATCAATTTCTATGTTCCTATGATTTTCTGCAGCAGCCTTAACTGCGGTTTACAAACAGTTTTTGGATGCCGAAAAGGTGATGATTACGTTCAAGAATTCACACAGCATAAGCGTAGCCATTGAGAAGCCACATGGCGAAGCGGTGCCCAACCATGTTACCCATTTAGATCGCGAATGATTTCAATCTATTGTTGCAGAAAGGACTCGCAGGTTCACCATTCAATGGAAATGATGAGATCTTAACGCCCACATTAAGAATCTCAGGTGGCCAGCCGATCATCGCGGTTAGTGTGATGGAAATTGCTACATTGTAAACCATCTTGATTTAATAATTAACTTAATATTATAATGAAATTTGTTCATAATTAATTATTAAAATAATCAATTAAAAATAAAATAAATAAAAAATAATAATGTACTTGTTTTAATTTACAAATATAAATAATATTTAAGTAAGCTTATTTTTTCCACTCAGTTTACAGCACGTTTATGGTACGTTTTGTTGTATTCCTCTCCGTTTTTCTTAAAAAATACGGTACGATAATGGCACGTTTTTGGTGCGTTTCAATCGTACTATAAAAATTTGCTCTCCAATACGTTTCCGAATTCAGAAATCGGCACGTTTCCGGAATATGATTCCGTTTTGCTGTACCGATAACGGAACATAGGCGAAACGAATTGTTTCTTGGGAATTTTAATTGAATTTAGTAGAACAATTCATTTGTATCGCTTTTGAATTCGGTTTTCAACGACAAAAACAATTTCCAAACGAATTAAAAAACCGGAAAAACTATTTGAAACAATGTTATTAAAATAACAAAAGTCTAAATCATTATATTAAAATATTTCATACATAAGCGGTAGCAATTCATTCGAAAGCTGAAACATTCTCGTATATTTCCAAATCTAAATGTACACCTCAGATATTGTTGACTGGAAGACATTCGATTCGGTATTCCGTTAATACAACATTTCAAAATTTAGTATAAATTGTGTATAAACATTTGGTTTAATCAATGTTTAAACTGAAAATCTAACAGAGGAACTCCTTTCGTTATAATTATTACAATTATTAAAATCTGTGAAACTAAATTGTTAACGACCTAAAATTATATCGTGAAATTATAAGAGGAGTTGTTTTAACTTTTCAATACTGTAATTTGAAGATTTGATATATTTGCATTTGAAATTTTAATCTGTAACTTACAAAGCAAGGAGTCGAAATCATATATACTAATTTTCCATTAATATTTGAACTTTAAACTTTATTATTTTAATAATTTTAATGATTTAAACATTTTTGAAAGAAACTATAGAAAAAAAAAAATTTAAATATAAACTATAGAAAATGCTAAACGTTATCTTGTTTGACGTTGGAAAATATATGAAATAAAAACGAGAAACATACATATCAACACGTATGCAAATAAATGACTCATATTGTCACTAAAATATCTAAATATGGTGCAAAGTTTCGGACATACGAGATTAAATACGTTATTTAAGTTAATTATAAATGTTAAGTCACAATAAAGCAAAAGTAAAATTTTTAAAACGTGGGGCTCAAAATTCATAATAGAAATAAAAATATAAAATTTGAAAACATAAAATTTATTGTTATATTATAAACTATGACAACAACAAAAAAAAAGCTATAAATAAAAACATTCTAAAATATTCCTAAAACAATTGGGGATTATTAAAATTAAAGTTTACTTTTTGATAATTTTAAAAGTTGATTTTTTTAACCTTAATAAATAATTAATATTTTTAAGTCACAATATATTTGTGTTTATCAATTTAAACTAGCATTTTCACACCAAGAATGTCCCTTTTATTAATTTAGAAAGCATTGAACTCACTACTTTATAAGTTTCACTACAATTTTATATTTATTGCTACTACCATCTGTTGGCGGTTTGAAAATAATTATAAATTTATGTTAAACACATAAGCAAAGTTTCAAATGTTCTATGTGGCATGACATCCATATAAAAGCAACAATTAAAATTCATATATTCAAATTTATTGAAATTAATAATTGCTTGTAAAGGATTCAAAAAAAAAACTGGGTCATTGTGTGGGCAGATTATTTATGGTGTACCACTTTTTGAATGGCAAAGTTTTCTTCTGTTTATCAAGTCTTTATTTTAATGCTACAAAAACGATTAACAATATTGTTAGCAAGAGCTATAACTATGAAAACTTGTGCAAACGGAAGAAATTGGAATTAAGGAAGTACGGTCGTACAAGTTTTAATTTTTTTGTCAATTTCCGTCGTTGTTGTTAACTTTTTGAATCAGTGCAAAATAAAGGATTTTTCAATAAGAGCGCTACAAAAGTTTTTTTTTTCAAACGACGCCATATTTCTTGCCGCTCTTTTGACATTTCTCTTCAGTAAGATTTGCCATTTCATGATGAAAAGATATACGAGCCAACAACGAGTCGAAATTATTAAAATTTACTACCGAAATTCGAATTCGTATATCTTTCCATCATGAAATGGCAAACCTTACTGAAGAGAAATGTCAAAAGAGCGGCTAGAAATATGGCGTCGTTTGCTGTCCCTGTCGCTCTACTTTTGTAGCGTCCCTGTTGAAAAACCCTAAAAATACATTATTTTTATATACAATACATTAATTTTCGATGACTTTCACTTAAAGTATTTATGAGACGCAAATGCGGTTTATGCCCCATAGTGCGTCTTTTGCCTTCTTTAAAACTAACATCTTTAGACACATTTTCTCCAGGCCAAAGATTTTATCCACTTAAAAAATCCATGATTTTTGGACTTTTTTGTTTATTTTATTCATTTTAGTACTTTTTTAAGGAATATATATATTTTCTAATACGAATTATAACTTACGAAATATATTAAAGATTCTCAGAGTAAGATTTATTATTTGAAATATTTAAGAATTTGATATAAATCACCAAATTGAAACCAATTATTTGGTCAACTGTTGAATGAAATCTCGCAAGAAGTCGAGAATGAAACGAGGGTCATTCCACGTCAGAAATATCGATCTTGGCATGATGTATTGATTTTAATTGAATTTATTCGATTCTTCCTCATCGCTTTAATTTTATATTTTGCTTGTTATGATTTCCTACCAGAAATAGTGTGCCAGAGAACCAATTGCGTGTGGAGAAAAATCGGAAATTGAACTTTAAAACTTGATAGTTCAAAAACTATGGGAGACTTCATTGAAATTATATACGTATCAGTGATTTGAAAAATATATTTAACTTATACTAAGTTAAATTTCTAAGTTAAATGTACACAGTTATCGATCACTATTTCTCAAATCCTGTAAACATCATGCCATGATTGATATTTCTGACGTGGAATGACCCATGATCGCGACAATCATGAAGAAACTTATGATATTTTGTATTATTTTGCTACGTCTTAAAAATTATTTATGATATTCTCCCAGAAAAAACTTATTCTATGAATTATTCTTTAATGGTTAATCTATCGAACTAAATACTAAGACTTTTAATTACTTTGATGCCTGCCTAGAATAGGTTAGTCAAATCATACGTCAAAGTAAATCAAAAGAATTTTATAATAAATTTTCATTTTACCAAGGAGTTTCATGTTTTTTTGCACAATCTTTATATTATTTGATATTTTAGTTAAGCAGTAAACGATATCCCTAATAATTTCAAATAATTTCTTAAGCATTATTTTTTAAATGATACAATTTAAAGGATTTTTTGGGTTATACTCGAACAAGATTTGGTAGATACTATATTAAGGACTGCGTCGAATAAAATTGTCCGTTACATATCTTCCCATAATGTGTTATTGCAAGATTCAAATTAAAAAAAATTAATCATAGTAGCTCTGAATTAAATGGCAGAAAATAATTTGTGTCAGTTATAGTCAATACAAAATTTATTTAACGCGAAAATGGCAAACGAAGTGGAAGTGCGAGAAAATATAATTAAAATTTTTCAAAAACAACCTAGTTGGTCTTTTAAAAAAATTGCCAAGGAGGTAGGGGCTAACCCTAAGACCATTTCTCTCGTTATCAACCGCTTTAAGGAAGACCTGAGTATTGATCGGAAGAAAGGTTCTGGTAAAAAAAGGCCCACATGATCGTGAAAAGTCGAAGAAGGTTGTGAATATTTTAAAGAAAGATCCAAGCATATCCGGAAGGAAATTGGCGAGAATGGCGGATTGCTCAGAATCTTTCACGCAGGACAAAGAAAGAAGCTGGGCTGAAGACGTACAAGGTCCAAAAAGTTCCGGATAGAAATGCCGTCAAGAATGAAACCGCAAAACAACGAGCTAAAAAGCTGACCAAGATTATATTATATTATATGTGAAGGAATGCTTGCAAAAGAGATTGCTTCCATTTTTACGCCAACATGAAGTGTCCACATTTTTTTGGCCTGACCTCGCTTCATGTCACTACAGCACAACGGCCTTAGAGTGGATCCAACAAAATGCAGTGATTTTGGTGCCTAGAGAAGCCAATCCACCAAACTGTCCAGAACTCAGGCCGATTGAGAGATACTGGGCTTTAGTAAAAAGGGAGATGAAGACAACAAAAAAAAGTGGCCAAAGAACTTCAAGACTTTAAAAGAAAGTGGTCTTCAGCAGTTGTGAGGGTGACGGACACTACCATTACAACATTAATGGAAGGGGTTCCGGAAAAATTAAAACTTTTTATTAAAAAATATTAATTTCTGGTTTTTTATATTTTTTTTTTAATCTAAAAATAATTTGCAAAATAAAATATTTTATTCTATAATAATTCGATTACTAGATTTCTAGATTTTTTCCTTTTTGTAGCGGACAATTTTATTCGACGCAGTCCTTATATCAAATCAACAGAAAATATATCAAATATTTACAAATTTTCTTCCAATTAATCTCTCTAATACAAATACAAGCTTTAAATTCAGTAATTTTATAAAATATTTCGATTTCACGACTCGCCTAGGTAAATTAAGGTAATTTTGTGAAATGTGTTAAAAATATGAAATTATTATACGTCATTTTAATCAGAAATATCCAATATACGTAAATAATATAAATACTTTGTTGTTCTTAAACCACAAGGCGATCAAAAAGGCTATATCATAATTTATAGGCTATATCATAATTTATAGGAGACCATTACTATATTTTTGCACACAGGTGTATATCTTTTTTACTGATGTGGCATTTTTATTTGTACTTTGACCTTTGAAATATGAAGATGAAACCTCTGTTTTGAACCTTCTCGTATTTTATTTTTAAAGGTCCCTCGGACTCGAGCTGCAAAATTTGTCTAAACTTTGTCTAAACTTTTTATTTAAAGATGAACGGCAATTTATTTTTTAAGTTTGATGAGGTGGCAGGTAAACTGCAGTTAACTCAGAACGATATATAAGTTTAATTTTTGATAGATATAAACATTACTCAATGCTTTTATAAATCTGAGAAATTCTAAACGTCGTAACCATAACTATTGATATGAAATATTTGAGATTTCAATTAGTATAGACATCTTTTGTAATTTATCAACTAATATTAATAAAATATTTGATTAAATATTTATTTAATTAGTATTGCTTTTTTTAGAACAAAACACTACCTCGCAAAAGTTAAATTAAATGCATTTGTAAAAAAATGTCCTAGTACAAAATTTTATAAACTATATAGAATCTCGAATAATCAATAATTTAAAATACAACAAGAACTTTCAATACCTCAATTGTATTAAAAACATGTTTTTGTATTTTCAGACACAGATTGGAATACGATCTACTTTAATACAATATTCGTATCTTCGGATACAGATAATTCCATGACACAAACATGCCTTGCGACAAGTCTCAGTTGATAAATACAGGTAAACAACAAAATCATTTTGTAGTAAATAGAAACGTGTGGATAACACGAAGGTGTCCGGCAATACTGAACAAACTAATAAAAGTGGGTGGTGCAAATGCAGGAGACGCACCACGTAGTACGCAACTAAAAACATGGCAATTGTGACAGGCGAGAAGGCGGTGCAAAGCAACAATTTGCGTTGCGTGTATGTGATGCGATGCATGTGTAGAGAAAGGATCTAAAACCGCAGTCAAGGCGCAGCTTAGAAAATGTACTGCCGTTCAGTAAAGTGCATAGATAGTATCGATGCCACTATGGAGCATGGTGTGGCAAAAGATGACGTAGGCTTAAAAGCGCGACAGCTAAATATAAAAACGAAGGCCAAGGATTTTTTTTCGAAGGTCAAGAGGAACAAACAGAGCGAGGAGGCGTTAGCAGCGGCGGCTTTGTGCCTCAAGTGGTGTTAGTAACTACATGACGAAGTTAAAATGCAATTTTGCTATAACAGAGTAAAATTATAAGATGCTTTTTTTTTAGTAATACAAATGCCAACAGCAAATACACCAACCTTTTAAGTGCCTTTTAAAAATGTCTTCTTCGAGATAATTCTGCTTGTGAGGCCACTTTCAACTTCTTCTGTTCCTTGAGCCTTTGTTGGCTTCGCGCGGCTTCTTTACTATAGCTTGCCGGCGGCAATTTCCAGGCAAATATTGTTCGTGATTCTTTTTTTTTTAAGAAAATCTCTAATCTGCATAAATTATCAGTTATTTAATCGTCGACATTTATTCGTCCAACTATTTCGCTAAATATTTTTACAATTGAAATATTTTTTATCAAATTTTTTTTGTTTTCTTTTTCTCAACCCTTGAAGTCTTTTTGAAATTAAATTCCAGTTTTTTTGTTTAATAATTTTTATGAAATTTTCACCGAGTTTTTAATGGGCATCTCGCACAGTCAATCGCCTGAAATTTTATCATCTACGTTTTTTTTTTATTTCGCACAGAATTCTTTCGTCGTTTACTTTTCAAGTTTATTTCCTGTATTTTTCTTTTACACAATATTTTTTTTGTTTTGTGAACTATTTTTTTTTTTTGCTTTTGCAAATTTTAGTACATTTTACTTAATTAATTTAAGAATTTTCCTGCACTTTTTTTGAGTTCTTATTCCATTTAATTTGAGAAAACGACTCGACGACTCGATTGTCATCGATTCTCTTTTGTTTCTATTTTTCGTCAGTGTTGCAATATGCTTAAATAGAAAATATCCCAATCAGTGTTGGCAGCCATTAAACAACTGTATGGGACTTTTTTTAAGAAAGTACTTTATTTTAGACAAAATATAAAAATATATATTTCAGAAATAAAATATTAACAGTTTAACACCAGCCATCCCTCATGACTTAACATATGGCATGCTTGCAAGATGACTCAGGGAGACTACCAAAAGCTAGCCATAAATAATCTCTTACATGGCTAGTAAGACAAGATTTATATAAAACTCGTAAAGTGTAAAATAAATATTATAAATTTATCCAGAATTGGTTTAAGAATAGTTTATATAGTATAGTTTGTTTGTCGAGTTTACACCAAAAAAAAAAAAAAATATTGTACTATTAAAATTGTATTTAAAATAACAAGGCATCTTGTTTATTTACGTCCAAAGAGATATCTTGTAAATACAAAAACAACAGTATTATAAAACTTTAAAATATTTTAAATTAACGCACAACAAAGTGTTGTTAATATCAAGAGACAGAAATGAAAATGTATTCATTATAACAAGATTATCAAGTCACTTAAAAAATAATGTTCGTTGTAATAAAACAGCTATCCTATCAATTTATTATATTGAATAAAAAGCATATTTTAATTTCTAGAATTTATTTAAAAAAAATTAAAACATTCTTGCAATGAAACCAGCTCTGGATTACCCGAGTGCCCGTAATACCGTAATACGTAATTGCATGTTCGAACTATCTGGGTAGTACTTTTGTTTGTTCGTCTGAACGTTTGTTCATATGTCTGTCCGTCCGTTTGGTTAATGTCGGAAAGTGAAAATAGACCGGGTATTTTTTTTTATTGCAGAAATCGGTAGCCAGACATCGTGGAAAATCGAATGATACCGTTTGGAGTCGTCCATGACCCCCAAACAATTTATCCCTCTTTTCGTAAGTTGTCAATATATATTTTGGGGCAAATATCTATTAAATTGTATTTTTTTTTATATATAATACGAATTAATGAGCATAATAATGAGTCTAAAAAATCCGCCGCACGTCGGTGCCGCCTCATGGTGTAGTGTAGCTCCTCGGAAATTGATAATATTTATTTTCAAAATTCCACAATTATTTTCTATGTGTGTACGTTTAATCAAAAAAATTGAAAACATATTTAATTTATACTGTTTTATGTTTCCCGTTCCTCGGAAAACTTGGTCATTTTTTATTATAACAATCCGACGTGCTTCCGTTCATCGGGAAACTCGATTGTTGCATCTTATTAAATTTTGATAATTAAAAAAATTTAAAGAGAACAATTTAATTTTCTTGACATAATGAATTATTTTTTTTAGTACTTTTTTTTAAAGAATTTTTAAATTGATAACAAACATTCGGTAAATGAGGATAAACATTGGCTGCATTCAGCGACCTCAGCAGTTGCGAAACTGCTCAGTAACTCATCGCTTACTGTTACTGAATGCACCGCAATCTCAGCTGTCAATTTACAAATTAATTTATTATTAATATTTTATTAAAGTTACATTGATTGAAAACATATTTTCCAATCTAAATTCTATTTTTGTTTATAAATATTTGAGTTAAAATGTCATCGAATGTCATTGATAACAAAGGCAGCGCAAATGTAGCGTAAACATTTCATGCTGGAAAAAATGACGACCGCTCACTAAACATGTTGAGGGTAGCATGTCATTCAAGCTCAAATTGCTCAACAGCTGAGGTCGCTGAATGCAGCCATTGTTTTCTGATGCCTATCCAAAAATATAGGGCGAATATTTTGTATATGAAATTGTATCATTGAGTAATTTTTAATTTTTATATAGTCGTTTTAAGGTGTTAGTTAAAGTTTAAATTTTATCTATTTTTAATTCTACATTTTTGACGTTATTAAATTTTTACAATCTGAATTACGAAATTAATTAATTTATATCAATTTTTGTCTTTGAGTCGTTTGCAATGTACTTCAAAATCATGTTTTTATTCAAAATTTCAAATGTTCGCTAAAAATTTAAAATGTTTATTAAAAAAGTGAAATGATTATAAATTTTCAATTTTTTAAGAAAATATTTTAATTTAAACTTTATTAAATATACATTTATATTAATTTTATTGTATGCGTATAACTTCGAATTATGTGTTTTTTAGCTCATACACACACTTGGTGTGTGTATTAAACTCAGAACAATACTGTTATATTCGAATTTCGATGAACGAATTCCGTTTCTTTTTATATTTCTTGAAATAGCAATTTAAACTTTTATGATTTATACATTTTTACATTTTTACTTTAATTCTAAAAATCGGCAATTTCCGGAATTTGATTCCGACACATAGGTGATATATGTGGTAATAGTGATCTTATTAGGTTTTATTAGGTGTCTAAATTTAGTCTGAATTCAAGAGGTAAAATATAAAATTTGCTCTTTTGGTCAATCTGATTAGCATACCACTGATATGAATTTAAATTATTGCGTATTTGTTGTTTAAATATATTTAATTGATGCATGGCATTGATCTTAGTGGAATTTCAATTAATAAAAAAACAAAATATGAAAAAAGTAATAAATTAACATTTATACAAAAAAAAAAGGAAAACATCTTAACAACGCACGCGTAAATACATGAATAATGTAGATGGAATTCGAATTCGTGCGAACAACGGCAGACAAGGTGCTTTTTGGCAAAATTCAAATTATGTGCGTAGCGGCGGCCGGCATCTGTCAAAAAGTGATGAAATAGAATTTGGCGGGAAAATTCCAATTGTTTTTATTTGTTATTTTTAAATATTATTTTTTTTTCTCTATTTTTTTTATACATAGTGCGTTGACATCGTATAAAATAGGCCTGATTTTAATAAACTACTGTGTTTTTTGATTTTATTTTGCGGAAGAGATTCTCGGATACAACGTGTTTCCATGCGTAATTCGAAATTGAAGTGTTTTTGTTGATGTTTCTGAGGCTATTGAACTGATCAAGGATTTTTGTTGTTGCTATTAAAATTTAAATTTTTTGTATTTTTATGTTCAAAGTTTTTGGTGGGAGGCATATCTTGAAAAAAATGTATTGTCTAAATATTTTCCAAAAACAGTGTTATTTTTAATGAGGCAAACTATTGTCAAAATAAATAGGATTTTTATACAAAAATAAAATGTTCAATTTGTGTTAAAATTGGGTAGTTACCACGTATCAATTCGGTATTAAACTAGTATTAATTTATTGAAAAAATTATTTTCTTCTGAACAAGTATAAAGTATATTTTTTGTGATGAAGTAATATGCATTTAATAATATACACACAGAAAAATGCTCTTTTGGCATGAGGTTGTAAAAGTTAGTTGTACAACTAACTTAATTCGGTTAAATCGAATGGTTTACAAATATGCTGGCGGAACTGCCATATTAGCCTATATATATATATATGAAATATAAGTCTATACACACTCCTAATGGTTCTAAATCTGTACTAAATTGTTCAGAAACCGTTCGAAATTGGTTGAAGTACAAACTAAAACTCTTTTTATTTTGACAATAACAACTGACTAAGCGGTTGAGAGAACCGAAAAAGTTGGTTAGGCAAAGAGTTGGTTTGCGCAACAAATCTCTATTCTGTGTGTAGTTACCACGTATCGATTCGGTATTAAACTAGTATTAATACATGTACATAATTATTTTCTTTTGAAAAAGTTTTAAGTATATTTTATTTGTGATGCATTTAATAATATATTATAAATTGTACTCTAACATTTTAATAATCTCATTAACCCCAGTTAAAGTTAACTGTTTAAAGACTCAAAACACTTGGTACTTAAAGAATTCAACATCTGCATCAGCATCTAACACATCATCATGTGCATCGTCTGCCTCTAGAACTGACAGCTGTCAGTGCAATTATTGCATTTGCATCTGAAAACGTGCTACTGTGTTTTCGTTGTCTGCCACACTAGAAAAAGGTTAACTTTAATGCTATCTGTCTGTCTGGCTGTTACGAAATTTGAAGTTCAACATTTCCGCAATTTTATTCTGACACCTTAAAAGATGGCGATAAAAATCTACTGATTTTTATATACAGTACCATTGACTTTGCAGTACGATAGTTGATATTTACAAATAATTGATTGATTGATACATTGCTACGGAAACTAAACCTAATCGATTCACTAATATCATAATATATGCCATAATATAGGTATATAATATCATGTCTTTTCTAAAAAAAAATACAATTCTTTGTTTTTAAGGAAGTTATAAAAATTTATCAAAAATTACCTTCATTAAGACCATTATGGTGCTTTCATGGATGTTTTTGAAAGCTGCGGTCTTCCTAACCTCAAATTCCTTTATTTCCATCGATACATATTGCGTCTCCTTTAGTTTTCGTTTAACAAGAGCGCATTAACGTTCCACTGACCTTAGCTCTGCGCAGTTTGGCGGATTAGGCTCTCTAGGTACAATTTTTATATTATTGTACACAGAAAAACCCTTTTTTGGTATGAGGTTGGAAGAAAACAAAAGTTAGATATAGCAACTAACTTCACACTTGAAATATTAGTCTATACACACTTCTAAATGTTTAAATCTGTACTAAATTGTTCTAAAACAGTTCGAAATTAGTTGCAGTACAAACTACAACTTTTTTCATTTTGACAATAACAACCGGTTAGAGAACCGAATAAGTTGGTTGGCGCAACAAATCTCTACTAACATTTTTGTAATTCCAACCTCATGTCAAAATAGGATATTTTTCTGTGTGTATTTATCATTTATCATTCACTATTTGAATCATAATATGTTTATAGAAATATATTTATATTAACAAACATTTTAATAAATATGTACACACAGAAAAATACTCTTTTGGCATTAGGTTGGAAGAACTAATAAGTTAGTTGTATCAACTAACTTCATTCGATTAAATCGAATTGTCTACAAATTTGTTGGCGAAACTGTCATATTAACCTATACACCTGAAATATTAGTCTATACACACTCCCAATGGTTTTAAATCTGTACTAAATTTGTTCTAAAATAGTACGAATTTGTTTGCGGTATAAACTGCAACTCTTTTAGTTTTGACAATAACAACCGACTAAGCGCTTGCGAGAACCGAATAAGTTGGTTGGGCAAAGAGTTGGTTGGTGCAACAAATCTCTACTCTGTGTGTAATTATTATAATAATCAATTATGTTCTTAGTAATTATGCAAAATATATTTTTTGCTATAATCATACATTTCACAACAAATCATCAAAAATAAAACAACGATATGTCGCAACATACAAAACGATCTTATCAAATATTTTTACAAATTATATTTACACAATTTTTTTTTAGGTTTCTCATGAAGCATAAATTCTAAGAATGTCTGCCGAAAATACCAGCATAATATTGCACATTTTAGTTATTAAATTAAATAACTTTGAGCTGCATAAAAATGAAGATAAACCAAATAAAGATATAAACCAAAAGGCTAAAAATACGTGAAACGAAGGAAGGGTCATTGTTAAAGTAACTGGGAAAAATTACGTCAAAAATGGAACAAAATACAAAAAAAAAGAAAGAAAAATTGAAAAAATCAACTTGAAACTACCGGCAAAGCCAGACAAGTCTGCGACAATACAATGATGGTTGTTGTGATTGGTGATATATAAAGTTGTTGTTGTTGGTTTTAATGTTGTAAAAGTTCAAACCTTTATTTGTTTGCGAAATCGAAATCGAAATGAAGTGCAAAATGTTTGCACTTGGAGTTCAAGTACAGGTTATGTTGCTGTGTTGCCAAATGCAGCAACAGAAAAATAAAAAAATACGAAATAAAAAATTAAAAAAAAGCTACCAAAAATGATTTTAAAATAAAAATTTATAAAAAAATAAATATAAAAATAAATACAAAAATAAAGCAGCAACATTTTTACGGCAATTTTTGCCTTCACAACAGCAACAATGACAGCAACAAAAGTGGCCGCGGCGCAGTTGACAAAATTAAAGATTTTTCGGCGGCGATAATTTTATGTTTCAACAGCGGCAACAGTAACAACGTCAGCAGCAACATAGTGTTGAAAACATTGTTTAGCAAGACACCAAAATTTAAGGCTGGGTGCGCGTCTGCGAAGGTGCAAAAAGGGCTGCCAGACCGACTGCTGACTGTCTGTCTATCTGATGATGGTGGTTTCAATTGATATTTTAGGGTCGGCGGCAGGTTTTTTCCGGCAATATCGTTGCTACTTTCTGTCTGAAATCAATTTTGCCAAATCTTGAGGTTGTGAAAAATTTGAATATTTGGCGGCAGCGAGAACGTGTTGGCATTTGATGATTGACAATGACTATTGGGGGTGTTTAAGGAAGTAGAAAATATTTAAGATTTATTTTAAGAGGTTCTTTTTAAAAAAGGATGGACATTTATGAAACCATTTTTGTATAACTTCATACGTTCAAAAAAAAAAATATAAATATTAAAAAATATGTTTAAAAAAATAAAAGGTTGAATTTTTAATCGATTTCACGAGGTTCTAAAATATTTATAACACTATCCAACACGATGATTTTTTTAATGAAGTTCCGAACATCAATTCTATATAATTCGCTGGTGCTGATTTCGATTAGATATATATTTTTTTTGCTATTACGTATAGTTTTTCAGAAAATTGCAATCGTAACAATAAAGAACATTCTACTATTGAAAAATAGTTTTACAAAAAACCTTAAACGCGATTATTCTTTTAATGATCAAGACTAATTTTAATATTCTAACACACAGAAATATTCTCTTTTGGCATGAGGTTGGATGAATGAAAAAGTTAGTTGTACCAACTAATTTCATCGAAGGTTTTACAAATTTGCTAGCGGAACTGCCATATTAGCCTATACACTTGAAATATTAGTCTATACACACTCCTAGTGGTTCTAAATCAGTACTAAATTTTTCTAAAACAGTTCGAAATTGGTTGCAGTACAAACTACAAACTCTTTTAATTTAAACAATAACAACCGACTAAGCGATTGAGATAACCGAAAAAGTTGGTTGGGCAAAGAGTTGGTTGGCGCAACAAATCTCTATTCTGTGTGAATAAATTGCAAAATTACAGTTTTTGAGATGAAAGTCCAGTATTAGTTTTTGTAAAAAATCAAAAAGAAATTTGTGTTACATAAAAAGTGTGTCGAGAGATTTTTTTGATATAAAAAAAAGATATTAAAAAAACTGAAACACTGTTTAACATACATAGATGATTTTTTAATTTATATTAAGAGGTTCTAAAGTCGGAAATTAAAGAAAAAACTATTTTAAGTAAGAACCACTATATTTTAATTTTAATAACAAATCATAAAATGCGTCGAAACGCATTTGTTGCGCTGCCGGAACTATTTACCAGCAGCAACAACATTTACAGCACCAGCAACAATTGTCACCACAAAGACACCTCAGTGGCTGTCGCATAACCGGTGGCGCCCAGCGGCACGGCAGTGACATGTAATTAAATTAGAAAATCGCGCGCAAAATCTACACGACGAGCGACCGGCATTATTATGACATTAAAACTGAGCAAGACAGCAACATTAATAAAAAAAAACAGCAACAACAACATTAATAGACGCCATATTAGAGGCAGCAACGACAACAACAATATGATTAACAACCGCATGAATGACAATAACAACCTTATGCTAAACAACAACAAAAACAAAAATTACAACAACAACGAAAACTCAAATGACCCAACAACAAATATACAAAAAAAACCAACAAAAGGTTACAACAAAAACAAAAGACAAATGACAACCGTCTGTCAACTCCTCCACTAAATTCGTTTGTTGCGCTTAAAGTTTTCATTACTGCGCTTGCGCGCTAGTGTCGCGAAATGGCGCCCGCCAACCAATGTTGGCAGCCATCAGCAAATGGTGCGAGTGTGGGGCTGGTGGCACGAGGAGGGAGATGGTTGTATTTTAATGTATTTTTATTAATGGCTGCGCATGCGTGCAAAGTCCAAAAATACGCGACGGTACAATGCAGTGAGTCATACACTCGCACAACCACACTAACTCACTCAGTCGCACAGTAACTGTGCTTCAATCAAAGCATTAGACGAAGCTTTTGCTTGGTGGGTGGTGGGTGGTTGCGACGAAGTAGCTACAAAAGTTGCCAGATGTTCGCAAGTAACATATAATAAATATCTTTGTTTGATAGTAATCGAAATTAATTTAGTTCACCGATTTCCAAGGTTCTGAAAGAAATTTGTTCGGTTCTCTCAACCGCTTAGTCGGTTGTTATTATACGAATAAAAGAGTTGTAGTTTGTACAAACAATTTCGAACTGTTTAGAACAATTTAGTACAGATTTCGAACCATTAGGGGTGTGTATAGACTAATATTTCAAGTGTATAGGCTAATATAGCAGTTCCGTCAGCAAATTTGTGAACCCTTCGATTTAACCAAATGAAGCTAGTTGTCTTTTTCATTGTCCCAACCTCATGCCAAAAGACGATTTTTCTGTGTGTGGAAACTGCCATTTTGGGGAAAATGTTTTGCTTTTCGAATACTACGTACAGTGATAAGTGCTTTTGTTATGTATTCTGAGTTAGTTTGAAATTTAAATCGAATTAAATAGTAAATATTCAAAATCGAAATAAAAGGTTTAAAAAACAATTACACACAAAATAGAGATTTGTTGCGCCAACCAACTTATTCGGATCTTTCAATCGCTTAATTGGTTGTTATTATAAAAATAAAAAGAGTTGTAGTTTGTACTGCAATCAATTTCGAACTGTTTTAGAACAATTTAGTATGATTTAGAACCTTTGGTAGTGTGTATAGACTAATTTTTCATGCGTATAGGCTAATATGGCAGTTTCGCCAACAAATTTGTAAACCATTCGATTTAACCGACTGAAGTTTGTTGGTACAACAAAGTTTTTCATTATTCCGACTACTATTGCAACCAACAATGGAAAAAGCGAAACAGTAACATGTATCTGGTTTAACTATACCCAATTTCGGTATTTCGACACAAAGTGACGTTTATTTACATTAAAAAATATGTAATTTAAATACTATTGACGTCATTTTTACATCATTCGTTCATTGATTTCGTGCGTTCGCAATAATTTTAGTTTCAATTTGAGGAACATTTTTTAAACCACTATTTTCTTGAATAAAACGTCCGAATAACGTCAAATTAGCAAATATAATTCTTAATTATCCTTAAAATTATGATGAGTTGCCAATAGATTATATTGCACATAGTTTAAACTTGGGTCATCAGTTTGTAATACCCAGAGGGAATTATTTGTTTATAAAAAATGTAGGTCTACTACATTTTGTTGGTTTTTAAATACATTTGATTTTATTTGACTTGATATTACTACACCATGTATTGAAAATTCGTTCTCTACAAATTGTAGAAACTGTATTATTGTTTCATTATTTGCATTTATTTTAATTATTTGGAATTCGTGTGAACACAAAACGAACGTATTACGAAAGGTCGTGTAGTTATAAACGAATTCGTTGTCATATTGCAGAAACTGGGTTTTCACACAAACGATAAGACACATGACGGACGACTGCGAAGGTGAGAAGGTATAAAAAAATCCAAGCATCCCAAGCATTTCACCGAAACGAGAACTAGTGATGCCAACTAATTGAACCAACTAAAACTATTTGCTTTTGAAAATGAAAAACGCGAAAGTAAAACTTGCCACCTCTTCAGAGAGTAATATACATATTAATTCTCTAAGACACACAATTTTCTTGTTATTGACAGATACGTGATGAAGGGTGCCGAACGGCGAATTTGATGTTCTTTTCAATGATCGCTCTATTATTGCCGCCTTTATTCAGGCAGCAAGAAGTATGCCATCTTTATAGTTTAACTTGTCATTCCTTTGAATCGTCAGAACTGATAATGCTTAGTGGTGCTTCCAACTCATCATCAGGAACAGATTTAAGTTATTTATTTTCATTATTTATTTTTTTATTTATTTATTTATTTGTTTATTTATTTATTTATTTATTTATTTATATTTTTTATACATTTCTTGAAGTTGCGGGGATCTTCAGATTTATATGTACTGTTCTCCTGAAACGATGTCGGTCTGTCGTATGTTTGTTGAAATTACGATTACATATAAATTAGAAGAGCAGATCAATACCTGGTATTGCACATGAGTACGACGCTTATGTTCAAATATCTCATAAAATACAAACGTCTATAGGTGAATTTTACTTTATACCTGAACATTTTTTTGTAACTTTTGTTACTTTGTGATCAAATATTTTAATGTATGTTAGCGGCCCTGAAAATCGAAATTCTTTACACCTATGAGTACTCGGTACACCTATGGGTACTCAAACGTAAGGAAATTCTTTAAAGATTGAAAGTTTCCAGTTATTTTCATAATTCTAAACTCTGGCGAGCTCTGGTTCACTTTAAACACATTATCCCATATTTATAGGGCTTATCAACATATTTGTATCGGCTTATATCGACTATAACTTTCATAATTCTTACCAACATCATCACTTCAATAAATTTCCCTACTTCAAAATTTCCCAAATGACCTAACTTACTATTTAGTAATGTTTTAGATCCTTCGAATTTGAATTCTTTCCTATGTCAGAACTAATAACTCATGAAATAAATTCTTTTTCTGATGCTCTGGCAACATTCGTTGCGGCAACATGTTGCTGTTGCTGTCTGCACTTGGTGCGCTTGCTGTCAGCGCCTACGCGTTCTTCTGTGGCCGTTCAAAAGCATCGTTACTAATTTATGAATTCAAAGTTTATGCGCACAATAATTATTCAAAATGTAATTTTTTCAATTTTGCCATAATTTTTGCTTTACTTTTTTTTTTATTTATATGATTTTCTAGTCAATGAGTTCGATGAGGTGGTTTGACTGCAATGTGCGAGAATATTTATTTGACTGCGCGTTATTGCTGGCAGCGACAACTGCAACATTGAAAGACGGACAACAACGACGCGACAAAGAGGTTTGGCGATATATTTGCTGTTTTGTTGTTGTTGGTGTTTCTGGTGATGCCAGAAGGTGGCTGCGGTGTGGCAGCGGCATTTCAAGCGCCAGGCAGCGGCAGCAGCCAACAGCGTCGTCAATTGATTAATTTATGAAGCATCGTGTTTTTTGGGTGCAGAGTGGCAATAATGCTCTTGCTCTTGTTGTTGCTGCTGCTAGTTTTGTTGCAATAATTTATGGCCCAAAGTTCAATGGGTTTGCGCTGATCATTATATAAAATATCGCACATTTGCAACAACAAGTACAACAACATTTAAAAGTAATTACAGCGCATTACACACGTTGTGGCTTAGATGGCGCTGCTGTCGTTTGTTGGTGAAACTATTTTTAATTGATGTTTAACTGACTTTACAAGTGTTTGATTTAGGAGTTATTTGCATATCGGGTTTACTGTATTTTTTATTATTGTTTGAAACCTTGAAAATGTTTTAAAATAAAACATTAGATTTTTATTTTTTCTTAGGATATTCAGTTAATCGAATATGAGAAATGGATCTAAACGCAATTAAATTGTTTCAATCCATGATTTAAAAACATATAGGAATAAAATTAGTTTTGACCACTAAAAGAAAATGAAACACAAGATTTGCATAGTACCTACTATATTTTATTCATTCTTAGAAGTAGCAGACAAGGATATTTTGACATCGGCATGAGATCAATGCGAGAAGAACAATTTACACGATATCGGACACTTTCTCGCAGCGATATCAAGCGCCAATTGGACCTACGTGGTAGGTATATATCGATGCGGTCTGTCGGAGTATGACATTTTTTAAAAACGATATCGAAAAAAATGACTAAAGTTCGAGGTTGTTTTGAAAAATATTGCAATATCGATGCGATAAATGTCGTAAATATCGTATCTTTTCAAATAATTTAAATGTAAAAACTACACACAGAATCGAGATTTGGTGCGAATTGCCAATTTCGAATTGTTTTAAAACAATTTAGAAATATATTGAAAAATAAAAATATGAAATATAAAATATTTTTTTATATAAAACGTTTTTGATGTGAACTTTTAGGATTCAATAGATTATATTATCTACCGCCCCACGTTTCATTTTAAATCATACTAAAAATTCACTTAAATCGTTTTATATTAACAAATAATTTTTATTTCATATTTTTTATTTTTTTTTCATTTTTTTTTTGCGTCAGTGTCTGACAGAATTCCTAATATTATTAAAATCAAAAATATTCATGTTTCATAGTGTCTTTCATATGAAAACGTGGCGATAGAACCATGATGAATCGGATGGTATGAAAACGATATTATTGCATTTTCATCCAGTTCGAAGCAATATTTAAAATCTGTAGTCTGTACACACAGAAAAATTCTCTTTTGCCTTAGGTTCGCAGAATGAAAAAGTTTGTTGTACCAACTAACCTTATTCGGATAAATTAAATTGTCTACAAAATGGTTGGCGGAACTGTTATCTTAGCCTATACAGATGCAATATTAGCCTATACACAATCCTAATGGTTCTAAATATGTACTAAATTGTTCTAAAACAGGTGGAAGTTGGTTGCAGTACAAACTACAACTTTTTTAGTTGGTTGGGCAAAGAATTGGTGGGCACAACAAATCTGTGTGCTCATAGCGAAGATAGATTAAAATGAATTACAAAATTTGTACCGAACTGACAGACAAGAATGCAACCAAATCAACACGTTTAAAAAAACTATTAAAAAAAATATCAAAAACTATTAATTGTATGGTATTTTATACGTTCATGATTTACAGATCCACCCCGCATTCAGTAGCAACGCGAGATGCAAAGAAGCGATACAAAGAGAAGAGGAGAGAAGAGAGACGTCTTTTCAGGCGAAAAATAAGAGACAAAAAGATAGGAGATAAAAATATATGGGGACAAAAATGAGTCTCGAAAATTCTTCGAGAAGATAAGACAACTAGCCGGAGGCTTAAAGGCGGGAGCCTCTTCCTGTAAAGATGAGAATGGGAATCTTGTGACGGATATCAACAACACACTGACAATATGGTTGGAACACTTCTTTAAACTGTTGGCCGGTGATTATGATAGCAATTCCACAAATAGAGAAGTAAACCCGGCACCCCCAGTACGTTAAGATTCCGCCACCCGACCGTGACAAGGTCAGAACAGCAATTGCTTGGCTGAAGAACAACAAAGACACAGGTGTTGATCGCCTGTCTGCTGCGTTGCTTAAGACCAGAGGCGACGAGCTAATAAATAGCATGCACGAGCTCGTAAGCAGAATATGGTCGGATGAAAGCATACCAAGTAACTGCCGGCCTCAGCAGTCCAGATGTAGAGCGCTGGCCTTGCATTCTGAAGGTCTCCGGGTTCTAATCAGCCTTCTTAATATCGGATATAAAGTTCTATTCCATCGAGTGTATTATGTAAAAGACTGAAGTTCATCGTCAACAGACTGATTGGACCTTATCAGTGGGGTTTCAGATCTGGCATTTCCACCATAGACCATATTTTCAAATTCTGGAAAAGAGCCAAGAAAAACAGATCGACACCTACCACCTATTGGTCGACTATAAAGCCACCTTTGTTACTCCGATAAGGGATAACTTATATGCCACACTGTCTGAGTTTGGTATACCTGCGAAACTTATTAGGCTTTGTAGGATGACCTTGATCAATACACGTTACTCAGTTAGAGTTGGAAAAGACATCTCCGAGCCATTTGAATTGAGGTTTCAAACAGGGTGATTCCCTATCTTGTGACTTTTTTTACCTATTGATGGAGAAAATAGTTCGAGATTCTGAACTCTGTCAAAGCGGCACTATCTATAACGAAAGTGTCATGCTGCTCGCATATGCCGAGGTTATTGATATCATTGGCAGGAACACACCAGCAGTCAGCGCAGCAATTCTCAGATTGAAAAGGAGTCGCGTCGAATGGGTCTTGCGGTAAACGAGTGAAAGATGAAATAGCTTGTGTTAACGAGTGACAAAAAGTCCGTGCATATGGGCTAGAAATCGAAATTTGACATCGACTAGTCCGACATTCATCTATCTTGGATCTACCTCTATCGTTGTTGCCTCCAACCGTCAGCCTGGAAATTAAACGGAGAATAACTTCTGCTAACAGATGCTACTTTGGGCTCAGTGGGAAATTGATGAGAAAGTACTGAAAGCATTCGAGAGAAAGATTGTCCTTAAATTTTTTGATCCTATCTGCTTTGCTAGCGAATATCGAATCAGAATGAACTATGAGCAGTACGAATTATTCGACGACATTGGCATAGTCAATCGCATCAAGTTCCAGCAGTTTTGTTGGCTATGGACGAAAATGCTTTAAGGCCATCGTCGGCTTAAGAAATTCACACAGAACTCATGAGAAAATTATATTTCATGTGAGAATCACGGGGTATTTTTTCATTGTCGCAGGCAAATATATCGCACGAACCTTAGAATTGAGTCCATGATTTTAATTAGAACGTTTGTTTTAAGAATATTTTCCAAATATTGAAGTATTTCTTGTTATGTCAGAAATGCGTGATTTCCATTATATATGTTTGCGGATAACAAACTGCATGCTGAAGAACCATCCTATAGAACTTGATTGTCTATAATAAAATTGTGTTCAACAAAATGATCGCAAAGTTTAGTCCTTATAAATAGACAACTAGCAAACACTAGCAACACCGCAAATAAACAGGCAATCAACATCTGATCAACAACAAGATCAGCAACACAAACATTTCCTCGTGTTGTACAGAGTGATGTTAACAAATATTTTGCATACATAAAACGCGCATTTTAGCCACAATTGTAAGGCAATAAAATAGTTTAACAAACAATTCATAACCGTACTTTTGGCGGCTCGGTGCCACCACCTCGGCAACATACAGTCATCCTTAGATTGCAGTTGTAGTGTTTGTTGTTGCTGCTGCTGTTATGATCGGCGGCAGCAACAACACTTTAAGCCAGGTGTTAAAACAAGCCTGCTTCAGCCAAAAACCGCAAAAACAAAAACCATAACAGCAACTAAAACAAAAACAGCAACGGCAGACAACAACCATGCAACATCGACAACAAAAAATCACGATCAGCGCACAACGAGCAACAAATAAACAAACGAGTAACGTGAGATTTTGATGAATGATCCTGACGTGGCGAAACGCCAGTTAAAAGCGCTGTAATAACAGAAGTTTGTAACGATAATGGAGCATAAATAGTACGAAGCTGCTGTATTTTTATTTTCGGCGGTGGCAGTGGCACTGGCGGTTGAGGCGGCTGCGGCAAATTGAGGTGTCTGAGCAGCAGTGAGTGCAGGCGAAAAAATTTCAGTAATGTGAGTAATTCATTCAGTAATTCATTGTTGTACAATCTTCATATAATTGAATAAATTTATTATCATTATATTTATCATATTCATAAAATATTCATTGTTTAAATAAAGTATTTATTAATATTTTAAATTTGTATGTTAATATGAAGAATTGTTCACGTTAAACAGTTATTTCATCATATTAATGTCATTTTCATTGATAATATTTTTATACAAATGTCCACCACCTTATGCATGACGTGCCATTAACGATGTCATGCAAGTCATTCATAGATACAGCTTCTAAGACATTTCATCAGGTGATTGTCATGTATATGAAAAAACTTTGGCAAATTTGATGTCTATTTATGACTTGTCTTGGAAAGCTGTATTAATGATATCTAAATTGACAAGATTTTCAAAATGACCCTGATATATTTTGATGACATTTGGTTTAATGCAACTTCCTTTACAAAATGGTTGTAGACATATTCATCAGTGACTAATTTTTCAATGTCCTCGATTCATTATTGCTGACCTTGTCGTCAATGATGTAATTTCCCGCTGGGTAGTTCATCCTAATGACGTACATCTTTATTTAGATGTGTTAAAGTATTTCTAAAGTCTTAGAATTTTCCGGAATTAACTGATCAATATATATTGTTGTATACTTATACTCATGGATCGCTTATGTGTTGGTTCTACATTCCGAATAAAATCTCATAAAATACCATTTAAAATAGAGCAGTAATTGATTTAATAGTACCTACACAAAAAATAAATATTTTCATACAAATTCAAAAATAATGTTATAGTATTTTGTACTATTTAATGGGATTTACCGATTTATTTAATAGTTTATCCTATTCATTAATTTCAATAATAAAATCTATTAATTTTATGGTATATTTTTTCTAAGTGCGGTCACGTCTAAACTGCTGAATCAATTAGGCTATATATGCACACAGAAAAATCCTCTTTTGGCATGAGGTTGGAAGAATGAAAAAGTTAGTTGTACCAACTAACTTTGTTCGGTTAAATCGAATGGTTTACACATTTGCTGGTGAAACTGCCATATTAGCCCATACACTTGAAATATTAGTCTATACACACTTCTAATGGTTCTAAATCGAAATGGTTCAGTTCGAAATTGGTTGCAGTACAAACAGTACATTTCTTTTTATTTTGACAAAAACAAACGACTAAGCGGTTGAGAGAACCGAATAAGTTGGTTGAGCAAAGAGTTGGTTGGCGCAACAAATCTCTATACTCTGTGTGGGCGGGATTGGACAAGAGGCGTAGCACACCCATACAACCTAAACATGATAATGAAACAAACTCAAACACAAAAATATTACAAAGCAAAAACAAAAAAAAAAAACAAAAGTAAAAACACAAAAACAAGAAAACAAAAGCAAAAATACAGAAACGAAAATTCAAAAACAAAACGTAAAAAACAAAAGAAAATCCACTTTAACAGCAAAAACACTGAACCAAAATGCGAAAGTAAAAACAAAAGTCAAAATGCAAAAAGAAAAGCGAATGAAAAATAAAAGTAAAAGTAAAAACAAAAACAAGAGAAAACGCAAAGTAAATCTAAAAAACAAAATCCAAAAAAGAAATAAACAAACATACAAAGAAATCAAAAATGCATAAAACGAAGAAAAAATAAAAAAAAGTCAAAAGAATAGCAAAAAAAACTCAAAACCTAACTCAAAAAACAAAATAAAAAAGACTCAAACATTGATAACACACACAGAATAGAGATTTGTTGCGCCAACCAACTCTTTGCCCAATCAACTTATTCGGTACTCTCAACTGCTTAGTCCGTTGTTATTGTCAATGTGAAATGAATTGTAGTTTGTACTACAACCAATTTCGAACTGTTTTAGAACAATTTAGTACAGATTTAGAACTATTCGGAGTGTATATAGACTAATAATTCATGTGTATAGGCTAATATGGTAGTTCCGCCAGCAAATTTGTAAACCATTCGATTTAACCGAATGAAGTTAGTTGGTACAACTATCATGCCAACCTCATGCCAAAAGAGGATTTTTCTGTGTTCAATAAAAGCAAAAACCAAAACAAAATGAACAGCTGTGCCTCAAAAAATGGGTTAAAAAAAATATATAATTTTGAAAACTTATTTTGAATTCGATTTTTAATAACAAACTGCAACCAAAATCCATCCATCCTTCGATTTGAGAGTTGTTTTCGGATTAAGCGGGGCTTTGTTCAGCCAAGCCGGGATAACTCGCTCGCAACTATTAAATATTAATATTTAAAAACAATATTTAAATTTAATTTTATTTTCAAATCTTTTCTATATATCCCTCCTTTTTTGCTAAAAAGTACACTCTGTAATCAGTCGTTCACCACATATAAGAATTTTTTCTGTGTATCACTTAATTTCGCATTCCAAATTTTGAACATAATTCAGCTTTTAATTAATCAACACTTTGGCCGAAACCCAGTTGGGTTGAAAGTTAAAATTTCGTTAGAGTGACGGAATTAGGTACACACAGAAAAATCTTCTTTTAGCATGAGGTTGGAAGAATGAAAAAGTTAGTTGTACAAACTAACTTAAATCGAATGGTTTACAAATTTGCTGACGGAACTGCCATATTAGCCTATACATATGAAACATTAGTATGTACACACTCCTAATGGTTCCAAATCTGCACTAAATCTGCACTAAATGGTTCTAAAACCAGTTCGAAATTGATTGCAGTACTCTTTTTTTGATTTGTTAGTTTAGACCAATTTTTTAAATGTTTAATTTTAAAGTTAACGGCTTTTTTGGTCGATGGTATTTAATTTTTTTTTATTTTGAGAATAAAAACCGATTAAGCGGTTGGGAGCACCGAATAAGTTGGTTGGACAAAGAGTTGGTTGCAACAAATCTATATTCTGTGTGTAGATTTTATTAGTAAAATCAAAACCATTAACTAAAATTGAATTAATTTCATTTTTGATATTTCACTCTACAAAATGGGCATTCGTAGTATGACCATCCGAAATATTCCTGCATAATGTCGATTTTTTTTTTTTTAATACTTTTTCGAGCACAAAAATGTCGAAATAATATATGGGATACACCGTGTTGAATTGTGTAATGTTTTCGGCACCATTCGTGAAAGGTATTTATGATATATTTGATGAAAAGTTTTTTATAATAATAACTTTTTCAAGAATATTCATTAATGCATGATCTATATTTGTAGGAACATTTTTCAATACTTTGCATATGCTGACCTGGATAAGGGAAACTAATAAGACTTATTGAAAATACTTCAAACTGTGCTAGAATGGTTCGTTATAGTAAAATATTAATTAATCAGTCTCTTTACATACCAATTTTTTATTCCATTTTCCATATGCCCAAAGATCAAATATTTCCAAATATTCGATATTTTCGAATACTTCGGGGATATATATGATTTTCATGGCAAGTACAGCAAGGATTTTGAACGCGTTCAGACAATCAATCCATCTGAAATAGTAAAAAAAACCAGAAATAGTAAAAATCTGAAATAGTAATCATTATTTTTTTAATTGATGATTTTAAAGGAAATTTAAATTACAATGAATAAGTTATATTTGCAAATAATTGAAATTCCCTATTTTTCCGACATTTCGGTGAATATGTTACTGAATATGTTACTCAATACGTAGATCTTTAGCATTTTAATAAATTTAACATTTAAGTTTTGGGTCAGGATCATTTCTTAATACACACAGAAAAATCCTCTTTTGGCATGAGGTTGGAAGAATAAAAAAGTTAAAAAAGTTATACCAACTAAATTCATTCGGTTAAATCAAATGGATTACAAATTTGCTGACGGAACTTCCATAACAGCCTCTACACTTGAAATATTAGTCTATACACACTCCTAATGGTTCTAAATCTGTACTAAATTTTTCTAAAACAGTTCGAAATTGGTTGCAGTACAAAATCCAACTCTTTTCATTTTGACAATAACAACCGACTAAACGGTTGAGAGAACCGAATAAGTTGGTTGAGCAAAGAGTTGCTTGGCGCAACAAATCTCTATTTTGTGTGTATAAATAATATAAATTATATAGTTGCAAAAACTGCATAATAATTAAATGAATTCTTTATATATAAACTAAAATTTAATCTGCAAATTTGAAAATCAAATAAAATGCAATGCATCCTGAAAATCTACTAAATGTCAAGTTTTACCCCATCTGACTATCTTTTGGTAGTGTTAACTGGATACTAACAAAAATACTTCGATTAGCCAACAACTCGTTTAGTCACGTTCATTAAACTCATGTGTGCCTGTGTGTCTGAGTGTTTGGCCAAATAGAACCACGATCATCACGGTACTAATTCCATGGTGCTGCCAAACGTATAACGTTTATGTCATGTTTTATTTTTGCTGTATTTGTGTTACACTTAATTTGAACGTTTGCACTTTTTTCCAACATTTTTTTTAGTCTTCCCGTTGATTTGCTCTACTACAGCATAATCTTCAACCTTCTGCGGTTAAAGAACATGAAAACCATTAGGCAGATTTTACCATAAAGTAGCAAACGTTACCGTTTGGGCCTATGTTGCTGTGCTGTTGCTGTTGGAGGTGATGGTGTTGCTGCTGCTGTTGCTGCTGGTGATTGAGCAGCACGTACGATCGATGCGATGCGCCAAACGATCGTAACGATCGCATCCAACAACGATTCGCCAATTTTTATGGAACAGACACCGATGATGCTAGTAAATAAAGTGTTTTTCGGTTATGGTGGGATTCAATTACGTAATTATTTTATAGAAAAAAAAAATAATGCAAAGTTTTATCACACAGCAAGAATAACAAATATTACAATAAATAAATAAAAAAAATTTAACAATATTGCAGAAAACTAAAAGAATACATTACTCTACTAAATTAGAAAAATGTTTTGGAAAGCACATCATATATATTATTTGAATATAATATGGAGGTGCTTATTTGGAATACGTACTCTGTTTTTATCCTTTTCCATAACGTTTTTAATAAAATTGCATTCGAAATTTTACGTTCTTTTTTACTCCTTTTTGAAAAATTAACAAACTTTCTAAAAATAGTTCTTAAAAACATAAAAATTGAAATGAAAATTTTTGAACTATGTTCTGAATAATAATAAACCATTTTCCAATTTATCATACATTCTAATCTAAAAATAAATAATAAACAAAATTAATCTAAAAAAATCGAAAATTTAAAATTTTTCGATTTAAATATAAGGAAAATAAATTTAAATATTTGCATTACTTTATATATTCAAATTTAAAGAATAATTGCGTTGTGTAAATTAATTCGTTGTGTAAATTAATCTATTCCAAAAAGTGGCAGAGAAAAATCTGAAAATTCGAATGCAACTTTCTTAAATAGAAAAACTGATTCTGTAGATTATTTGACTGTAAACTCCAAATCAAAAATTATAATTTTCAAGTTATTTTTCAAGATTTTGGTATCTGAAGTCGAAAATTTTGTTGTAAGTTTAACTTGTTTGGACGGGGAAATTTTAAAATTTAGAAGAGATAACAAAATGTAAGGAATTTTGAATGTTAGTTTGAACTACATTCTGGATAATCATGAATCATTTTCTTGTTATCATAAAAAATTTAAATAAAAAAAAATAAAACAAAAATAGTCTAAAAAAAAAAAAATAAAAAAAAAAAAAATTTGTTTTAATATTAAATTTTTTTTTTTACAATTAAAAGAAAAATTGCAATTAACCATTTTTAAAAACTATCTTTATAAAGTGCAAAAATTAATATACCTATACCAAAAACTGGTTGAGAAGGAATTCAAATTTTAATGTAATTTTCTTAAATAAAAGAAGAACATGATAAACTGTGCCTATATTTATCTTTAATTCAAAAAATACTAAAAATTAAATTTAAAAAAAGAAAAAAAAAAAACAAAAATAGTCTAAAAAATAATAATTTAGATTTAAATGTTTTAATATTAAAAATATCCTTTACAATTTAAAGAAAAACTGCATATAACGTTTTTTTTTTAAACTACCTGATTAACTGATAAACTGTGCTTATAAATATTTAAATTTAATTCAAAAAATTAAATATAAAAAAAGAAAAATCGAAAAATAAAAAAATTTAAAATATTTTAGATTTAAATATGTTTTAATACTATAAAGTGCTACAATTAAAAAGTGGTTGAGAAGGAACTAAAATTTGAATGTAATTTTCTTAAATAAAAAAAGAACATGATAAACTGTGCCTATATTTATCTTCAATTAAAAAAATATTACAAACTAAATTTTAAAAAAGAAAATAAAACAAAAAAAAATAATAATTTAGATTTAAATATGTTTTAATATTAAAATTTACCTTTACAATTTAAATAAAAACTGATTATAACATTTTTTAAAAACTACCTTTATAAAGTGCTAAAATTAATATATACCAAAAACTGGTGGAGAAGGACCTAAAATTTGAATGTCATTTTTTAAAATAAAAAATGAAGCTAATTAACTGATAAATTGTGCTTATATTTATCTTCAATTCAAAAATATTATTAAAAAAGAATTTTAAAAAAGAAAAAAAAATAGTCTAAAAAAAAAAAAATACAATTTAAAGAAAAATAGCATTTAACAGTTATTAAAAACTATCATTATAAAGTGCTATAATTAATATATACAAAAAAGTTGAGAAGTTGAGAAGCACCTAAAATATGAATGTAATTTTTTAAATAAAAAAATAACCTAATTAAATGATAAACTGTGATTATATTTATCTTCAATTAAAAAAAAAATATTAAAAATTCAATTTAGGATTTAGCCAAAAACTTTCCACTGTCACCATCACCCATCTGCCTACCTATCTAGCTACCACCAGCCATCCCATCGAACCGGCCGTTCACACCTCACCTATGATCGCAACTTGTTCAACGCCAGTGCGATCACATAGTGATCGTACGTACCCCGTATACCATACAAATAGCCATCAACATTCATAAGGATTAGTTACATCGATCGTGTCGATCGGTGAAAAGTGAGCTCGCCCGTCGTACATTCACTAACATAAAATTTCAATTATCCACCAGCTATAAAATGCAATAAAAATACTACATCCCGACCAATACCAGGCAATAGCAACAACCATTATCATCAGCAGCAGCAACATCACCAACACTATCATCAGCAGCAGCAGCATGATCACCATCATCACCACCATCATCATCAATACCAAAGCATGTTCACCATGCATCGTCATCATTGGTAGTATGTATCTCTTTGTGTTTCGTTGGTTTGGCACAAATTATTGGATGCCAATCGTTAAATAGGTGTTAAACGAAATGAAAGTGATTTTATTGCGATTAATGTTTCAATAATCGATTTTATATTGCTGCAGCTAGCAGTCCTCGATCGGCAAACCAGCCACAAGAAGTACCACCACGTATTACGTTCGTCCGATTTACTGCGGAATTGTTGCAAAGTGCAGCGTGAATTCTCAACAAATTTAAATAGCACTCCGTACAGTGGGGAATAAAGAATCAATAATGATTTAAAAGATTATGTAACACTAAATATTTTTAATTAGAATTAATTGTCGGCTATTGGGAAATCAGAAATATTGATATTTATGCAGGAACTACAACCCTTTAGAATATCGGTTCCGGTTCTGGTTAAAAATAATTAAAATAGCGGTTCCGGTTCCGATTCCGATTCAATCAACAAATTTTTGAAAATACCGATTTGGACTTTTACTATAATATTTTATTAGAATAATTTGATGGCCACATTATATCGTCACTGTCATGCCAAAGGGGCGAATGTGCATTTTTAAAAATATTGGGAAATCAAAATTTAAAGTTTGAAGTGCTTTTTTTTCATTTTATTTTTATTTTGGTTTATTCATCAATTATAACGTATGTAATATATCTTTGAATTTGGACAACATACTGAATTTTATATTCTGACCAAAACGTAAATATTTTTGTTTTTTTCTATAAATATTTATTTGCGCAAGATAAAATAGTAAAGGCATTAATTGTTGTTTATAAAGGACCTATCGATTGGCATCATTATTTAAAAATAATTTTCCAAATATTAATTTGCCAGAAAAATGTTTGACAAATTATTTTTTAATAATGATGCCAATCAATAGTTGCTTTAAAATAAACAAATAATGAGTTTATTTTATCTTGCACCAATAAAGAGTTATAGCAAAAAAAAAATAAAAATCTTGTCATGCCAAAAGGGCGAATCTTTTCGTTTTTCTGCGATAACTCTTTATTGATGCAAGATGAAATAGTGGTGTAAAGGCATTAATTGTTTGTTTTCAAAGCACCTATCAATTGGCATCATTATTTAAAAATATTTTGGCAAACATTTTTCCTGAAAATTTTATAAATGGACAATTTTGGCAGGCAGTTAAAAAAATCATGTTTCGAAAGATTTCAAGCAGACAAATGAGGAGTATGTATTAAAAGTTTTTATGCTTTCTTCCCGTTCCTAAAAATTGCCAGGAATCTGCTCTTCAAATTCTATTAAATTTTATAATCTCTCCAATGCAAAATTTCTAATATTTTTCAGGAATATTTCGGTATTTTCAGTAAACACAGATTTTGGAAAGTGTATAGTAGATTCTACAATTTTAAAAGAAGATTCCCGAAACATTTTCTGTCTTTGTCTGCTCAAAATCATTTGAAAATATTTTTCAAAAATGGCTTGAGACAGCGACATAATTTGTCTGGAGTCCTAATACAAAATTTCTAGCATTTTAACGGAATATTTTGTGTATATTATCGGCAAACACACAAATTTCTGTCAACTACATTACAGGTTATTAAATTTTCTGACAAATTTTCTTTACGGGCCTTTATTTGCTTGATATCTTTCGATGAAATGTTTTAAAAATGACCTGAGCTTGTTAAAAAATTGGTCTGTGTCCGCAAATCTATAATAAAGTGGAGTTTTATTTTTTAATTCATAAAACTTTATATATTCAAAAATAACAACATTTATAACAAAATATATATTTCATCTAGGCCTCTGTCGTTGTAGAGGTAAATTTAACCAACCCTTAAAGAGCTAAAATCAAGAAATGCGTAATGAATTTTGTTCTTGTAAAATTCATTTTTTTTTAAATTTCTACATTTTCTAAATTTACAAAGTGGAGTTTTATTTTTAAATTCATGTAATAGTTTTATAAAACTTTATATATTCAAAAATAACAATATTTATAACAAAACATATATTTCATCTAATCCTCTGTCGATGTAGAGGTAAATTTAACCAACCCTTATAGAGCCAAAATCTGGGACTGTGCACGAATTTTGTACTTGTAAAATTTAAAATTGTTTCATATTATAAATACATGAGTCATAATAATATAATTACCACATTTCTAAAACTAGAAAATAATTGTAACAATAACTTATATTTATAACAGTATGTTTGCAATTGTAATATGTTTGCTGCAAACAAATGTTTTGGCTGTATCACCCTAAGAAACCATATAATAAAAACTTAATTAAATAATTCATTAGAAAATACAATTTTCAGTACATCCCCAGTATGCCATTCGTTTCGATATCGTTACGAGATCATTGCGAGTAGATGGAGAAATCACACGATATCGGACCCGTTCTCGTAACGATATCGAGCGTCAAATTGATGGTAGGTAGATATCGGAACGTTCTGTCGGAGTTTTCTCGATACGAGAAATTTTTCGAAATCGGAACGATATCGAAGAAGAAAATGATCAAAGTTCGAAATTGCTACGAAAAATATTGCGATATCAATTTGATAAATATCGTGTCTTTTCAAAGAATTTCAATGTACGAAAATTTTTAAAAATTAGAATCGAGAAAGCAACGAGATCGAACTTTTTTTATCGAAGTTATTCGAGAAAGCTTCGAGGTATCGAAGGTCTCCGAGACATGGCAGACTGGGTCGTTGATTAGAAATTTTGCGTTCGTTTTAAAAAATATGAATTTTTGTACCACTGTAGGAATCAAACTGGTAACTACTTATTGGAAGGTGTTGCTGTAACTCCATTTATCCAGCTGTAAAGTGCTCATGACTCGCTGCAAAGTGTAGGCTAGAGATCAAGCAGATGGAAGGAAGTATTTCATTCGAAATTGATACTATATTCTTCTTCAACAATTCATGTTTTTCCCATTCTTTGAGAAAATCTAGTTTTGTAGTGGGTACCTAATAATGTAGTGAGATATCCCTAATTACTGTACACGCTGAAAACAAATTTGATTTTGGCATGTTTGTGGCAAACATGTAGTATATTTTTTCAAAATGATTGTGCTATCCAAACAATGCTTTAAAATCATAATATTCAGCATATTACAATTTTTAATCAAAATCATATTAAAATTTCAATGCAATTGTTTTTTTTTTTTTCTTTTTCTAATGAATCCAAATTCTGTCACTTTCGATCGAACTCTATGATTTGAGTACTTTTTAATGATGCTTGAATATGTAGCATAGGTGGCTCGATTGGTTAGTGCGTTGGAATACGAGCGGAAAGGTTCTGGGTTCGATACCAGCGACTGTCAAAATCTTTTTCACAGAAATGGCAAAACTAAGAGAGTAAACAACATTATTATAAGTTCTCACTCCGCAGTTCAGATTCGACATTAAACTGTAGGTCTCCAACACTTTGAGGTCACACAGCTCAAATGGTAAGAAAGCTCGTCCTGGGTTCTTCAAATCTGTAGCGCCAAACTATCATTATTATTATTATTATGGTCAATATAAAATGTTTGCCAGATATATATGTAATCATTTAAAAACTAACTACATTATTGATTGTCAAATTAGAACGCGATATAATTTCAATTTTAACGATTGCAACAATTATAAACACATGCTATTAAAAATCATATGTTTTTGTCTCCAAAATTTACATCTGTTTAAAACCGTTCAATTTTATACGAATATCAAAAATAAACCGCCATACAAAAACAGCAAAAAACGGCTTCGAGTTGAAAGCGGTTTTGAAATGTAATTTTGGTCAATAAGATTAAAAATATGGGCAAAAGGCAACCGTAATACCTTCACCGCTGCCGAAAACCTATCCAAAAACTAAAATGAGACCGTAATTTGTTTGGGTTTCAATCCTTGGTTTAGATAACCACACACAGAAAAAACCTCTTTAGGCATTAGGTTAATTGAACCAACGTTTCAGTGTTGCAACCGAAATACATTTGTTGTAACCTCATGTCATTAAAATGAAAGTAACTTATTTTTCTACAACCCAAATGTTAGTCCGCGCAACTGCACGTTCGGTTGCAGTAACCTCATGATTGCATTTTTCATTCTCCCAAAATTGACATTCGTACAATTTGTAACGGCGATTGAGTAAGTTGTTGTATCAACAAAATAAATGACAAACGGCAACCTCATGTCTATCAGCAGTTCGGTTGTCAGTTTCTCAGCAAGTTTCAAACAATTAGGGATACATGCAGAAATAAATAAACGTCAAAAATTTTCACAAGTGGCAAACAATAGGAAATTCATTAATGAAGTAAAAATGCGAAATAAATATACAAATATTAATAAAATAATTATTTATTCAATAGAAATTGCTCATTAGCTAGTGAAATATAATATAAATAAAAAATATGTGACTGGAATGGAACAGGTTTTTTTATTTATTGGTTATGAGGAATATACATGTATTTATTCCAATTTTTTTTTCAGGGAGCAGGAATTAGTAGTTATACTTCTAAATTGTGTGCGCGACAATTTTACTCAATTATAATACATATAGAATACATAAGTTTTAAATCATAAATAACTATGTTATAATAAAATTTCAATTGGAATTTAGAAAACCTCATGCTTACCGACTAGGTGGTTGCGACAACATAATGCTCACCAATTTGGAGGTTGTCGCAACCTCATGATCACCGATTTGGAGGTTACCACAATCTCATGTTAACCGATTAGGAGGTTGTCACAACCGAATTAAGAGGTTGTGGCAACAATTTTAACAGTTGATACGGTAGGTCAATTTAGTTGGTTGCCGCAAGAAATCAGTTCTCTGTGTGCATATTTTATATAGAACAATTCAAGAGATTAGTGGTAAAATGTGTTGTGAACCTGGTCTTTTGAAAAAGTTATTAGCCTTGATCGATTATTTGAAAGCAATTTATTACCTAAAATCAATGCATATTATTTAGCAAATATAATGTTGCAAATCAAATTTTGCAAATATATAATCGAATGGTCAACAATGTGGTCAACATGTGTTCCGATTGTTAATTGCCCCATAACCACTTGCCGCAATTACACCCAATTTGACCCAGAATCAGCTGCGCTAAAATACCGTCAAAACATTTAACAGAATATAATCGGAAAATTACAATCGCATTATAGGTTCGAACCAATTTATTTATTGCACTCGCACCGAAAAATACATAGTAGCTTAAGTAGTAGTAACACGAATGCCAATTGTAGGTAATTTAGCTAAAATTATTTGAAACCTTTGAAAAATGCACACATACACACTGCCTCCCCTCTCGAATATATGCAAAAGACCAAAAGGAAAATTAAATTTTTTCATTGGCGCTAATCGGCATTTTTTGCATCGATCGGTTGGCAATACTATTTGACTGAGGCATTTTTGGCACTTATTATAAACCAAAATAGCCGCCAACTGTTGTAAAAGGTTAAAAGGTACAAATAATATGCTACGTAACCAGCTTCCAAAACCCCTTTTTTGCGGTTAAACCAACCACCAAGGTTGAACTAGTTACGTTGTTGGGTGTTGCTGGGGCGCTGTACGTCTGTCTGTCGTTTGTCGATCGATGATTATTGCCACACATAGTTTTTCTGTTTCTGTTTTTCGGGGCACCACCTTCACATTGGCTACCGCCATACTGCGGTTCTTATTTTCTGGTAATTTTGCACGTTTTCCTTAATTTTGTTAACGTGATAATAAAGTGCAAATAATACACTTTGCCTTGGCGTTGCGGCCACCAATAGGCACCACCTCTCCACCAACAGCACCACGAATATTACCAACCACACCACCACCAAACGGTCGTCACTTTATGTGGTGGTACATTTGTCGGTGTCGGTATATAGTAGGTGTATGTGTGACCACTGCGATCATATTGGCGCGATCGCCTGATATGCCACGTCATTATCTCGATGGAAATGCACCTGACTCTGGTGGTATTTGCACGATTTGCACATGAGTTTTGCTGTGGCCATTTGTCGGGGGTTCGGTGCTCTTTTATATTTGGCTAGCGTTGGCGGCAGAGTTGCCAACGGTATCCAATTACCTGGCAATGTGTAGCTTTTAATGTTTGCAATTTATGATTTTGATTTTTGCATTAGATTAGCACAATAAATCGAATGCGATAAATAGATATGAGTTCGATAGATAGATTAATAATAAATGTGCCATATTAATCTGTGCATTAAATCTTTTCATTTTTTAAAATTTAATTTAATATAGCTATTTAATAAAAATTATCACTTTTTTTGTACTTAAATTCATGTACCTATAAAACAAATATGCCAGTCTACATATTCGTTTCTCCTAAACGTAACATTTTGTTTCACATAACCAGAACTTATATGTTTTAGTTTTCACTATAAAAATTAAATTTGCGTCAATGATTTTCTTTATTTTGGTTACCGAATATAGCATTTCAATCATCTTATTTGTATATATAGTATTTGAACAGAAAAAAATTAGTGAACAAATGATGTGAAAACTTAGTTATATCGTTCAGCAGGATCAGTTAAATTAACCATAATTATGTTTCAAAAGAAACATAACTTTTAAATTGGATTTAAATGAAATAATTCTTGGCAGTTTACTTAATTATAATTCTGTTTCAAAATAAACAGAAAATGTTATTAATTTAAATAAAATTTTGCGTGCAACACTCGTTGTTAAAAGACTTTCGCAGCAATTTCCACCAAAATGCCTTATATCGTCGTTTGGAACACAGCTTGAGTCTTATGTAGTAGCAGTAAATATTCGATTATAAAATATAAAATGTTGACCGAGTTGCATTTTACGGCCACCGCATAAAATAAAAAGCCTTTTTAAATAAAATATCTAAACAATTAGACCCGCTTGCCCTCCTGGAACCCAAGAACATCATAACCAAAAAAAAAAAAAAAACTAAATATTACTAAACACTAAATAATAAATTAAGATACTTCGAACAATTACAAATTTAAAGAAATGAGCCTCATATGCTCGTGTTCACTTCTGAGGATATATTACAATTTTCATTATGGGATATTTACTCTAAAACCATAATTTAAAAAATACATTTTGTCTAAAAATATGTCATAAATGAGTAGTTAGAAGAATATAAACAAATCCACTAAATTTAAAAAAAAAAACGCTAAAACCACTTGAAGATGAAAATAAGTACCCAACGATCACTCCTGAGATTATGTTACAATTTTCATTAGAGGTTAATTTAACTAAAACCAAAATTTAAAAAAAAAATGTTGTATATAAATAATTCATATAATAAGTAATTGGAGGTATACAAAGAAACCCAGAAATAACAGCATGTTACTCAACTACTTTCGTAGTAATAATTGTAATTATTATTTAGTAAAATAGTAATTATTTAATTATGTGGGTAACATGGTGTAGATATTCCAAAAAAAAAAAAACAAAAAAGGAAAACTGTTCTTCAGCATTCGAGTAACAACTAAAGTATCGGTCACTCTACTATGATTGCTATTTGCTTGTTATTGCGAATATTCACAGCAAAGACATCAAAGTAGCTGTGATTGCTACTGTAGTAAAACACCCTGTTTATTTCTACTCTTGAATAACAGGCTGTTCTTTTTCATTTGAGTAACAACTACTACTGTGATTAATATTTGCCTGTTATTGCGAATTAGAGATCTGAACAAGTGAATTTGAAACCCCACTTCAAGACATTCACATTTACTGTCGTCATCTCAATGCCTGAAAATCAAATAAATATCTTAATCACTACAACAAAGCACCAAGTACTGTCAAAACAAAACACAAACAAAACAAAACTGCAGTGAAGAGGTCTATGATAGTGTGCAGTATAAATTCAAATACTGAAATGAACTGCTTATGACACCATTGCATTTTACATTTTTTTTTATCAAATCTAAGGAATTTTCATTAATATTGAAATATAACAAAACATTCATAAGGTATAAGAAAAACACATATTATTTATCGAACAAAAATTTTTTCATTGTTTTATTTTTTTCCAATATTTAATATAAAAAAAAAATGTTTATTGGATATATTACTTTTCGATCAAAGCGTTGTTTTTGTCGTTTTTTTTTTTTTTGAGAAAATATGTTTGTTGTATTTTTTATTATTAACACATAAATACCGACAACAACAGATTTGTTGTTTTCAATGTTCGTCTTCTCACACGATACTCGTTGCGCTTACTCGCTGCACCCAGTGTTATTCGTTGCATTTTCAATGACAGTGTTGTCGTTTGGTTTTGTTTTTTAAAAAAATGTTTTGAATGGCTTGATGTTTTGACAGTGCTTGACACCAATGAAACAAATATTGCAGTGAAGTGAAGTCGCTCAGAGAGACTTCACCATAATATTGTCGATTGCCATTTGCAAAATGAATTCAAAACTGTAGAGTGCAGTAATATATTTTCAGAGGAAACTTCAAAACCATTTGTGCAAATGTCTATTGCGAATATTAAAAACAAATAAATCAAAGTAGCAATCACTGCTACCGGAGTATTTTTGACACATGCCTAGTTTCAAAAATAGCGGAACTGCGAATTTTTGCAGATAACAAAAAAAAAAAACAGGCACGGTTGAAGTCACGGTTGAAGGCTGAAGTCATAATTTATGACAAACCATTTTGTGCGAGCTCATGTTATTGCCGCGATTATGGTTTATGTTTCGTGCAGAACAGATTCTTGTCAGAACTGATGGCAACCTTATATTCAGTTTTACTTTTTCATTTTTTTGTTATACATTTGTACAAGTATTTAATTTATAACATATTTTTTAAAAGAATTACTATTTTTCTTGATTTTAAACAAATACAGAAATTAAATAAACACAAAATTGATTGAAAATATTTATACTGCCATTTATTTAATTTAAATAGCTAAATGTTTATAAGCAAACATACTGCTTTATGAACAACAACATGTTTCAATTTAAACACATTTATATTCAAGTAGTTTCAAAACATATTTTCTTTTAAATATATTAATTTCATATTCAAATATAATTTGATTAGATATAATAATATTATGTGATAATAATTATGTATGAACATGCAACATTTTAAGGACAAACATACAAATGTTTTCGTGTATTTGTATTAAAACATAATATTAATCAATGCAATATGAACATCTCTCAATACAACACAGTTTATAAAGAATTTAACAGACGATTATAACTATGTTTACATAAAGCTCCAAACATATATGTAATGCCTGCAAAATTATATTTGTGAGAAAAAACACCAAAGTCTGATTTAAGAATATGATCATTCGTAATTCTTGATGTCGTATTAATATTATTGTATATATATTGTTGTAAATACAGTAAATGACAGCAAATACAATCTACGGCACAGTGAACCAATTAGTTGCTATCAACTTATTCGATTATGGCAATACTGAAACATCGAAATATCAAAATATCGTAAGAGATTTTTCATACTTTTTTAAAATTCTGTCTAAAATTCAAAGAATTGACAAATAAAATAAAAACAAAAATATTACTCTAAATTGTAAAACACATTTTTGATATAATTTAAAAAGCTTAGAATTGTTGCACATCTGGCAGCTCTATAAGCTCCACCAACGCAAAGCAATATTCGCATGATTTTTACTACTTAAAAATAACACTTTACTACATAATAAAATAAAACAAAAATATATTAAAAATTTTCGAATAAATGGTGTAATTTAGCTGTTGGCTGCATTGCAATATTATACATTGCAAGCTGCATGTTGCTGTCCGTCCATTCCGCTGTCTGTCCATACTTGTTGCTTTTTTTTTTGGCGTTGCTGTTGCCGCTCGTTGCGCTATTGTTGCCGCAATTACTTGGTAAACAATTTTTACCTTTAGCCTCAAGTTCAAATTTCAAAATCGCAATAAGCAACAAATTTTTCTTCGGCAATTTTAAAGGAGTTGCTGCTAAAAAGCATCGCAAAAATTCTCCCATGAACAACAGCAGGTTGCTGTTGGTGGTTGCTAGTTATTGCCGCTGCTGTTGTTGTTGTTGTGCTGTATGTTGTTGGTTAAGTTTTTAAAGCATTTGATGGAGCTAACCTGTTGCTGCAAAGGGTTTCCATCAAATCAAAGTTGCACCTTGCAGCATTTAGTTTAAGATTTTGTTAAAAAAAGATACAGAAAAAAAGAAAAAAACCTCGTACTACGGAAAAAAGGTGTTTATAGCTGCAAGCAGCAACATTTGGCAAAGACTAAAACATGCCACAAAAAAACCCCACCAAAAGTAAATCAGTGACTGACTGACTGCCTGAGTGAGTGACTGATTGTCGGCGGTGATTGTCTGAATTCTGGCATGATTGAAATAAGGGCTTTATTCCTGAAAGCGCCCCATAAGCCACATGTAACACTGTTTAAAACCAAACCAGTGTTGCCAACCTTGATTCACTATGTGTCTTGCAATTATTGCGGTGGTAACTACTGTGTGATTTTCTATAATTTAAGGCGAAATTTAAGCGAACGTGCTGCAAAATATTCCCACGTATAGCTAGTAGTGGTAATAGTTGGTTGGATAGATGCCTGACTAACTGACTCTCTAGACGTTTATTGTAGGTTGCAGCAAATACGCGAAAATTATTAAAAATTCATAAAATGCAGGGTATTCATTGATTATATTTATTAAGTGATTAAATGTGCAGCTTGCAGTTGAATTCAAAGACATTACAAATTGATATTTACTTTGGTTTGATGAAATTTATTTATTTTTATGAGTTTATGTTTGTATAAATTAATATACAAATAATTAGTATTAAGATAAGTAAATGCAAATAGTGGATATATAGAGATAAACACCCTGTCCAAATTCATGTTCCAAGATCTAAAGATTTGGGATCAGTCTGTCAAACAGGACTTGATTTTAGCAAATTGTATAAAATGCTTCTTCTTCTGATGAAGTTGAAGTATCTTTACACCCAAAAAAATTCCCTCAAATCCCATTAAAATTGGTCAATAAGACAATTATTGATTTAATAGTATACAAAAAAATAAAAAATGCTCATATAAACTCTATGGGAATGTCATGGCATTTTCTAGTATTTAATGGTATTTTCCGATTAAAATAATAATTTATCCTATTGAATATTTTTAATAGTAAAAAACTATTATTTATATAGTATTTTTTTCTGGGTGTTCTGGTGTATTCTTTTTGCTCTTTTAAATGTTCGCTGTGGTCAAGATTGACATTTTTTCTGGATAAACCAATTAAATAATTCATATGACACAATATTTTCTCTCAAATTACAACAATCATTGCTTAAATTCCGTTTCCCACATTACCCTAGAAAATGTTTCCCACTTTACCCCAATTACGCGATTTGATAATAACACAATTAAGCAATGTTAAATTATTTGAAAAACGCGTTTGTTTTTTAAAAGATAAACACTATCCGATTGGTTTAAACATACTTTCCTAATAAAAAAGGACAAAAAGTCACAGATTTTGATACCAACCACAGCAGTCTAAAAATATTTGCCTAACATTTTTTTTAACTTGTTCTCAAAAAGTATAAATTTAATTATGACCATAGCTAAAAAAGTTGATGCCATATTAAGGCACTAAACAATTGTTTTTATTTTTCTAAGTAAAAAAACATGTCCACAAATTACAATTTCCCACATTACGCCATGTCTTATTTTACGCCAGGTTCTCCTACTAAAGTCGACCCTGTTCAACCTCGGAATTGTAGGATGTTCACACCGAAATTCATTTCATTGACTGGATCACAGACAGAACTGATTGTTTCGCCTCTGTAGCTCAGACAATCACGCACATGCTGAGGTACGCTGACTATAGGGAAAATCTGGAACATTCGAGACTAGACACTGGAAATTGCTCTTTGTTTCTGACTAAGGAACTGAGGTACGACTCGAGTTGAACTGTATTATTTGAGGAGAAGCCTTTTTTTTTTAGAACCATCATTGCATTTTAATAATTATTTTGCTGCAATCTTATTTATATTTATGAGAGGTTTGAATATTTGCTAAAAGACATATATTGAAATTGATAGTTGCAGCAAGGTATCATAAACACTCTACGAAAATTAGAAATACAAAATTGATATAAACGGTTTCACAAAACCATTAATTTGAATATTTCATTAATAAATTTGTACGTAAATCGCACACAAAAAAGGATTGTTTACGAATTATTTACCGTAAACAATAAAATGTTTGTAGTGAGAACTTGTTGCTTCCACTTAAAACTTATGATTTTATATAATTTGTCATAAATACTGACTGTTTCCGGCAAACACTTTAAATTCTTAGTATTTGTAACATATATTAACTTATTTGTTGTAAACACTTTAATTGTTTACATTAAACACCTTGTAAGTGTTCAATTAATTATTCCTCCGAAACACATTCATTAGTTTTGTTAATACCTGTATCTATGGTTAAATGGTTTGGATCAAACACTTGTCAATTGCCTCAAATAATAATTATTTGAAATGTTTGCTCGAAACACTTGTTTGAGAGGAAGTATTTACCCGAGTATATCCGAAGACAAACATGTAGTGTTTAGTGCTGTGCCGAACATTCGACTCAGACAAATTAACATATTTTGTGTAATACTCATTGGAGATAATAGAGTTTGAAGCAGTTAATCAGAAAATTCGTTTAATATTTGTTATCGATTTTATTTAAGTTTTTTAATTATAAATTTCACTCCATGGCTAAATTAGTAACAACAAAATATGTCCAATGCATGCATGTGACTGTGTGAAATGTGGATTCAGTTGGAAGCAATAGAAGTATTTATGGGAAACACTTTTGTATAATCAAAAGTGTTTGCAGCAAAAGACTTGAACATTTATATTGTTTGGTACAAATATTAAAGATGTTTGCGATAAATAATTTAAGCATTTGCTACAAATCATTTAAATAGGTTATTGCAAATAATATTTCAAACACTTCAAGTATTTGTTTGCACCAAACAAGATATTTTATGTGTGCGTTCTTAGTTCTTCTCGAAGTTTTCTTCAAGAACCGGGTTGGAACCGGTATACCGTTAGAAAACATAGAACCGAAACTAAACGGTGATTCTCGCTTGGGCTTTTTTCGTTGGTTTAACCAACAATTTTACTGATTTAAAAATAGCATTAAATCATTAGCATAGAAAATACATATTTGTTGATTAGATATATTTCTATTAGAATTAATTGAATTATCAAAAACTAATAATTAAATAAATGAAATTTCCCAATAAGAAAAGTACTAACAGGATAGAAAATTATCTTCTAAAAAGATAGAACATTATTTGCAAGTTAAAAATTTGAAAATTTCCCAGCAGAGGGCAACAGTTCTCAGTTATTTTAAATACCTTATATTAATAATATAAAAGACTATCAACAGAGGGCTGCGGTTTCTATACAAAAAATGAAATAAAGTAAAAAAAAAACACAAAATACAACGCTGGAATTAACTGGCGCCTCCCTTAGTGATAAAGAGTGTCCCTGAAATCAAAACGAAAAAGCATCCGCAGTAACAGGCGCACAGTAAGAGCGACAGGGTGTACTTCCGGTGCTGTTGGAAAATTGTACCAAAAAGGTGGCACACAAATGCAACAAGGTCACTGAACTGGCAACGATGTGGCCTTGTGACATAATGAGCCTCGAGCGAGGCTGATGCTCGAATGGCAGGACATGGAAAATACGAGGGTTGTTTGTGCAAACAGATAGAGAAAAATAGCATTAAAAAGAGAGTGAGAGAGAGTAGTGCAAGCAGACAGTTATAAAAGAGTAGAGAAATTCTATATAGTGGGTGTTTAAGGGCATGAAAAATAATAGCGAAATTGCAGACGATTTAGATTGAGCGCACAGTGAGCGAGGAATGTAGAGAGCTCGACACATAACGGTACTGAGTACAACAACTGCTGTGGCGCTGCTATGTGTTTGCTGTGCGCCTGGTCTATGAAGGCGCCAAAATTCGACATTTTTACTTGGCGGCACTTTGTAGATTGAGTCTGTATTAGAGCAAAACTGGCGCCTGATTGGGCTTGTATGGGTTGCGACAGCGTCAAGATAAAGTGTGACGGCGCAGCTGACGCCGAGGACACTTAAGGCGGCGGTGGAGACATTTGCCGCACAACCCATAGTCGGAATTTTGTGATTTTTGTTTTTTTTTTTTAGGTTAGCTTAATGCGGCTGCTTATTGAATTAAAGTAAAAGCAGTAAATTGAGCAGATTTATGTAGTTGTTGTTGGTCTTGTTGTCGGCGCAGTGATAATAGCCGACAAGGATAATCCGTTGTTTAGCAGTGGATTTTTTACTCAAGCTTCTTAGTGAAGATTTTTCTTCTCAATTCGAACAGGCGCGCAGTAATTGATGGCATGCGAATGCAGCTGCATGGACCAAAAATATATTTTGGCAACAAGGATATTTTTTTTTGGGTTTTTATTTTTTTTGTTGTCACATTTATCTTTATTGTTGCCACCACCAACATCCACATCAACAATACAACCACCATTCGTATTACTACTACTGATACATACTACGCAGTATTGCAGAATGTGCGTAAAAATCAATGCATTTCGCAGTTATCATAGTTGTGCGCATTTCGTCCTAACAGGAGAGCAAAAACATATAGACGTTTTTTTTCTCACTATACTTTTAGCGGCACCGGATGTGCCAGAATCCCGCGCATCACGCGGTACCTAAAAAGCACAATTTTCATTCATCACTCGCAGTATCCCTAGTATCAGCAGCATTTTCACATCGCACAGTGTCGTAGTATCTACATTTGTTGGTTTTATTGATTTTCTGCATTGTACTTAGTTCATATTTTGTTAACACACGTTTGTAGAATTTGATAAGAATGTTGCCTGTTCCAGGGCATCATAATGTTCCAGGCGGCGGGCGGTCTGTTTCAGTTTTTCCGAGTTCCTATCGATTTACCGCACAATTTCCAATATACATACATAAATGATAAGCAACATCCTAGGGATACCTACTAACTATTAGTAGTATCTATGAAATAAAGTTAGGTATCCTACTAAATGCATTCACATACATTTATATAGTATAGAGATCAAAAATATTTAACGATTCTTCATTTGGTGGGATGAGCGATACTGCGAAAATGACGTTGTCCGCGATACTCAGAAGAATAGACCGCCCTGCAGGACTTGAGAAAACACATCTTTAATTTTAGAATAATTTCAAACAACATGAAAAAAATGACAGAATCATTTAAAAAATAAGAATGGTTGTTCTAATCAATTATGATATTAGCAGTAACAATTTAATAAGTGCTAGCAGTAAACAAACGCCTTGACTAAACGAGATATGGTATTCCATATTTATTAAGGGTTACATTTTGCACATTATTTTTCTATATGAAAATTTAATGTTTTTGTAAAAATATGGAATTCTATAAAAACGATATTTTACACAAGACGCCAATCTTTTTTGTAGCATTAAACAAAAAAAAAATGATAATTGGTATAGCTACTGTCTTAATAGGTACACGGATAGAATAGATTTGTTTGAATATGTTTGAATGTAATTAAAAAATATTACGAAATTACTATACATTAATTACGAATGAAGTGCAATTAAATTATAATCGAAATTGAATTTATTTTTGTTCAGATTGTAATAACATATTACCACGTGTAACATTATTATATAGTCCAGCAGAATCTGTCAAATTTGCCATAAATATGTTACAATACAAACATAAAATTTAAATTGCATTTGAAAATACTATTTCTTGGCAATTTAGTTGCTTATAACTATGTTTCTAAACCAACAAAAAACGAAGTTGGCAACGTTGCGCAGCAATTTCTAACTTTGTCTCTTTTGTCGTCGTTTAAAATATGTATTGGCCCTTTTAAACATACTTATGTTTGAAAACACACAACAAAAATGAAATTAGATGTAAATAAAAGTATTTTTGCAACATTCTTCTTGTACACGAATTTGACACTCGATGACCGTCATTTTCTGCTTACGTGTCTTAATTTTGTCATTTGTAAATTTAAAAAATATACAAATAGTGTTACAAAATATTGCAGCATATAATTTAATTATTCCTGAATGTTTTTCTAAAAATATTGTGGTTTTTCATCAAAAAAACCACAACTAAAAAAATAAGTGCTTCTATTTTCAAACAGAATTCGGCATGTTTTTGAAAACAGGTTCCGTGAAATCCTTCCTTACTCTATGTGCTGTGCTGAGACTTGTACTTGCAGTTTTAAACCAATTATTTATTTAAGCATTTAAAAATATGTATATGAATTCAAATATTATAAATTCCCAATGTTTAATGATTTTTAATAAAATTAATAAAAAAAAAACCAAGGATTGAAAAACCGTAACCGAAACCGATATCCGTTTAAAACTGTTTCATTTTTAAAACCGAAACCGTAACCGAAACCGTTATACGAAAATCAGAAATAAACTGATATCCAAAACCGATATAAACGGTTTCGGTTTTATACCGGTTTAAACCGTTTTTAAATAGAAACAGAAAAAACATATTTTATTTTATATAGAAGATCTTAAGTAAAATATCATTTAATAAAATTTTGAGTTCCCAACATTTTTTCAAGGCTAAAGAATATAAGCATCTTAAAAATAAGGTCTGTGAAGCACTTTTGAGGCGGTAAATAGCTTCAAAAGTGCTTCAAAAGTCGCTTCAATAAGATAAAATAGACAAAACAATGTTTTTTCGCTTTTCATCGCTAGTTCGTACATCGATTGTGCATATATACATAGTTTTTTTGTTAATTGTAAAATCATGAAGTTTACTTAAGTTAAGTTCTATGTGCATTATTTCATTCAACATATAAAACAAAAAAAGAACATTTTCACAGTGTACCTCATTTAGCTTATATATTGCTTTTTGTGTTTTTCTTTTTTTCACAAATCCGCTGATTCGTTTGAAAGTGCAACAACAACAAAAATGCAAATAAAGCAGCATCCAAGCTTTTGATAGAATTTTTGGCGGGACATTTTTTGTACCACAAAGAAAACTCGTTGTTGTTGCCAACTAGATAGCTGTACTAGATACTACATGAAGTGTGGTGTCATGCGACTGTCTGCTGTCATGCGTCTGTCCGTTCTTATGCGTCTGTCCGTTCTTATGCGTCTGTCTGCTGTCATGCGTCTGTTTGAGTCAACGTGCGTCAACGAAGAGTTGTCGTTGTGAAAGTGTGTATATACGAATCGTAATTCATTATTGTTGTATTCTCTCCTTTCTGTTAGTGTTCGCAAAGAAAAATGTTACCCTGCAAAATATTATTTGTGTTCTCTTTACATACGGTACGTGTAGCATACGGATTTTTTTTAATCTCTGAAGAAAACAGAAATATGCCTATACGAAATATTCCTTATATTTATTATGAATGTATAATATACATTGAACATAGTATGTTCATTTTATTATGACCTTGAGATTTCGAATTGTCTTGTCAACATCACTTGATTTATACAATTATTTTTTATTAGTTAATTCTTGTTAGAATATAATTAAAATTTGAAATTGAAAATATGGAAAATGAGTAACTTAAATACAATTTGTGTTCAAATTCATTTTCATAATAAATATGCAGTTTATTATATTTGTCTTCGATCTTTTATTTAAAATTTAAAAAGAAAAATTTTGCAAGATTCTTGCAAGCAAGAGGAAGAAAAGTATTGCAAGAATAAGATCATATGTACCTATGCAAGAGCAAGACTCAGCGTGTAAGAACAAGACCAAGAACAAGATTACCATTACTTGCCTTGCTCTTGTAAATGATCATCACTATTTTACATATATTGCAGTTCACTGAATTGTTGAAATTTAATTTCTTTGGCTTGTACACAATTCTTCTTCTTTGCAATTCATATCATATCTCAGGTTATGTCAAAATGTTGCATTTCATTGGTTTGTGGTCACGAAATTTTAAATTAAAATTTTTTTCTTGACGTAATCAATTAAATAACTAATACAACACAATATTTTAACTAACATAACAGCAAATATTGTTTAAATTACGTTTCCCACTTTACCCCAATATCATAATTTGAACATAACCTTAGCACCATATAAAAAATGTTAAATTATTTGAAAAATATGGAAAAAAGAAAAATTATACAAAAACCGAAATCAAAACCGAAACCATAACATGGAACCGGTATACCGAAACCGTTTCGTTATAAAAACTTAAAACCGAAACCGTAACCGAAACGTAGAAAAACCCGAAACCGAAATCGAAAACGTTATTCGTTTAGGTTTCAATCCTTGAATAAAACAATATTTTTATTTTATTTTCAGGATTTCTTTCCAAAAATATTTAAATATGTTTTTTTGCAAACATACTACTTTTTGAACTGAAACAACTGATATGTTTCTCTGGAAACGTATTTATATTCGGATCGTTCCAAATCATGTTTTATTTTGAACATATTTATGTTTCGATTCAAATATTTATTTTGTTTGGATGTAATAATTATTATGTTTCTATTAGAACATACACCATTTTAAGGGGCAACATCACAATGTTTCTGTATTTTCATAATGTAAATCAGAGCTCATTACAACACTGTTCAATTCTCAATACAACCCTGTTTACAAATGATTTGTCAGGCAATTACATATTATGTTTACAAACAATTCCAGACATACATTTTAATGCCTGCAAAATTATGTTTGAGAGAGTCATTTTTTGCAGCGTGTACCTACTACTTTTAATATATTTAATATAAAATATATTTCAATAAAAAAATGAATGCTCGAACAATAATAGTGACTAACAGTCATAATACCATGATTCTTGCAAAAAATCAAATAATATGTAACTTATTTGTATACGGTTTGTATCAATTATCATAAATATCAAAAAATTAAGAAAGATAAAGATTTCATAGAGAAATTTAAACGATGCCATCATGTTTCTCACTTTGCATTATTAGTTTAATTATGTTAAACGTTTGCAACAATAATAAAAACATAGTCATTTTAAAAATGATACTAACAATTATGATTGTTTGTTCTTTGCGTGTCACTAAATCTCCAAATATTAATAGAAATTTTAAATTACGCTTCGCAACTAATATTTCGATCGAAAAAACATTTTATTACAAAGTCTGAAAGGAGTTATGTCTCTTTGAAGCTATTTAAAATATATTTACTGCGTGTTGCCAGTGCTGTCGAAATACTCGAATTAAGCAGCGGTTACCTGCAGCGGCGGCGGCAGCATAAACGATTTCGTTTTCAGTATCTGACGGCATCGATCGGCAGCAGTTAGAAATCAAATGGGGGAAGAAATAAAATAAAATAAATTTTATTTTATTTGCCGAAAAAAAACAAAAAAAAAACGCAGACAACAAAAATAACAATGTTGCAATGATTTCGGTTTCTTTTTGTTGTTGTTGTTGCTGTAGTTGTTGGTAAATTAGGTGGTGTTGGTGCAACACAAACGTCGCGTGAACGAGACGCGCGCATGCGCCATAAACTATTTATTCGAATATTGTGTTTTTTTAGCTACCAGAGATTCTCGGTTTTTAAGATTTTATTTTATTTTTATTTTATTTTTATTTTATTTTATTTTTATTTTTTTATATTTTTTTATTTTCTCTACTGTTGGCTAACCATGACCTCTTTCGTTGCTCCAACTAATGCGGATGATATTCAAATTGGCAACACAATGCGATGAAAATAAAAATAACAAAAATTGTCACAATTGCCAGTGAGCACAACAACCTGAAGCTGCTGATCAGTTAAACCACAAGTTGTTGTTGTTTCTGTATTGATTGTTATTGTTGTTGTTGTCAAACTTAAATGCGGGCGCATAAAAAACTCTAATATTGCAAATTTTCTTTTAGAAAAAAAACCCCAAACCTTATCAGCATATCGCAAATCAGAGAAGGCAAAATTGCAGCAACAACAACAACAGTTGCCATAGTCAGCGTCATCATAGACATCGTGCGACTGCTTAATGGAGCCCACTTCGAATGGACCAAAAACGTTCATTTGTCTGCGATGAGGATCAGAAGCCCCTCCAGTCAGAAGCTCTTTTCGGTTTGGGCTGACAGTGAATAATTTGGCGTTTAACCCAGTTTGGCTCCTTTTGCTGTGGCAGGACGGCAGGCATTCGCACTAATAAAAGCTTTTACAATAAATATGCCAATATTAGGTTTAATAAGTTTTTTTTTTTGTAAATACGTTTTATAAATAGGTTTCATAAATAAAACAAAAACAGAAATGCTGTTACAAATAAACAGTTTTTGAATATTGCCTAAATTAATTATGTTTTTACGTAAAACCAAAAATGAACTTTGACTTCTTAGCGATTTAAATTATCTGTCCGACTTGGAGGTTGCCACAACCTCTAGCGCACGGTTTTGAGGGTTGCCGCAACCTCATGATCACCGACTTGGAGGTTGCCACAACCTCATGCTCACCGACTAAAGCGGTTGTTGCATCAGTTGTTGCCACAACCGATAAATTCAGTAGGGAAATTCGGTTGGTTGCCGCAACAAATCAGTTTTCTGTGTGTAGAAAAAAAAATATTTTCAATCAAAAAATCGGAATTATCCCTAGTAGAAATTTTGGTAGGGCCATGGTCATGAAGTGATCATGTCATTATTTGAGGTGATCGGGATATGACGAGGCCCATAATGTCCTTGTAACGCAGTGTCCTGATCATGTATTGACCTCAGGCCATGATCATGTACTGATCGGGAAATTCCCCATTTTAATATTTACCCGACAATTGCCATGTCTGAGCCCGAGCATAATAGGGTTTCTCTCATTAATCTCGACCATTGCCTGATACTAATTTCGTTATGAGGAACAAATAATGTAGCTATGATCGGGAACATTGACTGTTTAGATAATGTAAACCTGCTATGGTAAGCATGATAAGGGCATGCAAAGGCAATGATCATATTTTCTCTAATAGGGCTTACCCAACGAAAACCCGATCATTTCCCGATGGCGCATCGAGCAAATTTCTACTAGGGATTATAAATAATACAATGATAGTGCCATCAACTGCGCAAACACTTTTTTTCAAATAATTTTTAACTTTTTGGATAATAAAATAAGAATAGAAGGGAATAAAAAAAAAATAAAAAAAAATAAAAAAAAATAAGAATAAGAAAACAATTTAGGATTATCTGAGCATACACAGAAAAAAACTTCAATATGATGATTTTATTCATAAATATTATTAAATTTTTCACCAACTACCAGATTCATCATATGGAATCTGGTAGTTAATGTTCATAATGAACATTAAATATCAAATTTAAACACACAAATTTGTCTTAATTTATGACTCATATAATGTTTATGTTATTTAATTGTTAAATACTGCTTGCCTGACTTATAAAATATTATTTTGAACAAAAACTAATATTTTTTTTCAGAATAAATTAATAAATAGACAAATATTTTCTAATTAAAAAAAAATCGAAAATAAAATTCGAAAATAATTGTTAAAAAATAAAATTAGACAAAAAAAAAACCGAAATAAATGTTTTCGAAAAAAAAATTGTTTCGAAAAAATAAATGTTCCGATTTTTTGAAAAACCCAATTTTCTAAACAACAAATTCGAAAAAAAATTGTCAATAGATATTTCTTTAATAAATAAACTTTTTTTAAGAAATAATAAACACACACAAAATTTCACCAACTACATTCATCATATTGATGAATTCATTCATTAAACTCAAATCGTATTTTTTTAAAATGTTTTTCATTTTTAATATTTTTTTTAAAATCAAATTTCAAACAAAAATTTGTCTCCATTTACACTTTTATGTATTTATAATTCTAAAAGGATTTATAATATTTAATTGATAATTATTTGAAAACTCAATTTCATCATATTAATAAAAAAGTGAACATCAAATAGATGAATTTTGTTCATCAAACCATATTTAATTAAATATCAAAAATCTTATAAGAATTATAAATACGTAAATGTTTAAATGGAGACAAATTTTAATTTGAAATTGAAAAAATACAATTTTAGTTCAACGTATGAAATCATCAATATGATGAATGCTGGTTGTTGTACATTTTTTTTTGTGTGAACAAGAATTACTTAAGAACTGAAAAGTATTGGATGAAAATTAAAAATTTAGATTTAAATTTGGTTTGATGAACAGCATGATGTATACATATGTTGTATTTTATGTATTTGTTCATTAATATTCTTCACATACACTACATCGTATAGAAGAACACTGTTTCGGTCATTCATAAAATTCATAATGAATTCATAGCATTGATGTTTTGTAGTTATCAATATTATAAATCGTTCATCGATACAATAAATCATGGTTTGAAGAACGAAATTCATTAATACGATGTATAGTTTTTCTGTGAACATAATGTTGGTTATCTTTTATTAGTGTAATTAGTTTTATGTTTTATAGTAAAACGTAATATAAAGTATTATTTATTTTTTGCTATTATTTACCCTAGTGGAAATTTGCGGGGTTTCGTCAGGTAACCCCTATTAGAGCAAATATGATCATTGCCTTGCCATGCCCTTATCATGCTCACCATAGCAGGGTTTACATTATCTAAACAGCCAATGGTCCCGATCAAAGCTACATTAGTTGTTCCTCATAAAGAAATTTTCATCGGGCAATGATAAGGTTTCAATGAGGTATGATATTTTATTTCATCGCGTATTTGTAGTGCTTTCGTATGCTCATGTTTTAACAAGGCAATGGTCAGATAAATAATGATATGGGGAATTACCCGATCAGTACATGATCATTGCCTGAGGTGAGTACATGATCAGGACACTGCGTTACAAGGACATCGTGGGCCTCGTCATATCCCGATCATCTCAAATAATGACATGATCAGTTCATGAGCATGGCCCTACCAAAATTTCTACTTGGGTAATTATAAATTACCACATAAAATGCAAAATATTGGGTAATAATAAAAAAAATTAAAAATACAAAAAGAGTAATTTTAATTTAATTGATTTTGTATTTACAATAAAAACCAAATACTAAATAAAGCGGCAAAAAAGATTTAACAAATATAAATGCAGATTTTATATGTATATTAAATTCTATAATTTAAAGATCATTAAAATAATATATTTCAGACTTGGAAATAATCAACATCTTTTTCTCAGTACAATTTTTCACTTCATTACTCGAAAACAAAACATCTTATAAAGTTTTTCTTATATCGTTTTAATTAACATATTGTTGTTTATGTTACGCAGAATTTTTTCCGCGCATATATTCAAATATACAGCCTTAGGATAGGCCCGCATACAGCCCTATTTTTCCCACAAAACTCTTTCGTTTTAACTGATATCGTACAAGAAAAATATTATCATAATTTTGTTCACACTCTTTACCTACATAAGTTTTATTTTTGTTACGGCAGAAGTTATGATGACGACGTAATGCCAAACAACGCAACTGACGTTTAAATCCTACCGTGTGTTGATTTTGACACCTTTTTCCAATGTTATTTTTTTTCATTCGGCTCTTTTGCCCGTTTGGTTGTTTGCTGCACACGTGTGGGCAGAACGGCGATCATTCAATTTACCCATCATAAATATTAACACTAAACAACAACAAACCAAACGAAAAACAAAAGTTGCTGATCCTTCGGCGTTGGTCCACTAGCGCCGCGCCGTGTGCTCACTTTTGTTTTACGTTTGCGACTCACTTTGGCGGGCATTTGTTTTGTACTCAAATAAACGAAGAACTTCACGCATTTGCCGTTCAAAAGTCACGCAGTACAGACGGATGCATTAGAGATTGAGAGAGAAAAATATTTCAACAAGTTAAATGGTGTAAACGAAATGATTTTCACATTTTCTTTTGTTTATAATTTAAAAACTGAACAATTATATCACAATTGCAGAACAAAACTTCATAGTTTTTTAAAATAGTTAAAGATTTATATTTCCGAATGAGATAGGACGAATTTCCGTACTTTAGTCATCCAGCCCACCATAATCAACATTATTTCTTCTAACTTTTTTGATAACGCTAATCCAACTAACGCTTATTTTATTTCAGTTTTAAAAAATTACAATATATTTCGAAGAATTGATTTTATATAAATTTTAAATCTGGACCTAGCTCAGGGCAGTTTGGAGGGTTACTTGCTTTTGAACAAATTGTATCATATGGTACTATACGGGTTTCAATAGTCCCTCGCTCGTTTATTTCTATTTTTTTTGGAACTCTAAATGATCTCAATTTAAATCTCATCTTTACTTTTTGAAAATATGAAATATATTAAATTTTTTTGCCACATCTCTTACTGATTGTTTTTGCTTAGATCGAACACTTTATTTTCGCCGACAATTTACGATACATAAATTTTATTGTTGAAGACATGATCGATCACTTCCCTGCGGGGAAACGAACTGGTCCTCGACTAGGCACGTCACTGGTTCCTCGGAGATAGTTAGCCGGTCCTAGTTCTGATTTTTTTATATGAAAATTGGGAAACGATAGAGATTATTGATATTTTTTTTATTTTTTTCGACCACTTAAGGGTCTTCTTTTGTAGCGCTACAATATTTTAAATAAAACAAAAATGGTTTTGGATATCAATGAAATTCTTTATTCCTGTAAAAGTACGTTCGATGCCATTATGTATGGAACTCAATTTTTTTTGCATGGCCACCACGGGCACGCTTGTAGAAGTCCAGACGCTGAACCCAATTTTCGACAGTTTTCAAGCATAAATCGGCCAATACTGCTGCAATTTCACGTTCGATATTCGTACGAAGTTCATTAATCGTTGGCATAGACCATAGACTTGACGTAGCCCCACAGGAAATAGTCTAACGGCGTCAAATCGCACGACCGAGGCGGCCAATCGACTGGACCATTTCGTGAGATAACACGTTCTCCAAACTTGGTTTCCAATAAATTGATTGTGGCATTCGCTGTGTGGCTTGTGGCGCCGTCCTGTTGGAACCACATGTCCTCCAAGTCCATATCATCCAATTGGGGCCAAAAATATTCGGTTATCATTGAACGGTAACACAGTAACGTGCCGGTCTTGATCATCACGGAAGAAGTACGGCCCAGCCCAATACACGAACATACGACGCTTCTGGTGGTCAAGCGGCTTCAGTGGCATGAAATGGCAAACCTTACTGAAGAGAAATGTCAAAAGAGCGGCAAGAAATATGGCGTCGTTTGCTATCCCTGTCGCTCAACTTTTGTAGCGTCCCTGTTGAAAAACCCTCTATTACGCCAGTGTTGAAATTATCGAACATACGACGCTTCTGGTGGTCAAGCGGCTTCAGTGGCATGAAATGGCACCCCTTTTTAAAGAGAAATGTCAAAAGAGCGGCAAGAAATATGGCGTCGTTTGCTGTCCCTGTCGCTTTTGTAGCGTCCCTGTTGAAAAACCCTTTACTTTCAGAGTGGTTCATAGTTACATAGTTTCTATGGTTGTTCATATTTAAATATCTCTTAAAGTAGAAATGCTAAAAACTTCGTTGATTGCTCATTTTAAAGCTAATAGAAGAAGCTTTTAGAGCAATTGAGTTGTAACTTCTAAACATGTACATGTGGCCCCTGGTCATTATCCTTGCACTTCAATATTGATGTCCTAAAACGGGACCCTTTTTAATAGTCTGAAAAATCGTAAATTTTGTATGATTTAATATATATGTTGTTTTGATGGCATCATGGTGTTTTGATGGCATCATATTTAAAAAAAAATAATTTTCTAATTTTTTTTTTTTTAATAGGTATTGGAATATAAACAACCATACAAAAATGATTTTTGTCTCATTGAACCACTGTATCTCTATGTAGTAGTCGAAAAAAAAATGGTCAATGCATATCTCGATACCCTGTTTCATTTGCATAAATTTCATTGAAATCGAAGGTGAGTTCCAACCGCTGGTCGCTTTGGAGTGAAATAGCCCGTACACCCTCTAAATAATGCATTTCTGAATTAGTTTATAAACTTTAATTGAAAATTGTAAAAAATATATTTTTGTATTTATTAATTTTTATTTATATAAGTATATTTAAAAATATATGTTTTATATTAGAACCACTAAAAATTTGGGTTCGATAAGGAAATTCTTCCGGAAATATTAATCAATGGAAATTGTACTATAGTATGACTATTTCCATGTAGTATATAAATAAAATATTAAAAATAAAATAATACATAAATTATGGAAAGTTTTTTTTTTATTTTTAAAACGTTTTTATTAGGTTGTTTTCTTGACATTTGCGTTTTTTTACATTTTTGAATGTAGTTTATCTTCAAGTATGCTGTGCCAAAATCGCGAGTCATTTTGTTGGGTATTTCTAGCTACAAAAGACAAAACCAAAAGGGCGAATTTGAAAAATTGAAAATCTTGTCATGCCAAAAGGGCGAATCTTTTCGTTTTTTCATCATTATTGGTATAAGATAAAATAGTGGTGTAAAGGCATTTATTATTTGTTTTCAAAGCATCTATTGATTTGCATCATTTAAAAAATTTGGAAAAAAAAATTCCCTGCAAATAACAAATGGCAAATTAATGTTTGACAAAATATTTTTAATTAATGATACCAATAGATAGGTGTTTTAAAAGCAAACAATTTATGCCTACACATTACTATTTTATATTGCGCTAATAAAAAGTTATATCATAAAAATCCAAAACATTTGCGTTTTGATCAGGATATTGCCTCACAAAATCCGTATTTATAATTCAGTAGGTTGTCCAAATCTAAAAATATGTTATATACGTTATAAAAATTGAAGAATAAACTAAAATAACAAAAAAAATTAAAGAAAATATAATTTTTTCTAATTTTTAAAGCACTTCAAACTTTAAAATTTGATTTCCCAACATTTTTAAAAATGCACATTCGCCCCTTTGGCATGACAGTGACGATATAATCTATAAGATCCTTAAAATTTACATTAAAAACGTTTTATATTAAAAAAATACTTTTTATTGCATATCTTTGTATTATTCCATTGCTATAAAATAGTCTCAAAATGTTTGTAAATTAAAATTTTAGGCACAACCATAAATTGACAAATTCTCTTTTATAAACAACTTCGTTTTACCAAAAAGTAGTTCAGTTTTTGTATAAATCTTCATTTGTTAGTGGCATGCAATCAACTTTATTTCCATTGCCTTTTTGATTTTTTTTTTTAACATTTTCGCATAACAATTAGGGGATGCCCCAGTTTCATCACAATTGACCAGACACACACTTTGCTTGTAAGTACCACGTTGAACACTGTGAAATACCAACATGTAAATAACATAGATTTCTTTGAAATATACGATTTTTTTTATTGAGTACGAAGTGTTCTTCATGTAATATTTATTAATACAAAAACACAGGCTTTTGAAAAACAGAATCGTAAGTAATTTAATTGTTTGCGAACGGAAATGTTTGAGGTATTCAGTTAGTCGAAATTGTTTTTTTTTCTTATTTTATATAGGAACACGTTCCAACTTTAGTACGATTCTCTACAAAAAATAAAATAAACTCATTTTGCTCCTGGACGTAAATCTAACTAGTTGATATTCGTGAAATTATCGTTGATATGTTTGACCTCCTTGTAATTCAATTTATATTTAAAACAAATAGTCAATAACTTAATTTTTTCGAATTCAGAGGTATTTATAATGTTTATATTGTTTATGTACACGAAAATATATTCTTGGTATAAACAAATTAAAAAGAGTATACATACTGACATTTAAATATATTTTTAATAATATTAGTTACATTTTGCACTCGTGACGATTATGCACTTCTTTGATATATGCTAGAAAGCAATTTGATTTCTAAATATTAATAATATAAATTCTTGAGTTGTAGTATAATTTATCTGTGTAATTCAGCACTTCTATACTTTCCCTTCGTGAAATAAAAAAAATAATGTCTTTGCTTTAATAAAACAACTCCAAACACCCTGTGGCTGGCGCAACAAGTTCTCAAGATTTCGTGATACTTACGTTCTAAGCATCCGTACAGTCGGATGGGGCCTTGAACCTGCACTGACCGCAGCGATGCTATGCCAACGTTGCTAATAGCTATGCAATCAAATCGAAAATGAATTCATGTCATTTAGTATTCCTAAAATTATTAAAATTGCAAATTATACGACTCAAACCAAAAAACAAATAATACATAGAACTTCATATAACATTTGCTAAGAAGATCGATCGATTGCAAGCGACGAGTTTTATGCCCCCTCATCAGTGCATTTGGCGCCAATTGTTGTATGCGAATGGACTTTGTAGGTGCCAAAAAGGCGGCTCGGCTCGGTTCGGTTCGAATAACATATGAAAATAATTCCAAAACTAAATCCAAAGACCGATAACCGAAAACATGTGGGGTTCAATGTTAAACATTGACACAGACGAAGGTGACAACAACGTCTTGTTATTGATCTCTAGATGTTATGCAAATGCAATGCGGTTGAATTGGTTGGTTGATTGGGTGGATCAAGAAATCTACTTGATTCGAACTGCGTTTTTGTTTTACTCATATTTTATACAAATTTTTTGTGTGGTGTGTGTTTAGAATTTATTTATGATTTAGAATATTTGTTGACTATTTCATGTGTCGTATAAAGAATTTTTGGTTATTTGCGCAGCATGTTTTTCTATTACTAATGCTGCTGGTATTTTGCTGATAAGCATCCTCTTTCGCTTCATTCATTCATGCTGTTCAATGTAAATGTAAAATAAATTAACTTGTTTACCTCGGCGATAACAAGGTCTTGCCATTGACCATGTAGTTAGTGACGGTCTTTGCATTTGGCATCAAAACAAAAAGAAAATGGCGCATCATCAGTAGTTAGTACTAGAGTCGAATTTATAGCATGTGTTGCTCATGTGCCACACGTGCTATGCTATGTGCTGCGAAATCAGAGGTGCGAGTTGGCAATGCTGTAGGAGTTCTCGTCCAAATCAATAACATTTCAAAGAAAAACATATTCGATTGTTTGAGGTGAATTGGTATAGGAATAAAGATATATTTGAACAAACCGCATTTCGGTATTATTTTTAAATGAATTTACAAAACTGTAAATAACACATTTAGTTAATACTAATTTAATATTATTACTATATCATTTCAACGCCGGCCTTAGCAGTTCAGAGGTGTGCGCGTTGAACTAGCATTCTAAAGGTCTCGAGTCCCTGTATGAGCGCTCGTGCTGATATTAGCCAAAAAAAGAATATAAAGGGGTTTTTCAATAAGAGCGCTACAAAAGTTTTTTTCAAGGGTTTTTCAACAGGGACACTACAGAAGTAGAGCGGCAGGGACAGCAAACGACACCATATTTCTTGCCGCTCTTTTGACATTTCTCTTCAGTAAGGTTTGCCATGTCATGACGGAAAGATATACAACGAGTCGAAATTATTAAAATCTTTAGAAAAACTTTTTTTTTTTTTTGGAATATCTAGCGACAGGGACAGCAAACGACGCCATATTTCTTGCCGCTCTTTTGACATTTCTTTTCAGTAAGGTTTGCCATGTCATGATAGAAAGATATACGAGCCAACAACGAGTCCAAATTATTAAAATCTTTAGAAAAACTTTTTTTTTTTTTTGGAATATCTACTAAGATCCACAGCACAGCACTCAGCCAGACTATATCCATTGTACTGTGAAATCTATTCCCTACAATTTTGTGGTTAATATCACCACGAGCGCCCATGCCCAAGCCGGAATTCGAACCCGAGACCTTCAGAATGCAAGTCCAGCGCGCTTTCTCTGGACTGCTGAGGCCGGCTGAAAAACCCTTTACAAAAATTTGTTATTTAATCTAATTTTTGAAATTTGATAATAACATTCGCAACACGATTTTTTATATCACATAGATGCCAATCTAAAATCCCTCAAATAATAATAAAATAATAAATTCCACGTGAGACTTTTTCAGAAATAAAATCCCTCATATCGCACAAAAAATTTCTTAATCATTAAAAATCTCTCAATAAATCCCATATTGTATTGGAAATCCTGACGTGATGGGTCATAAGTTTACAGTCCATAAATTTACTTGACACATTAATGATATTTAAAATAATGCCAAATCTCTGGAACCATTAAACAGATATATATCTATTCCAATACAACGAATTGTTTTAGTTTTTGTACTCATGAAAATTTTAAATATAAACATTCAGTGCTTAATATAATAGGAACCATAACTCGCATGGCTTCGACTTCTATGACAATTTTTACTGTTTTGATATGATTAATATTTTTCCCAAAGACACAATAATACATTTTTTTAATCTTCATATAAATTAGGCCAATTAACTGCAGTGATTTTTTGAAAATCCTTAATAATGATGGTTTAAGGACGAGATAGAAAATTAAAATCTACTACAGAAAAGATCCTTAGGTGAATGCCTACATTAAGTTTTCAGTCAAGAAATCCATATCAAACATCGTTTTTCAGAAATGTCACTATGAAAATGAAGGATTTACCAGATATTTGGGGGTCAATACCTCGAGAAATCCTGACGTGATAGAACATTATTTTAGAGTATGATAACATTTTTCACACATTTAGGATACTAAAAATAACACCAAATCCTTGGCACCGATAAAGGATCATACGATTTTAAGCTACGTAAAACTTTAGTATTATGCAGTTTCATATAAAATAAAAAATACTTTGCAGTGCTCAGTATTAGAGAAAGTATAGCTCGTACGGCTTTGATATATTTAGCCACTTTTTAAGTTTTTTTATGCTGAATATTTTTTCCATGGACAATATGCTACATTTGAAACTCTTTATAATGAAATTAGTCGATTATGTGGATTGGTCCTTTGAAAATCTTTAATATTGCTATTAAAAGGACGAGATAGAAATTTAATATGTACTACAGAAATGAAGCCTTGGATAATGTCTACATTTGGTTCTCAGACAACAAATCCATAACTACTACAGTATTCTCAATAAACTTTATGGTCATATATCTCGTAAACATGACGTGATAGGACATACGTTTGTTTGGTGAAATTTCGTCAGGTTACTCAAGAATTGGAAACAAAATTGTCAAATCTCCGGCACTAAATTTAGAGTCGCACTGTGATATTATTTAAGCTTATCCAGAGCTTAGAGCTAACTATTAAAATTACCAACTTTTTTATTTAGGCCTGACCGAAACGCAAATATTTTTGATTTTTTGCCATAACTCTTTATTGCTGCAAAATAAAATAGTCATGTAAAGTCATTAATTGTTTGTTTTTAAAGCACCAAGATTTTCTTATGCCTTTTTTTCTCGATGTCAATTTTATATTTTATAATTAGCAAAATTAATGTATAAACACATTTGAAAACTGAAACATTTTCGAGAACAAATGAGTTCAACAGCCTCCCAATGATGGATGTTGTTGGGGCGCTGATGTGAACTTGCTTGATTTTGTTACGAGAACAATAAGATCACCAACAACAATATGCTAACGACAAGTAGTAATTTTGATTTTGTTTTTTATGTGATTTTTTTTTTATTTTTTTCTTTTAATACTTTTAGGAAGTTAAACGACAACAATACCGAAATTATAGCAACAAAAACAACTACAACAAAAATCATAATAACAATAAAAACAAAATACAACAGAGAGACAGACAGATCTGCATTTCTAAAAGAAATCATGACAAAAGCATCAACAACGGTCGGTGAAATGATCCAAACACCGATAAGAGATTCAAACAAAAACTATTTAAAGTCAACCGCGGCAGCAACAATTGCAACTCGAACAATAAGGAGAGCAAAAAATTTTATGAAAAGGCATAACAAAAATTTAATATTTAATGTTATGCAGTAAGGAACAAAAAAAAAATCGTTATTTTTAACATAGTTCAATGTAGTAGTTTCAGGTTACAAGTACAACAATGCAAATACCCTACAACAACAAAAAAGTGAAAAGCCAACAATAATTGTTGTTAAAATAATGACAATCTTCTGATGTGATGTCACGAGCACTCGAGGTGTATCATTTTTTTAGTATAGTTCGGGTGGACTTTTCAGACAACTTTTCTCACGAATTTGTTACAATTTAAAATATATATTTTAGAAATATTTTATTCATTTTTTATATAGGTTGCTGTTGTTTAACTTTTATTTTGGTTCGTTTATGGGGAGAAATCGTTGTTTATGTAGAGTTTTTAAAAGAAAAGTTGATGTAAGTTAGGAAAAAAAATTATTAAAATATTAAGGTTATTCATCTCAAGCTCATAAAAGTTATTTGTAGAAAATACGTTAATATAATAATCTCATACATTTATTATATTAACGTATGTAAGAATATCGTCTTTATATAAGAATATCATCACTATCATGCCAAAGTTTTTTTTTGCAAAGGGGCGAATGTATAATTTTTCACATTTGCTTTTTTTTTAATTTTTGAATGTAGTTTTTCCTCAAGTATACTGTTCCATAATTGTGTGTGGTTTTGTGGGATATTTCTAGCCAGAAGAAGACAAAACCAAAAGTACGAATTCGAAAAATAGAAAATCTTGTCAAGCCAAAAGGGCGAATATTTTCGTGTTTTTGCCATAACTCTTTATTGGTATAAGATTAAATAGTGGCGTAAAGACATTAATTGTTTGTTTTTAAAGTACCTATCGATTGGCATCTTTATTTAAAAATATTTGTTTTGAATTTTTATTATTTGCAAGAAAAATATTTAACACATTGCTTTTAAATAATGATGCCAATCGATAGGTGTTTTGAAAACAAACAATTAATGAGTTTACATCATTATTCTATCTTGCACCAATAAAAAGGTTTCGCAGAAAAACGAAAAGATTCGCCTTTTTGGCATAAGATTTTTAATTTGCTATAACTATTTATTGATATAAGATAAAATAGTGTGTAAAATAGTTTTTAAAGTAACTATCGATTGGCATCATTATTGAAAAATATGTTGCCATATATTTTTCTTTCAAATAGCAAATGGCAAATTAATGTTTGCTAATAATTATTAAATAATGCTGCCAGGTGCTTTAAAAACAATCAATTAATGCCTTTATATCACTATTTTATCTTGCGAAAAAAAAGAGTTATAGCAAAAAAATAAAAATATTTACATTTTGGTCAGGATATAGCCACACAAAATCCGTATTTATAATTCAGTAAGTTGTCCAAATACAAAAATATTTTATATACCATATAATAATTGATTAATACACCGAAATAACAAAAAAAAACAAAAAAAAAATTATAACTTTTAAAGCACTTGAAACTTTTAAATTTGATTTCCCAATATTTTTAAAAATGCACATTTGCCCCTTTGGCATGACAGTGTTGAAATGTATTTTGTAAAAATGTTAAAACATGTGTAAATATTGGAAAAGAAAAAAACAATAAATAAAAATAAAAATTTGTTGGCCCAAAAACTTATTTCCCAGACAACTTATTCGGTTCCCTGTAATGTTAAGTAGGTTGGGATTGTTATTTATTTAAAAGGAGGTAACATCGTATAAAAAAAACAGTTTTCTCTTGTTAAATATTACAGTTGTGGTGATTCGAACCGTCAACTTTTTCGATAGTCAAAACTAAAAGAGTTCTGGTTTCGAAAACAACCAATTTAAAACAGTTTTAGAACCATTTAGCATCCAATTGTGTAGCATCCAATTTGTACATATATCGTTTTAAGCGCAAAATTTGGTTGTAACAACCTCATGTCAAAAGTACATAGATTTTTTTTAGGTGTAAAAAGATTAAATTTACGTATTATTTATTTAATAATATTCTACGTAGAACATGGTAGAATATGTGAAAATATTATAAATTTCGTAAATGTACACACAAAAAAAACATTTTTGTGTAAATCAACTAATTTGTTTATCTTAACAGTTAAATCGATTGATATCTATATAAACATTTAGATAAACATATAGATGAACAATTTCTTTTTGGCGATTCGAACCAGCGACCTTTAGACTTGAAGTCTGACGCACTAACCATATGAGCCAACAACGCAACAAGTCGATTTTAATAACCAAAACTGAATTTGGTCTGTATAGATTAGCTATACAATTTCTAAAGCAAATTCCCATCAACCAATGTGTGGAAATATCGTTTTAACCGAATGAATTTTATGGCAAAATAGGATAGAATTAAAATTTCTCATGAACATTAAATTCTACCTATACGAATATTGTTAATAAAACTAATTATAACTGTTATTTTTATTAAATTATGTTGTGAAAAAAATTAAATTGATCAAACCCGAAGATAAATTATAATTACAATTATATCAAATAGTTTACACGAAGTCATAACCATTTATGAAAGCGATTCCTGTCAGTTTATACGGAAATTTAAATATTTACAAGATCAGAATTTAGAAGTGTCTATTTTCCTTCTAATAAACTTCATAATCAAAAAGTTTAAGAATCCAGTCTGCCTTGTCTCGGATTTCTTTGATGCCTTCTCGAACTAACTTTGATATCGTACACTAACAAAAAAGTGACGTAATAAAATTAAATTAAATTTATTTAAATTTTATTTAAATACTTTTGTAATAAAAAACGTAATACTCCATACAAAAAATATTACGTGCGTATTTAATTTCAAAATAAATAAAAAAAGGATTTAATTTTATTAAAAATTTCCAAAAAAGTAAAATAAAATAATAATTTTATCTGTTCCTAATCTTCTTTATATGAAATAAATAGTTTTTAAATACCAATTTACGTATTAATGATGTTGTGATTAAACTAAAATTTTATAACCTAGCATACCAAACGATATCGAAACGAATTCGAAACGAATTCGAAACGATATCGTTTGAACGAACAATGTTATCGTTTTCGACTATCGTTAACGATTCGAAAATGATAGTGTTTTCGAAAAAAAATGTTAACGATATCGATATTGTCTGAATTCTCGATATAGAAACGAATTCGAAAATTGATTCAATTTCGATATCTAGACGAATTCGAAAAATTATTCAATTTCGATATTGAAACGAATTCGAAAAGCTTATTCAATTTCGATACTATTTAAATTAATTTGCCGTAAAATTATCTTTCATAGAACTGTGCACCAAGCATTCTATAGCATCCACAACATTAAAATTTTTTAGCTAGTTTGGGATTAAAAATTAGTTTATTGATCCAGCAACAAAATATAGCATACTTACTAAATTTTAAAAGTTTCTAACAGTTGCGAAATTTCATCCAATTTTAAAATTTATTAAATTTTTTCATTGAACAGCTTTTTTTGACAAATAATTCAATACTGATTCTATAAAAATTTAACGATATCGTTACGAATTCGAAACGTTATCGAAATTTATACAATCGAAACTTTGTTTATTGGGAACCTTAATAAAAGGAATAAAAAGTATTTACTTCAAATGTTATTACATACGTAATAAATTTAAATAAAATGTATTTATTTAAAATTTTATTACGTACGTAACAAATTTGAATAAAAAGTATTTACATCGAGTTTAAATAAAAAGTATTTAATTTAAATACAAAACACTATGAGTGAAAAACGTGTCGAAAAGTATTTAAATTTATTCCTTTTTTATTTAATTTTATTACTTTTTCCCTCAGTGTAGCATTACTTTTCTAATGTTTTCGTATATTCAAAAATGTTTGTCAAGAAAGCGTATTCAAACATTTATCACATTGACATCATAATATTTTTCGAAGTAATTCCGAATTTTAATAAACAATCCGATTAATTAAAATGTGTGGTACCGAGAAAACTCCGAGTTACCTAGCATTTAAATCTAATTTGACGCTCGAAATCGTTATGACAAAGTGTCCGATATCGTGTGAATTCTTCTGCGTTTTGCATTGTTCACGTAACGATATCGAAACGATTGGCGTAATGGGAAATAAAATGATTGTTTTTTAAACATCTTTGAGCATGACACAATTTTGTCTAGAGATGCTTTTAAACTACATAATTCAATATTCTGCTAATAATTTAATATATGCTAATTCCAAATGCTTACCATTTCTGTTATTTTAACTCGAATTAAATGTTATGCCCTAATTAAAATAAAATTTACCCACATGATAGTTCCATTTCCAAACAACAACATGATCACCTTTACCTTCAGCTCTACGCATCACATGTATACAGCAAGTTTATATTGGAAATACTATTTTTCCACTCAAACCCATAATCAAACACATACTATGGCTTTTTTTTGTAAAATTTACCCATCATAAAAATGCTACTGCACAACATATGAGAGTTCCTGAGTTCCGCAGGACGACACTGATGAGCAATGCAATGCAAGCAAAAGTAATTGGACTTTTTGAATGCCACAACGGCGTGAAGCAGCAAAGTATTTAAGCGCCTACACCTCAACGCACGTACCAAACAAAAATCCTTGCAAATGCCTGCCAAAGGCAAAGGACATGCGTTGCGCATATGTTTGCATGACGAGGTGCGATCCTGTTGCCGCAGCGCCATGCCAAACGACGAAAAAAATGCGATTTTCTCACAGCAATTAGTTGAGGAAACAAACAAGCAGCAAGAGGGAGAGCGATGAATGTTTTATGGTAAATCAGAAAATACGAGGCAAGTACAACATATGATTTTGCCAATATGACGAAAGGACGAGAGACCACAGAGCTAGAGAATCGAGCAACATGTTTGGCAGGTAAAAACGCCGTACCGTATACGTAGTCTGTGCCGTGTAAAATATTTGCCAATTCAGTAAATTCCATGTGGAAATCCCTTCAAGAGCATGGGGAATACATGCGTGCGGATATCGAGCGGTATATATGCGTGTGTGGATATAAGGCATATTCCATACGACCATACGACAATAAAAAATTCAATGATAATAAAACTATTGCGCTGATTTTATATAGTCGACAATTATGAACATGCGGAAGGACATGCCGGCATATATTGGCATTGCATGGGAGTTACCGTTTGCATGACTTCGAATGTTGATCATCGTATGGGTTTTTCGCGCTGATATGTGGGAGAATTGGAGGGAAATCCTTCGTTGGCAGTTTTCCGGTTGGTTTTTTTCGCTGACATGGGAAATGTGCGGTGCTTGGACAGGGGGAAAATTGCGGGATTTTCTTTTTACGTATATCAAGTTGTTGTCTGTTGGCTGAAGTTTATTAGAAAATATGGGTAAATCATGAAAAGTCACTGGTAGATGTGTGACGTTGCACGGGTATTTCTCGCGAGGAAACTAAGTGCAAAAGTGTGGGAATATTTGCTTGATTCTACCAAATTTAGGACTTGGACAATTTTAACTGTCAGCAACGGTTGTAGTTTAAAATACAGCATAGGTAATTCTCAATGAAACTATGGCCGTTTCGCTATTTCCTCTAACCTCCTCTGGCACCTAAGAAATGTTTATTAATATTGGCTTTTGTTCTTTGTTCAAGCACTTGTCCGCATTTAACAACAACTTGCCAAAATCCGTACTTCAATCGCAGCATGTTCATTATTAGTTTTATGTCTTCACAACCTAAACACTTCGTCAAATTACAGCCTCTCGTTTTGAAAAATGTCGGAAAACCCACAAATTCACTAAACACTGCACACTTGAAACATGCCGCATGCAAACACGTGACTATTATTCACTCGCTCTCCTTACAATCATCAGTCGCACCGCGACAATTTTAGCAGCACCATGCAGCATCCAGAACTAAACTGTGGTCATTCTAGGCGCACAGGTACTTGTTGGACTGAACGTCTCTCACTCTAGTTCGAGTAGTATTTGTACTAAAATAACACCTCCTACTAGCGCGCAGGACACTTGACTTCATCCTGCGCATTCAACGCTTCATTGTTTGTGCGGCACTCATCGTAATCACCACCTGATGACTTTCGATGCTGCACAGGTAAATATTTGACGTAGATCACTCTGTAGATCTCTGTTGCTCTGCGTTCGTTAACTTAACTGGTAGCATTCGTCATTATTCGGCTGTGTGGTTTGGTCGACAGGTAAATATTTGCTCTCTGTACGGTGTTAATTTGCGCGTGTCAAGTGGTTTTTCATCATCTTCGTTGGGTATTTCTTTCATTTAGTCTTGAGAGTTGTTAATATATGATACCTGTTGTTTTAGGATTAAACACATTGTTTCTGGGTGGATTTGCCGGAAGTTAAGTTGTGGTTATTAGTTTTGTCCGAATAGTTAGTGATTCTAGGGAAGTGGGTTAATAGTTTAATTGTCGTAATTAGTCGTTGAACAGAGATCTTCCTGATTAGACATCATAGTTAGAGTCAAGATTTTAAAGAGTCATCATGATTTAGAATTAAATTTGCTAATGGTAAATGTAATATAACGTTTATAATTTGTTACGTTTGTTGATATAAGAAGGATTTGTGGACAAAAATCTCGTTGGAAATTTTATACACTAACAAATATTATTTTCGGATATATAGATTTCCAATACTTATCATCCTCATAGTATTCGAATTACTCTAAATGATTTTTATGATGTTGAAATGTTTTCCATCTCTTCATTTAAATACTATTATAGTCGTTCAAGTCTGCAATACCAAATTCTATTTATTTTATGGGAGTCATACGGATACTAGAATGAACTTGAAATTTGGGTACTTTGGAATTCATGTTTAGAATTATGAAAATTTCATTTCAATTCTCGATCTCGTAAAGCATCAATGGTAATCTAAAATGTTCTTACTAATCTTGATTTTCGTTTTCAAATTAGAGTAGAATACTAGAGTAGGATACTGGAAAATAACTTTTTTAATTTTAACAAATTTTAAATTAATATTTCTAGTATACCAAGACTCTATTCTCGATCTCGTAAAGCATCAATGGTAATCTAAAATGTTCTTACTAATCTTGATTTTCGTTTTCAAATTAGAGTAGAATACTAGAGTAGGATACTGGAAAATAACTTTTTTAATTTTAACAAATTTTAAATTAATATTTCTAGTATACCAAGACTCTAGTATACCTCAAATCATTTTCGAAGTATCATCGATATAAAAATTTGATCTAATTCTTATATAGAATCTAATTTACAGATATAAAGATATATATAAAGATATGGTTTTTGGATATAATGAATATTGTTCGAAGTGGCTATGATTTAATATCGAACTTCCCAGTATGCCATTCGTTTCGACATCGTTACGAGATTAATGCGAGTAGATGGAGAAATAGCACGATATCGGACCCGTTCTCGCAACGATGTCGAATTGGACCAACACAGTCTGCCATGTCTCGGAGCTCTTCGATGATCGAAGTTTTCTCGAACTAACTGCCAAGTTTGATCTAGTTGCTATATCACTACTATTTTTAAAATTGTCGTACAATAATATTTAAAGAGAAGATAAAATATGTAAATATTTATCGAAAGAAGAAAAAACTACGTTATCTCACTACCATATCTGCGTACATCTTAGAACGAATTGTAGTATCCCTACAAACCATTTGACGATCATTTTTAAATTCGATATAATAATGATAAATTTTAGATATTTAGTATTTGAAATTCTAGTATTTGAAAAGGTAATTGCGTGTCATTCTAGTAGTAGCCGCGGTAGCTCAGTGATTAGTGCGTTGGACTGCGAGCTGAAAGGTTCCCGGTTCAAGTCTGGACTGGGCTACAACATCTTTTCATAGAATCATTTTTCTATACCGCGCTACCTCTCGGCAGTAAATGGCAAACCTACGAGAGTAAAACATTGCCTATGAAAAGCTATCACCCGCCGTTCGGATTCGGCAATAAACTGTACGTCCCACCACATTGAGTACAAATATAACACGCACAGCTCAAAGTGGTGAGAGAGCTCCGCCTAAATTCTATACAGGACTGTAGCGCCAAACTATTTTATATTATTATTAATTGCGTGTTCTTTATAATTTTTGTCAAAAAATAAAATTTTCTGAACAAATATATTTTGTTTATCGAAAATAAATCCATTATGATATCCTCTCGATATCTATTACGACAAATAAAAACGATATCATTTTAGATAGGTTCGTTTCGTTTTTACGAAAAACCTATCTTTATAGATGATCGAAAACGACAATTTGAGTCTATTAACGATATCGTAAAATTATCGTTTGGTTTGCAGGGATAATATTCGATATCGATTCGATATCGCTTCGAGACTGTTTCGAGATGTCGAGGAATAGATTTGATCTTGATTACGATTTCGTATCTATGTTATACTACAATTCGTTCTAAGACGTACGCAGATATCGTAACGAGTCAATGAATTTTATTTGAAACGAGGAAATTAACGATTCTGGATCGATAGCGCATCGATTGATTCGAAAATCATTGCGATATCGATGTGATAAAAATTTAAATTTCATTTTTTTCCTTAAATTTTATTGGACGACAAATTGTAGTAATAAACCAACGAAATCGAACTTTTTTTTTATCGCAGTTAGTTCGAGAAATCTTCGATCATCGAAGAGCTCCGAGACATGGCAGACTGGGCAGTATGCCATTCATTGCGATATCGTGAAGAGATCAATGAGAAATGCAGGAGAATATGCACGATACTGAATTCTTTCTCATAGAAATATAAAGCGTCAAATTAGACCTTCATGCTATGCATATATCGATAAGTTATATCGGAGTTATCTTGGGAAGATACATTTTACGAAATCAAAAAGAAAATAATCAAAGTTCGAGATTACTTCGATTGGTAGTTTGGCGGTACAGCCAAACTCTGAAGGCCGAGCTCCCTTAGCATTTGAGCTATGCGTTTTATATTTCAACCTTTTCTCAAGTAGTTTTACTTATTGACTATTCAGAGGTAGCGTCTTACAGAGAAACAATTTATTTTTTTTATGTTTCAATTCGCTGGGACCTTTCGGCTCGTAGTCCAACACATCAGCGACTTTTCAACACACTAATTAATCGAACCACCGACGCTAAGGAATTTGAATGTTGAAAAAATTTAAAAAATTAGAAGCAATAAAGCTACAAGATCGATTTTATATCGATGTTAGCTCAAGAAGACTTCGGGACGTCGAAGGTCTCTGAAACATGGCAGACTGGAAAGGTACGAGATTTGTAACAGATCCGTACGAGATCCATTTAATATTTGTCGAACGTTGTCTTAGATATTACGTGCCAGAACTAATTTGCTAATTTCACTGCTAATTTATATTTCCTGTTAATCCTCGATCAAGTTCCTAAAGATTTTCGTGTCGATTTCTTTATCTTTGAAGTATTGATGTAAAGCAGTATTTTTGATACCTTTCTCTTCGAGAGATCGCTAGCTTTTAGATAAGTCTAGGAATACAAAACATTATTAAATTGACACCTATTCACTTTAAGCCTCCGAACTTCACTAAATTCACCACTACTTCTAGATCATTTGTATAAGTTTAAATTGTGAGTCATGCCGTTTTTTGAAATGTGTTTCGAAAACAATTAATTACTCATGTAAAATAGTTTTGTTATTTTTAAAATTGAAGTTTTTTTTTTTTATGTAGATCTTTGGTACCCAGTAATATATAAACTTAATGTTATAAATTGCATGACAAAAGATTGATCAATACCAAAAGATTTCGTGATTTCTGTGAAATAAAACTCGAAAACATCAAATGTAATTTGCAGTTTGGTCGGTCGTTAAATGTTCAAATAATCAAGATGAATTTAAATTATTTCCAACAAATTCAAAGGAATATGTAAATAACTTCTACTATTCCAAAGAAATTGAATAGCATTAGAATCCTTTAGTCCTTTCAGAGAATTTGCTATAAATAATGCTCCCCTATTACGCGTCTATGGGGAAAAATACACAATTTGCCTAAATTACTTTTGCTTCTCACAGCGACAAATCAAGATTTCACAGAACTCATCTTCCAATCACAATCGCGTGTTAATGTTCACAAATTTTCACCACACAATAGACAAACGACTGTGATTAATTATTGCTGACCATTATAGGACGCAATCAAATAATTGAAATAAACGTAAACAATCACTAATCAATTTGAGATCCTCCAACGCAAAACGATTTACATGTCAAATGGCTGACGTTTTGAAATGGTATTGAAAGAATAGAAACAAGAAAACCACACACACAGAAGATTTCACTTTCATTTGTCAGGTTTGACACCTTGTCTGTCAAATTTTGAACATTTGGTTCTTTTTTTCATTTTATTTATTTTATGTTTGTTTGATTATTTATTTGTTTACGTGAGGGTTGACACATTAATAATTATATAATGACAACCCTCAATATAAAATGCGGATACTACTTCTATTGACAACATTTGAATATCAATAAATAATGCTTGATCTACGGGTCGAAATATTTTGTATTTTGTGGTTTGCTTTAAATTGATTTCATATGATTTTGTTATGTTTTGATAATTATCACACGACAACCAGCGAATCCGTTTTGTTGTATTTGTTGTATTATGCCTAAATTTAGTTCTCATATCTGTTGACAATCAGTCTCTTTGTTCCATATTGCGTCGTTGTCGTCGCCGCAGCAAAATTTTTGTATTTTTTTAAATACCTCCCTGTTTGTTATAAAGCATTTTGCGTTTTGCTCCGTCCAGGTGTGTCGCGTCTGCCCATAACCTCCGCGAGTTATGCGCGCTCTCCTTACTTAACCTTTAGTCTGACTTTCTGTGTGAAGTTGCTACGTCGATTACTTTTTTCCTATAGATTGTCTGGATTGTACCTACCACTTGGTTTATGTTAATGTGCCAAGTGTTCCAATATATACTTCAGACATGCCATTGATTTGAATCGTAGGGAAATACGAAGAAGAGGAAGCAGCAACGTTTATTATAAGCTTGGCTTATGCTAGTAACTTAGTAGATGTTTTGGGGTAGATAACAAGCATTCAAGCATTAAAGGAATTTATTCAATTTTATTGGGGGGGACATCATCATATTCGACGGTTGCGTATTTCTCGATTATGTGGTTTGTTAATTAAATGCATGTTTTAATTTCTTTTTTTTTTTGTATATTTTTGAAATGGTAAAACAAAGAGTTAGGTTAACCATTGAATGGTAGGTAGCAATAATTGCTTTTTATTTATAAAAGTGAACGGAAGTCAGGAAATTATTACTGAGATTTCCGTTCTTTTCAGACCAATCGCTTTAATAAGGTCATTTATAAATGATGATTGTAGTTTATTACTGACTTCAATATCCCTTTTAGTTGTTTTTTTTTTATGTAGACACTTATTTTGAAGCACAAGTAGTTAAGGATATTTTAAGGAAATTATAAAAATTAAATTCTTTGGGAATTCAATTATATTTGTCGCTTAGCATAATAAAGGTTGAACGTGTGAAAAGATCTACAAATGCAGTTTAGCATATTTATCACCAAATGCATCTCTATAAAGTAAATTAAAAACCAGTTGGGAAGGTTAGATCACATGGGAAATTTTAAAGTAGGTGTAATTAGTTGTATATTGGTCACCAGGATATACGAATCCTGAAAAAAACTACAAACATTCAATCGCTGAAGAATTTCCATTCATTTGATACCCATATTTACAAATGGGTAGGTGTACCGAATTTCGATTTTTTTTTTGTGAACCACAAGTCTTTTCGCCGGAAAACATTATTATCATGTATTTGAGAATGATGTCAATATATATTTGACCAAAAAAGTTTATCTAAGCACGTATACATAAAAATTGATCTTTATATGTACATTTTATATGAGGTATTTGAACATAAGTGGTCGGATCATAGGTCACAATGGACCGATCTCGCCAATTTTTTCGCACATACAGCGTAGGTATATTAGTAATCTAAGTTATAAGTTTCATTTATCTAGCTCTTCAATTTTAAAAGCCTTAGGGATTTCAACAGACAGACGGACAGACAGACAGACAGACAGACAGACAGACAGACAGACAGACAGACAGACAGACAGACGGACAGACAGACGGACAGACGGACATCGCTAAATCGACTCAGGAGGTCATGCTGATCAAGAATATATATACTTTTCCATACCGGAGATGCTTTCTTCTGGGTGTTACAAACGGCGTACCAAACTGAATATACCCTTTCACTCTTAGTGTAGGGTATAATGAAAATTCAGAATAAAGATATATTTAGAAAATTTAGAATTACTTAGATTTACTTAGATAAATTAGACTTATTTAGAGATTTTAGATTTATTAAGAGAATTTTGTTTGATTTAGAGAATTCGAATTTTTGGCAAAGATTTTAGTTTTAATTTAAATATTGATTTTATTTTAGCGAAAATTCAAAATTAACTGTACAATTTAGCATTATTGACAATTAGGGGTTTAGTGCGTGGTTAATTTTCTTCAGTAAACGATGAAATGCATTTTGACATTACATTTTTTTTCAAAAATAGTGTTGTTTACCCCTTTTTGGGGGGTCCTAGGCCACTCCAATGAGTACCATTAGGCTTCTTATGATGTCCGTTAACGATTTCAGAAATAACACTATGTGTTATTTCACCCTTTTGGGTGTCACGGACCATAATATTTTTGTGGGATCGCCTAGGGCGCAATAAGTAAGATACTGCGAGAAAAACCTTCATACACCAGAGAACAACTGAAGGTACGACAATAAAAACTTATTGGGATCTATACCTTTAAAAGATTCATAGATTGCATTAAAAAATGCAGATTCTATATTTGGTGTAAGACGATATCCCAAAGCACATACTGCAAACATGTCAAGCCCTAATGCCCCCAAGGAGGAACATAAATTCACTCAATCAAGTTAAATCAAAATAAGAAAAAAAAAAATAAAAAAAAACATACTAAAAATTTAAACAAAAAGCAACAAAAACAAATAAAATAACATAAAAATATATATTAAAAAAAATTCTATTTTTATATTTGACATTTCCCACCATAGATTTGAATCCAGGTACGAGACTTCGCCATGTCTACTAGTTATGACCTAGAATTTCGAACTTGTAGAAACATCTTCGAGGGGAAGAATTGTTTCGGGGATTAATTGTCTCAGGGAAGAGTTGTCACATCTTCAGGGGGAAGAATTATCTCAGGGCAGAATTGGATTGAGGAAGAGTTGTCACGACGAAGAATTATTTCGGATATGAATTGTTCCATCACATATTTGAATCCGGGTTACGAGACTTCAGCGTGTCTACTAGTTATGACTACGATTTTCGAACTTATAGAAACATCTTCGGGACAATTATTTCAGCGAAGAATTGTCTCGGGAAGAGTTGGCTCATCTTGAGGAGGAAGAATTCTCTCAGGGAAGAACTGTTGCGGGGAAGAGTTGTCACATCTTCGGAGGGAAGAATTCTCTCAGGGAAGAATTGTCTCGAGGAAGAGTTTTCATAACGAAGAATAGTTTGGTTGTCAGTCTTTTACTCTCCGCCCGCTTAGGTCCAGAACCTTTTTGTGGGATTGCCTACAGCGTAATATGGAAGACATTTCAAACACCAGAAAAGAAATAAAGGTACGACAATCAAAAATACTTATTGGGACCTATTACTTTAAAAGATCCAAAGAATGTATTAAGTAAACAAAGAACTGCCAAATAAACTTGAAAGGACAATACAGACTCTCTGTTTGGAGGAGTATGATAACCCAGAGCATATTCAGAAAACCAGTGCAGCCCTAACTCTCCCAAAGAAATTGAAATAAATTCGAAATCAGTAAATAAAAATGAATTAAAAAAACTAAAAAAACATACACAAAATATAATAAACAATTTTTAGATTTTGACATTTCCCAGCACATATTTGAACCTGGGCACAAGGTTCAAATCAGGGAAGAATTGGGAGAAGAATTCTCTCAGGGAAGAATTGTCTCGGGAAGAGTTGTCACATCCTGAGGGGGAATTATTCTCCCAGGGAAGAATGGTCTCGAGAAAGAGTGGTCAAGACTAAGAATTATTTCGGATATGAATTGTCCGGAATAGTTCGGCTGTCGGTCTTTTATTTAGGTCCAAAACATTATTGTGGGATCGCCTACAGTAATAAGAAAGACACTTGCGAGAAGTACGATCAAAAATACTTATTGGGACCTAGTACTTTAAAAGAATCTAAGAATATATTGAGTAAACAAAGAACAGCCAAATAATCTAGAAAGGACAATACAGACTCTCTGGAGGAGTACAATAACCCAGAGCATATTTATGAAACCTGTCCAGTCCTTATGCTCCCAAAGAAATCGAAATTAAATCGAAAACGGTAAATAAATAAAAAATGAATAAAAAAAAAAAAAACAAAAAATAACAAACACAAATATAATAAACAATTTTTAGATTTTGACATTTCCCAACACAGATTTACGAGTCTTCGACACGTAGTCCAGCTTATAGCTTTAATTCATGCTTTTATTTATTCAGAATTGAACCTGAGGACAGCTAGTCCGGAATAAGTACTAGAATCTAGAACTTAAAGAAATATCTTCGGGGGAAGAATTGTCTCGGATAAGAATTGTCTCGGCGAAGAATTGATTCGGATATGAATTGTCCGAAATGTTTCGGCACCAATATTTCCAATGTAGAAAATTATATATATGGATGATTTTAATCTTAAAGATTATATCGTCGATGTAAAAGTAAAACGCCTCAAATAAATGTTTATTCAAAACATATATTTTTACTTTTGTCAGATTCATATTTTTTCATCATTGTATACAAATATGGAACTTCTCGATCAGTAATTAAAAGATATATAAAAATGTTTACAAATAAAATTGAAATTTTTAAAAAATATAGTTGGTGTGTTTTACTTTTATAACGACGATATTATCGGCTGCATCTAATAAAGCTAAAAGTAGAAAATGCACTAATAATGCAAGAAGATATAATTATTTTTTTTATTCCACAGTTTTTTTTTTCTCTTTACGGTCTATATATAATTACAACACAATTGAAAGCCTGTTGTAAAAAAGAAAATCTTGTCACCTTTCTCGTCACCTTTCGTATATCTAATGAGTATTTATTTTTTGTCAACTACAAAACAAACAATTTATTTCGACACTGCACCGGGCAGTAAATCCGGAACAGCAACCCTCAAATAGCAAACGCGACGCACATCTGCACAACAACCGAGTGCAACTGTCTGTCTTTTGCGCACTTTGCCAAGCACTGCAACAGGACCGAACCGACCGAACAACCGACCGACTGTACCGTCTTAAGAAGCTGTCAACGCTGAAACACACACGTTGCCAAGAAGTCCTTGCAGGAGAAGACTGCAGCCAGCTGTCTACGAGGTGGCACTGGTGGTGGTGGTGATGGTGCTGCCAGCATCATCCCTAACTTACAAACCGACCGACTGACTGAGTGACTCCTTCTAACAAGATGTTGATTTGTGTTGCCTGCGACGTGTTCCTCATTTAGATTTTTGATTTTGATTTTCTTCGTTGCAAATTCTTATATGTTTTTCTTCGTCGTTTTCTATTTCGTTGTGCTGAACTTGCATCTGCGGGTTGGCAAACAATGCCGCTCATGATCATGAAGAAATTGAAAATTATTCAAGCAAATATAAAAGCGACAACAATAAAAACTACTGCTGCAATTACAAAAGATTGTTATTGGGATCCCTGAAGTACCTGGCATCGGTTATATATATTTTCTTACATTCTTTACAATTTTTTCACTGGAATGGGGAATTGCAACCGCAATTGTTTGCATCGGTAGATTCTAAAAAAGGAATGGTATTGTTTTGGAAATTTCTTGGCATGTGCACACTTTCTATTATTTATTTTACATATAAAAATAACTTTTTAAATATTTAATCGATGTGTTATATAACAGCTGATAAGTATATGTTGGGGTATTTGCAATCGAGATAAGCACGAACATTTAAAATTGTTATTAATTTAAGTATTTGTTGATATTACTGATATCTGCAAAAGTATATTTGCTGCGATAAAATTTGTTTAATTTTTTTTGGGTATATTTTAACCATATTTCCGGTAAACGCACCGATAAATAGAAGTTTTTAGGAACCGTATGCCAGGTTATCAAATTTTATGGATCTTGGCAGATTTTCCGGCTTATTTTGGGATCGGCAAGAAAATTTATAGAATTTGATACCAACTCCAACTTTTGTCTGATTAAAATAGTTTGAAATATGATTTTAAACTACTGAATATTTGGCCATTAAACATATTTCGGGTATTTCAGAAACACACAGATAAATAGAAGATTGTGGGAAGCATATAGCAGCTCTATACAAAATGATATCAAACTTTCGGCAAATTTTGGCGATGACCAGAAAACAGGCAGCTTTTCATAAAATTGACTTCTTTTGATTACTTAAAAAATTAGTTTAGCGTTTTTTTTTTGATTTTTCATATCGAATTGATTCGTTGAAAAGTGTCTCTTTACTATTATCTGATTAACAAGACTACTAAAATGCGATGAATGCAAACCAGAATTATAAGAATTAAAAGAAAAACGAACCCTAAAGACAAAAGTTTTAAAATTTAGGATTTAACCCTATTATAACGAAAAAATAATTCATAAATAAAGTCAGAAAATCCAGTGACAACATTATTTTGAATTAAATAAAAAAAAAACGACGACAAAATGAATAAGTATAAATTCTGTCTTTGGAATTTCTGCTCTATTCAAAGTCGTTTTAAGTTAGAAGTGGGTAAGTTTTGTGATAAGCAGAAAATTTATGAAATTTTGAAAAAAATAATTATTAATACTTTTTGTTTTTGTTTATAATTTGCTTTTGTTTTTAAGTTTTTTTTTGTATATTATTGTAGCGTCGCACAGTGGTTCAGAAACGTTTTTCATCTGCCAAAACTCTGTATCTTTTGATGTAGTGAATATTTTTGAATGCGTTTTTTTTTAATTGGAAATTGATGGTTCCAAACAATTTTAGCTTAATAACTTTTGATAGTTTTTAGTTTGAACGTTCAAAGTCAAAAATTTTGACTTAATTCAGCTATTATGCCTCCATCGGGTGTGAGAGGTTATTTATTCATCTATAAGTTTAAATAAATTCTTACTTGAAGACTTTTAAAACATTTTACTTATGAATGTTCAAAATCAAAATTTTGAGAAAATTACTTTTCATATATCTTCCATAGCATACAAACAAAAAAGATTATTTCGCAAAAATACAAAAAAATATATCCAGAATTCAAAAAAATGTATCCTGAGCGCAATATCTTTAAAAATCACGGAGATATTGGAACTCAAAGTGAAAAAAACGAATTCAAAAATTCACACTTTTCAAACTTTTTTGGAGGTTCAAAATTTTAAACCAAAAAATATATATATATTTTTGAGTATCTAATATTATCAAACATGCCAAATATTAATAAAAAAACTTATTTCAAGAAAAAAGAAAATGTTGTTTTATATTCTACAATCCAAAACTTAAACTTATAATATACAGCGGAATCTAATCGATAGATTTTTATTTTGAGTATCCTAAATTCATATTTCATCAATTTCCAATTAAATGATCAAAAGATACATATTTTTGGCCGATGAAAAAGTTTCAGAATCACTCTGCGCCGGACGCTCAGAGGTCTGTGTGTTGGAGTGCGAGCCGAAAGGTCCCATGTTGAAATCTGAACTGGGACTAACAACATCTTTTTAATAGAAACCATTTTTCTGTACCGCGCTATCTCTGGGCAGTCAATGGCAACCCGACGAGAGTAAACAATGCCTTGGAATAGCTCTCACACGCCGTTCGGATTCGGCATTAAACTATAGGTCCCACCACTTGCGAATTCAAATATAACACGCACTGCTCAAATGGCGAGAGCGCTCGGCCTAAGATCTTCAGGACTGTAGCGCAAACTATTCTTATTATTATAATTATTATTATTGTAATATTTCATTTTATTTAATATTTAATTTTTTTTTTTGTATCATATTATGCCAATTTTTCGTAATTTTTGGAGTAAAATATAAATTTGGAAAGCTGTTTGTATGTTTATATCCCAATAAACTTCTTAAAAAATGGCATAATCTATCAACATTAACAATAATAATAATTTGGTGCTACAGTCCTGTATAGAACTTCGGCCGAGCTCTCTCACCATTTGAGCTGTGCGTGTTATATTTGTACTCAAATTGGTGGGCCCTACAGTTTATTGTCGAATCCGAACGGCGGGTGAGAGCTTTTTATAGGCAATGTTTTACTCCCGTAGGTTTGACATTTACTGCCGAGAGATAGCGTCGCATAGTAAAATTTGAAAAAGGTACTACGAATTATATGACATCGAAAGCCTCAGTTTTACGTGCAAATACTGCATCATCTAGTATTCATGTAAATACAATAAGGGTTTAAATGGGATAATAATTATTTAATTTTAATTACTTATAATTTTAAGTTTACATTACCTGTTAGGAATACGATAAATGAAATATAAAATCATTAGTAGTAAAAATTCAGATTGAAAAGAGCTACAGAGTCATTTAAGGCTTTATTCTAAACCCGATCTTTATAGAATTGGGGGGATTATGAACATGCCCCATAGGGGAAGACATGATCACGGCCAGATCATGTTGGTCGTAGAACTGTTTGGATAATGACAATGTTAAAATACAATGAACAAGATCCTGGAACAATTTTTACTAAGGTAGATTTAGATTTAAACATTTTATATTTACGTCATAACTACTGAGACCGCATTTTCAGCAGTAACATAGAATTACCATGAAAAATTATATCCTCCATACAAATTCTTCACATTATCTTAAATTCCAATAAAAATTTCAATCAACTTATTATATTTTCTGATTTCAAATTGTCAGCGGTATAAATTATTCTGCAATATTAAACACCATTCTAAACTAAAAATATGTGTGTGGTCAATATAATAAAAAATACAATTTTATAATATAACGCATATTTTCCAAAGGACTTCCGCACTTTCCAACGGAAGCTAGTTTTCTGCCACCAACAACGCGTTATCCTTGAAAATTGTATCCTGCTCACAAATTATCAACACCTGATCAGATTAAAAACAAAAATGCGCTATAAAAAAAAACCTTTCAATTAATTTGTGGAACAACGCAACGTAATTTTTTCCTTCTATTTTTAAGAAAAATTAAATAGATGATGACAATAATCCATGCTTATTGACAGCATAACGAACCATGCAAAGGTTGGCCTATTGTTGGTCATGAACTCAACCTATACCTCGAGCCACATCATAACAATTTCGATTTGCAGCTGTACTACGACGATATGAAGAGAGCCATACTTCGAATGGTACACAAGATCTGCTGCAATATTTCCTAACGTTATTTGGGGTCATTCATATATAGGTACACAAATCAAGGATATCATTTACACGTACGACATACATAACTCACAGGTACATTACGCCGATGGCTAAACAATACCAGCAGAATTGCGCCAAACAGCCAGGTGCCTGGCACTGATTTCTTGGTTGCTTGGGTGGGGGATCGACAATGCGACGATACGATTCGATCATCTGTGGATACGACGATGATCGGTGCGTTTTGATGACTACGCTACGCTGCTGCTGATTCCTGGAAGCAATTTCTTTGCTGGCTTTTACAATACATTTAGCTTCTTGTCTGTATATTGTTCCAACAATTTGATTTCTTTACAACAATGCATTGATGTTTTGTCGTAATGTCCTTTTTTTATATCGGTACTATATATACAAACAGATTTACACACACCAGTGCATGTTCCTTAGAATATTGTGTAACACCGGCCCGTGGCAAGCATTATTTTTTTTTGATTTTTTTTTTTTTTAAGAAAACAACAATTTCTATAGCTTGGCAACATAATAAACGTCATCCTTGCGTCTTCGTCCTTTTGTCAACAACATTACACGTCGTTCGTACTGCATCCCTGAACGAATTGTTGTTTCGCTTGAAGCTGTACGATCTGCTTGTATTGTTGTGATCGATGAATAGTGTTGGAAGGAAAAGCTGCTGATGATTTTGACGATGGTGCTGATTTAGCACCGGGCCAAAACAGTGGCGTTTTTAGCAAACATAAAGGGAAACAACTGCTGAAATTCAGGGATTGGAGAATTTGCGTGTATTAAGAAACAACATTAGTGCAACAAATTTGATATAAACAAGTATTCGAGAAAAAACTGCTGAAATGCAGAAGGCATTGGAGAATGTGTGATTTTTAAGAATCAACATTAGTGCAACAAATTGGCTATCAACAAGTATTCAAGAATATTCTTAAGTTGGAAATGTTATTTTTGTGGCTACATATTCATCTCATCTTGAAAAACTATTTTATTGATTACTAGCAGGGACCCGTGCTTCGCTGTGGACGTTTTTTTTATTGGTGTTGTAAATGTTCGGATTGTTCTTCCCCGTAGAATTCTTCCCCGTGAAATTCTTCCACAAAAAAAGATTTCCCGTAGAATTCTTTCTCGAAGAGTTTTTTCTAGAAGAAGTTTTAGTGTGGTGAGTTTTTGTGTGGCGAGTTTTAGTGTGGTGAGTATTAGTGCGGTGAGTTTCGTTGTGGTAGTTTCGGTTTGGTGAGTTTCATTGTGGTGAATTTCGGTGTGGTGAATTTCGGTGTGGTGAGTTAAAAGAATTTGGGTTGAAATATATTTTGATATCACTGTAATAACTATCAACAAACACCATCTTGAAAATTCACCTTCTATAGGGGCTGCCACGTCCAGTTTTCTAATTCCGCCCACATTCGACAAGACTGTTTAGAATCGATAAAAATTACCAACATTTCATTAAATTTGTTATCTCAATTGCTAATATAATGTGTTTTTAATTTTTGGGCTATGTGGGAGTTATGTCCAGTCCACCAATTTCCCTGAGATATAGCCAATACAATTATAAAAATTATGGTAGATATATCGATCTACAGACCGAAAAACACAACGGAACAATACGCGTTCGTAAAACCACGAAATAAGTCTTCTTCCAATCAAGGCAAACAGCCCAACAGACCGAAAAAACACAACGGAACAATACGTGTTCATAAAGAAATCTTTTTTGAACCAAGAAGAATATTCCCGAAATGGTTCATGCTGAAATGACAAAGAACCTTCGAAAAATAAAATTTCAAAACCAAGTGTAATATGAACTCGTCATCCCTAAATCTATTAAGAATGTTACTAAAATAATTTTGGTTACCTAAATTTCCATTCTGGAATACTGTGGAACCCAAAAAAGAACTCATGACGTAAAAATTTATAAATATTTATTTAATTTCATACTTTTTGACGTTTTTTAACATTTATAAATTAAATATATTTTGTATAATAGTCTTTCGTGTCGAAATACAAAAAGTGGAAATTAGACTTTTCCAATTTTAATTTCAAGAAACCTCAAAAACCAACTATTAATTTTAGAAAATATATATCTTTTTTTATAATATTCAACAAGTTATCCAATTATTAAAATTATGTTAGATATATCGTTCCACAGACCGGAAAACACAACGGAACAATACGTGTTCGTAAAACCACGAAAGAAATCTTCTTCGAATTAAGAAGAATATTCTTGAAATGGATCAAGATGAAATGACAGACAGACCGAAAACCACAACGGAATAACACGTATTCGTCAAACCTCGAAAGATATCTTCTAAGAATCAAGAAGCATATTCCCGAAATAGATCAAGCTGAAATGGCAAACAGTCTTCGAAAAACACACTTTCAAAACATGATATGAACTCGGCATCCGTAAATCTATTAAGAATGTTACTGAAATAATTTTGGTCACCTAAATATTCATTCTGGAACATTATGAGACCCAAAAATGGACTCATGCCCTAAAAATTATATCAAAAGTGGGAATTAGTTATTTTCAGTTTTAATTATGAGCAATTATAAAAATAAAATAAATACCCGCCACTGCTTCGCATTCTCACTTTTCATCCCTAAGAAATCTGGGCAATAGCAAAAAATTTCAATTCCCTTTAATACCGTAACATCAAGGTGCAAAAATGGGATGTGCTATTGTCTGCAAACTGACACACATTTCTGCACATTGCCAACTCCCTCGCAAAATGTGCTCTATATAGTACAGAAGAACAGGACATGGTATTCAAGTGTCAATCAGCAGCCAAGGGCAGTGCCACAGCACCTGTGCCAATACAAATCTTGGACTATGCAGATAAAGAACGAAGATGCTGACGATAAAGACGATTGGAATGTCTAAATGTACGGCAATTCCGAAGAGTTTATGAATGAAATTTTAGTTACGGAAACTACCAGCCAAGGATAGTTGATCCCGTTAATGCTAATGAGCGGCTCGGTTTAATTATGGGTTAAACCCAGGTACTCAAATAAATGCAATGCAAACAAGTGGTTTGAAGTGTCGCGACCACAGGAAATTCCCTATTAATGAATGAAGCGGACAATTGGGTAATTTTAAGCGAGGTATGGGAAATCTTCTAGACTATTATCAACATCATCTTCACAGGTAGTAGGTACTAAAAAATGCTGTATAAATATTTAGAAAATTTCCGCGTTGATTAGCGGTCGATTGGTTTTATGCAGATCGGATGGGAATACTAATTATGATATATGGATTTTCCACATATGAGTTAATTTCAGGTATAGTGAAAATAACGCGATCGCGAATAATGCGCTCCTGCTATTGGTGGGAATTTTACGTGCAGGTATTTTCCCCGTCCTCGATATATAGAATATTATTTCCCTGCTACATATGAAAACCCAACAGAATGGTTTAACCGTTGATGGTGCTGTGCTACTCGACGTCGCGACATTAGATAATTTTGGGAAATTACGAATATGTTTACTTTGATCATCATTGATTATGGCCGGATGCAAACAGGACGACGAAGACGACGACAATGATCATTATAATCCGATACGTGAAATCGCGGAAATCTCGATTGGCGCGGGAAATGTCCAGACTATGCAGAGAGTGGGAAAATATTGGTCGTCTCGATCGGGACGGACAAATTGAATAATGTTGTCTGCCAAGTACATTGGAAAGTATACATTTTCCCATCACTCCCTGGCATAGGGAATTACCTTGATCTGTGTACGAGAGCGCTGCGTATGTTTTACGGAAATTGGAAATTCGCGTTCGGAATTCGTAACGTTTGGTTTTGCGTTCTCGTGGGTTTATGTTAAGAAGTTTCCCATTTGTAAGTTATGTTGGTTTTTCGATCGCTGAATATTAGGAAACTTTGTGTGTGCATTTGGAAAAGTTGTGTGTTTGGAATGTTTGTTATTTTTCGGTTTTTTTGTATCATTTAATTGGATGGGAATTTATTTGTATGCAATATGTTGAATATATTATAATTTTGATTTGATTTCTAGCAGCGAAGGGAAGAAAAGTGTGAAAAATGCAAGGCTTTTTAGGGCTATTGTGGGCTGAGATATAGGAGATTTTATTGCGAAAGAAGAATGCGGCTATTGGTATAGGATTGCAAATGTTTATTGAACTTGAATAGTTTTATTAACTAAGGAGAATACGTATAATGGGAGAAAATAAGTATAAAGGTAATTTTGATATATTCTAAAAATACTAAAATATGTTAATATAAATATGCGTTTTTTTCACTTACCCGAATTGGTATTGGAACAGAATACATCAAAATGTTTGCTGTAAAGATAAAAATAAATAAATATAAAAAATAAATAAATAAAATGAGTTTAATTATATTTTAACTAATGTTTAAAATACCTAAGGGATACAATCAAATTAGGATTTTTTTGAAGACTATGTTGTATTTACTTAATTTAAATTTGAAATTATGATCCGTCCCTATAGTCAAAATTAACCTGGAGCTTAAATTAAGGTAAATTTTTTTTTTTATAATTTTTCCTAAGAAAAAAAAGTCAATAAGCTTCACATAATAATGAACTTCAGATATATTTATATCCGTTATTTTTCAAGATAATTTAAGAGGTTAGACTGTAGAAAATACACTTCTCTGTATAACATTTTCCCAAGGTCTTACATATAATTCATAGATTCTATTTTGAAATTCGTTTAACTAAATTTGTACAACCTTAAATGGCTCACACTTTATATTATATTTCGTTTGTTTTTAAATTAAAAAAAATTAAATTGACGTTTAATATTATTTTCAATAGCCATCTAGTCTTAAATGTTTTTTTTTATTTTTTATTTCATTATTTCATTATTTATTATTATTATTCAGTCTACATAATGAGAAACTTTAATTTGATTTAAATGATTCTGAAAAGAAAGAAATCTGATCATTTTATAGATCGATCGAGTACCTTAGATTTTCAAATACGAAAAGCAATGGAAAGTAATGGAAAGTAATCAGAAAGTTATGGAAAATATCATACTGTTTGTCAAACGTCATATTGACTTAATTTCAAAGTGAGAAAGAACATTTAATAGATCCAATATCATAACACGATTTAATATATACAGAAAAATTAAATTTTGTCGTTTAATTTCTGGAAATATCTTCTGAAATGCAACTTAACTTATCGAAATATATACTGATAACTTTATAATAACTTTTAGTATATTTTATGATATTCTTTTATATTTTTTAAGCAATTTAAAAATGGTTTAAAAATAAAATGAACTGAATTGCTGACCAAACTAAACTGAATGAATTTTCATTCGATCATAATTCGGTATCCGGCAGTTGTTAAAGTTCGTAATCAATCAATTATCATATTTATGTTTGCTGTCATCCTATTTAGTTCAATTTAGTCTGCTCGAAAATTTGCTCAATTGTAAAGTAAACAATGTTTTACCAACAAAATTTAGTTTATTCAGCAATTTAGTCGAAATCACACACACCCTAAATGATAACAAATATACCATACGACATAGTTTTGTCTGAAAACATGAGAAAATTCTATATATTCTTAAAGTGCACTAAAAAAAAATATACGTTTATCCCAGTTTTTCCGGATCAATTCTTTTTTTTTGCATTTGATAAGAAAGTGCATATCAAATTTTTGGTCGAACATTTGAAATAAGTTGGATGTACTTCATAGCTGAGACTTCCCTAAGTATTGCAGCAAACATAATATATTTGCAATAATAAATTTAATGACTTTAATTGGCTGTAACATTTATATACAAATTTTTCAAATTGTTTTGCTGTTCAATTCATAATAAATAATTAATATATCTGTATTATAATGAAAGTTTTAACAAATTGATAATTCATGAAAGTTAGATGTAACATAATATGTTTGCTGCAAAACATATTTTTCCCCTGTGTGTATGTATATGAAAATGTTTCTCGGATATTGATTCGTTTACAGCTTTTATTTCCATTTAATAAATTTGAATTGATTTTTCAAATATAATTAGTACCATTTCAAATGGGAATAAAAGCTTTAAATGAATTGATATTGAAAAACCGTTTTCATACTCAGCTACAAAATTATGCTGCAAAAAAATATTATATTTTTATTATGAAAATATGATATGCATTTGCAATTCAGATGCAAATAAGAACAGTAAACGAATTGAACTAAAAAAAACTGGGTACACGCAAATTTTTAGAATTATCTCTAGTTTCACGTACTGGTCGATGTTTTCATGTGTGCAAAATAGAGTCGGACGGTGTTATATATTGACTTTTTAGCTTTTGGCTGAACTTCGAATTGTAAAAAATAAATCAAAATCGTTTCGTACAAAATGTTCACACAAATAGCCGAAAGCTGAAATATGTTCAGTCATTCTTTTCGATATAATTACAAGAGGCAGGAGAATTCAATTCTACAAGGTAGGTATCGATTCCTTCGGCGAACACATTTTACAAAATTCGAATTCGAGATTGGCTTGAATTATATTGTAATATCGATGTGATAAAAGTTTTTATGTCGTAACATGATATAAAATTAAAACATACGAGAAATTTTAAAAATTAGAAGCGATAAGCGAAAGAAATCTATCGAAGATAGTCTCGGAAACTTGACGATGTTATTGACTTTTTTTGAGATTTTGTTCATCGAATTGAAATAGATATGTAGAAACATTTTAATCAAATTATTTTGAATATGTATAATAATAATTTAAATTTGTTTTGAAACATACTTTTGTAATGAGAAATTTAATATAATCTAAATATTTTATACAGAACATTCAAAATCGATAGAAAACTGTAAAATGGGTGGAGATTTCTACACAAATTCAGAAATATACATTTAAAGAAATATCAAAACTACAATTTTTGATCTTAAAAACATATTTAATTTTAAAAATTGTACATCACTTTTGACACAGCTATATTCATTTAAATAATTTTCTTCTATTATATCGTGTTGGAACTCACATCATATTTTGAATTATATAGATCTGCAATTAATTTATTTCTTAATTTTAATAATATTTTAATTATTCTAATAACAATTTGAACCGATTAATTTAAAAATAGATATTTTAGAAATATGCTTATATTTCGAAAAATCGATATATGTTAAGAATAATTAAAAAAAAATAGTTATGCATTATGTTATAGATTATAATGAGTTATTTTATATTTGTAAAAGTAAGTATATTCCATAACCTTTATTAATTTGAGCATACTCATTAGGCTAAAAATAATACCTTGGATTTTTAAAACAAAGATTAACATATTTAAAAGATTACTAAAAACAAAATAATAATTTTTAAAGACACATTAACAACACCTAAATAAATTATCCAATATACCCTTATGGAATGTGTGCGTCTACTTATTTTTGTTTTTAGAACTTTGACAGATGTTAGCTTAGCATACGCCACATAGTACGTATTATGTAGATCACTTGGATCCATTTAATTACATGGGAAACAATGAGCCGCGCATTGTAAATAGGTACCGATTCTAATTTGAAAAACTATGGAAATACCAAAAATAAACGCATACGACTCAATATTAAAACTGAAACAATATTCCAATTCAAGGAGCAACATACCTGCTCAACATCACAGGAACAGTGTCAATGCAAAGTAGGAAGTGCTGGTGGTGCACACGAACGAATTAACGAACAACTGAGATAACAGAGAGCGAAACTAAGAGGGACCAAGAGCGCTCAACAGTAGACTCTGCGCAGAACACAACAACCCCAAAGGAATCGCTATTATCACAAAATACCCACGAACACATAGGAATATCCAAAGCATAGGGAAGAAATGTACATTTTCCAATATCACAAATGAAAGCTGCTCTCATGTGCGAGATGCCACAAATACTGTAGGAGAGTAAAGATCCCTGCTCTTTGCTGATCAGTACTTGGTACCTGCTTACCTGCATATTGTGCCGTTCGTGGATGTGGATGACGATGAGGGTGCTCTATTGCATTGAAGGATTCGTGCGTATTTTCCAACAATAAGAAGGGGAAACTTCCCAATGTGAATCGGAAAGAGAGTTGAGAGTGTGCCACTGTTGCTACTTTTGGGTACAGGTAGGCAGGCTATTTTGGGAAGGGCACATGGGAAAAACTATTGAAGCACGGCAACATACAAGCAATAACAAGAACAACAATGCTGGGAAGAGCCACCACCACCAACAGCAGCACCGAGCGAATACCGTGCATGAGAGCGCCTGCACTCTATGCTCTGGCAGGCTCTCGCACATATAAAAGGGCGCGCGGTGAGCTAACCTGTCATAGCAGCCACAGCGCTCAAACAGTAAACATCACAAACGATCTCAGCTCTCACAACAGTCTCTGATACAATTTTGTGCAGTTCAACGAAACATTTTTGTTTTTATTCGGTTTATTTCATTTTCAACGATCAAAATATAAACATGGCAACCAACATGATCAGCAACAACTACAAAAGCTGCCCGCTCAAGAAACGTCCGATTGTCTACGTCGGCGAAGAAAAGTTGGAGCAGGCACAGCCTTTGGCACTGACCAAAGTAGCTGTGGCACCAGCAGCACCCGTCTTTATGGCGTTGGAAGAACAACCACAGGATTTATCGCTGAAACGCAAAGCTAGCCAAGACTTTGAGGATTACTCCATGCCTGCCAAACGTGACTACGTGCTCAACTTGTCAACGACATACCGCGCCGACTCACCTATCTCAATTGCCAGCGATCTCTCGAGCTCCGCTATGCTTTCACCGAAAGCTGAACTGGATAGCTCCATGGAATACCAGCCCGCCGATATACATATGCGTGGTCTAACCGCAGCAACCTCTGGATATACTACCAATCCCTATCAGTCCGCCTTTGTTATGGCCGCTGGCTGCAATCCAATGACCGCACTCTGGAACTCATACCAGGGCAGTGGCAACTTGAACGCCATCTTCCCATCGCCTGCTTCTTCAATTGCCTCCGCCGTTTCGCCTTGCTCTGTCTACAGCGGCTACAGTGCACAGCCCATGATGATGACACCACCATCGAGCCCCGGCTCTGAGGCGGCTACCAGCAGCGCCGAGCCCGAAGATCTGTCGGTGCGCAATGATATTCCATTGCCAGCGCTCTTCCATCTGTTCGATGAGGCACCAACCTCTTCGGCATGCAGCACATCATCCGGTTCATCAAGCTCTGGTTCATCAGCCTACTATGGCAACGCCTCCAGTTGCCATTCTTCGGGTTCCGCACAGTCTGCTGCCGCACAATCGGCCGCATCCAAGAACTACCGCTTCAAGTGCGATCAGTGCAACAAGATGTACTCCACCTCAATGGGTCTGTCCAAGCATCAGCAGTTCCATTGCCCAGCTGCTGAATGCAACCAGGAGAAGAAACAACACTCGTGCCAGGAATGCGGCAAACTCTACACCACAATTGGCGCTCTCAAGATGCACATTCGCACACATACTTTGCCCTGCAAGTGCCCCATCTGCGGCAAGGCCTTCTCGCGCCCATGGCTGTTGCAGGGACATATTCGCACGCACACCGGCGAAAAGCCTTTCCAGTGCACCGACTGCCCACGCTCCTTTGCCGATCGCTCCAATCTGCGCGCGCACCAGCAGACACACGTCGATGTCAAGAAATACGCCTGCAAGGTATGCCACAAGTCCTTCTCGCGCATGTCCTTGCTGAACAAGCACGCCAACTCCAATTGCACCATTACAATTGCGTAAAGTGGCAACACTGCCAGCAACTAGACATGTGACAGTATTTCAAAGAAACAACAACAACATTCCGCTGGAGAGGATGCCGGACTCAAACAAATTTTTACTCATAAGTTAAGCGTAAGAAATAAGCAAACAAACAAACAAACAAACCATGGAAGACAATAATTACTAAGTATACTCAACTAACTAACAAAGTTGGTGCTATATTTAGTTTAAGTAGTTTTAAGTGATTTTATTTTTATTTATATTTTATTTTAATAATTTTTTTTATTTTTAATTTTTAAGTCAATTGCCATAGCATAGAGTTTATGTTCTTGTAAGTTCTAGTCCTTTTTTTGAATGTATATATATCATTTTGATATAATAATATTCTTGTATATAGCCTTTTATAATACAGCATTTGACCAAACATTGAAATTATTTACTTTTCAATACTTTTTTTTACATTATTTTTATGTTTTCGCAAATATTTTTTTATAATGTTGTACTAGTTCTTAAGTCATATTTAATTTTTTTCTATATATTTATTTTTAAGTTTTTATTACAAACATATTTTTATTAAACATTTTTTTTTATAAAGTTTTTAAATAAAAACATATTTTGCAAAAAACAAAATTTTTACAATCTTTTTATTTTTTGATAGAATCAATAAAACAGTTTTCAGAAATGAGTTTCTTGGTTTTAAAAAATCCAATTGCATTTCATCGGCTACTCAGACACATTTAAAATAATATTCGCAAACTATATTGCACAACATCCAAACGAAAGACATACCACAATCTAAGAAAACACATTTCAAAGATTACTTTAAAAACTTTTTTAAGTTCACTAAGGAAGATTAGTTCCCTTTTCTTTGTATGCATAGAAATCATGGTATTATTTGAGAACACAGAAGACCTTTCTTTTCTAAAAAAGAAAATATCTTTCAATGCATTTCCTTGTAGCGTCTGCATGTCTAGTGCTCATTTCTTTATGAAATCTCCTAACAACCCCTACAATTGCATCATTTTTCAGCATAGAAATCTGGCACACCTTGTGCAAAAAATAAAAAAAAACTTCAAAATGCAGCAGCTGATCCTGGCAACATCCTAAAAACATCAGCTGATACAGATCTTTAGAAAATGTCAACAATAGAGACGTGCGGGTGCATACGATATGCACAAAAGATTTCTTTCGATACCACATTTTGGCGCGTATCTGTTCGTCTCAAGACCAATATTGCTTTATCTGCTTTAATATGTGTACCTTTGCATGTAGATCCTTAAAATGTACTCTTTATAGGTTTTCGTTTTGAAAAATACTCATGATTAAATGACACAAATATCAGGCACCAACCATCATCAATGACTGTGCAAACACTTTGCTATCTGCAATTTTGTTTTTTTTTTCCAGTATTTATTTTCAGTTCTATGCATATTTGTAACTTGTCTGATGGTACTGATCGGTGATCTTGTACACGCACATTTGACGAGACATTTATCACCTGCTTGCGACGTCTGTGTATGTCATATATAGTTGAGCAAATATACATAAAGGATTGTAGACGATACAGGATACGTGCTCTCCTATTGGCAGACATTAAAGGATGTTGATCGAGTGAAAGGATAACGAAATTCAATTACCGGCGGGCAGCTAATTAAATATTGAAAGAGCGATTATTGCAGATGATGTTGATGAATGGTTAGAGAAAGGTTAGAGCAAGGACATTCTACAAACAATCAGAGAGATCATTAAGATCTTGTTATACTATAGAATATATGTTACAGGCACTATGTCTAGTGTACATCTTATAAATTCAATGATAAAGTTTATTATTTATTCTTTTTATATCATAGAATTTAAGGTACAGGCATACAGCTTAAAATATCACTGATAACGTCTGCTATTTATACCCGATTTTTAATTTTCTTGTATTGAAAATTGATTATGTTTTTTTTTTCTATACAACAACAATCACTATTTCTAACAAAAGACAATTTGATAGCTCATCGATAATTGTAAGATCCTTGATCCTTGATACAGGGAACGTACTCTCCTATTGGCATGAGTTATGTTGATCGAGTGAACGGATATATTATTTAAAATTGGAGACCAGACTTTTTGATATCGTTAGGGCGAGTTTACACGATAGAGAAAATAGCTAGAGATAGATCAAAATAGAGCAAAAAATCTCATAGAGTTGTGTAAACACTACATAGAGCTCCAAGGTATGGAGCTCTACGATAGATTTTTTTTCTCTATCTCTAGCTTATTTCTCTATCGTGTATTCCAGCCATTACGAGATCAATGCGAGGTGCAGCAACAATTACACGATATCGGACATGTTCTCGTATCAATATCCATATGGTCCTATATACCTGTATGGTCTAAATGGTAAGTAGATATTACTGCGTTCTATACGAATTTTCTTGGTACGAGACATTTTAAGATATCCTAAAGAAAAATAATACAAGTTCGAGATTGTTTTAAAATTACGCGATTTCAATGTGATATTTGTTTAAGTATCGTATCATGCCATACAATTTAAATGTACGAGAAAGTTCATTAATTAGAAGCAACGAGATCGAAGTTTATATAAAAAGCTTGGAGGCATGAGAGGTTTCCGAGATATGGGAGACAGGGAGTTAATGACCCATCGAACCAGATCGTTACGACATATCGCAGTTTTTTTTTCGAAAAGAGAATAAAACGATTCTGGATCTGTATTAAAAAAATATTCCTATATCGATGTGAAAAATGTTATAATATCGTAGCAAGTCATAAAATGTTATAGTATGAAAAATGTTTTAAATTAGTAGCGATAACACAATGATATCGAATTTTTTTTATCGAAGTTAGTTCGGGAAAACTTCGATCCTCGAAGAGCTCCGAGACATAGCATATTGGGGAGACATAGCATATCGGAATATCTGCAATAGATGATCTTAATTGGGAAAGATAAGTATTCTAAACATTTTCTTTATTTCGCTAGCAGAAATTTACCCTATTAGCGAAGACATGATCACACCAGTCATGGCCATGTAATGATCGGGTCATGACAAGGTAAAAATACAATGCTCAGTACCCAATCATGGTCTTAATACAATTTCTATTTGGGTAATACATTACTTTCAATTTTCTAGGTAAATGTAGAAAATTCCCCGTTTTTTGAAAGAATTATTCCGATTCGATGCTCAAGTCTATAGACTGACTAGAATATTACAAGTTATCTGCATGATTTCTAAATTTATTTTGTAGATTTATATATTAATCCAGATTTTTAAGTCTTACAAAGTGAAAGAATCAAATTGTATAAATTATTTCTTAAAATTCCTTATGACAGACACTACGTCTACCAAAAATATGAGAAAAAAATAACCGTACATAACTCAAATTCTGTTCTAAAGTGTCCACTATTCATCCATGCCACCTTGCAGAATTTCATTTCGTTGAAATGATTTTCAGTTGCTGAAACAAGATCATCGCGCAAATTTCCAAGAATTTACTCTTTAGAAATTTAGACCGCTTTGAAATGAATTACAAAAAGTACTAAGTATAACAATTGAAATCATGTTCATTGACAAAAGACAATTTCGCAAGCTCGTCGATCATTTGAAGATCCTTTCAGATGCATTGTATTCTCGGTGACCTTTTTTTTGTGTTAGTGACAATAACGACCTGTCGTCTTGATGTCTGCGCCAGAGCAGACAAGTTGTTTTTCGCATTTGCTATAGTTTTCTTTTTAATAGATGAAAGAAAGTGTATCGGCCAAAAAAAACTATTACTATTAGCCATGACCTTATAGATCTCGTACGCCGAGACGACGGCACTTCCTTGAATTGTCTGTCTTTTTTCTGCGGAAAATGCAACAATATTTTCATTTATTATTTGACAATTTGACATTGTCAATGATTTTATGCACGGGCGCCTAATGACGTGATCGTTCAAAAATATGCCGCCTTTTATAGTCAGAAGTTATATAATGCCTTTGTTTATAGCTTCAGTCATGTTTTACCGCAATTCTTGTGGCTGGCTGCTCTGATTCATTTTTTATTTTTAGGATTAGGCTTTGTTTTTCTTCTTCAAATTTTCTTCTTTGGGGTGATCTTCATCATCTTCGTCGTCAAAATCATCTGCTTTTGCTGTTTTGCGCTTGTCCAAACAATTGCTTCTGCTTGCGAGTCCTGCAGCTGGTAGCGATCCTATTTACGCATCCTTTATGCAAGCAAACAGCTAATCAGATACCTCAACATTGCAGTCTCTGATCTTCATTCGGCAAGATCATAACTTGTTGTTCGTATCTTGTCAAGGCAGCCGTTAAAATTCTGAGGCTATTTTTTTTATATTTTTCTTTTTAGTTGATTGAAGTCGGTATTTCTAACTTTGATTTACTTTTGTTTTGGTTAAGTATTGAAATCCTTTTGCATTTTTCTGGCAATGATATACAATGTTGATCATGCTGCTGGTATCGGCAGACATTGTGGCAAATTTTTGCGCTTCAGTGGGCATATTCTTTTTTTGAAGATCTATGTGCGGCTTGATTGTACATTAATGTATAGAAAAAGTCACTAATTTTGAGCGGTTTAATGTGAAGATCTTCAAAGAGTTTGCGGTGGAGGATCGCAGGTGAGTTGGTACTTAGCACAGATCATATAGCAATCATAAGTGATAACGTGTCTGGGAATAAAGTACATAATTTGATAGATGATCTTCACTCTGATATTGTAGGAGTACTTTTGAGTATTGCAATAATTTTTTTATCATTTATAAGATTCAATTTTTAATCGTTTTAAGAATTATAGTCATTAATATAGTGATATAAATCTTATTTGAAAGTACCTACAATATTAGATGATTTCACTTTGATCTGGATGTACATCATGATGATCGAACTTGCTTTAGTCGTATTTGATACTAAATTCTTTCCGATTTGACAATATTGAGCTTATTTTCTCTTAACAGAACCTCTCCTTATATCTAAGATGTAACAAAAATGAAATAATTTTTAAACTTATTAAATAATCCAAAAATGCTGATCAATGATCATGCACATCAGCCTTCTAATAACAACAAAAACAACAGCATAACAAATTGCAATTGACAACAAGTCAGACCATTAAATTCACTTAACAAGATGCGATCAAATTTGTAACTGATCGTATCTGATCGCATCGCATGCTATCAAATCAGATCGCAACGTTAGACAACAACTACAAAAAAACGTAAACAACAGCCACACAACCAACTACGAATAGAAACACGATTTAATGTTTGTACCAAATGATAAAATACAAAAAAGAAAAATTATATTAAAAAAAAAAAACGGCAATGTGATCATGTCACAGGAGATCGCAAAAAAAAGTCCCCAAAGTGTGGCGCAGTCCACACTTCTCGGGCGGAGTATGGGAAAGGGGATATATAAAGTGGCTGCCACACTATAGACAACATATATTGGAGACTTGTCGCTTAAGACTGTGTGTTAGATAACATTTAGTTCAAATTTGTTTGCGACAGAAACGACGATGATCGCACAAACGATCGTGGAATTGGTGAATGAATGTGTATTTATTTCTTAGTATTTGTGTCTAATTGAAAAAGCATCAACATTAATCTTGGTTGGAGATTTCGTAAGATCGAGATAATGGCGAGATTACAGATTAGCAGCGGGAGTAGGAGACATAGTTTTTCGGAAAACAGGATTTAAATGAACGATACAGACATTTTTTTTTAATTACTTTTATTTTAACAAATAGGTGTTAATGTAGGTTGGGTATATGTAAGTAAAGGATATTAAGAGGTTAGTGCGTTGGACTGCGAACCGAAAGGTCCCATATTCAAATCTGATCTGGAGCTAATAACAACATTTCGCGCTACCTCTCGGCAGAAAATGACAAACCTCCGAGAGAAGATATTGTCCATGAAAAGCTCTCACCGCGCCATTCGGATTTGGTATTAAACTGTCCCACCACTTCGAGAACAATGGTGAGAGATCTCATTCTTCAGGACTGTAACGTCAAACTATTCGTAAAGGATTTTAAGTTAAATCAACTTTTTTTTTATAAGGATGATCAAAAATGTGGACAGGAGGTTAATTGCTTCAAGTAATTAGGATACTTTTAAAATTTGAAAATTCTTATTAAGAAACTTTATGAGATTACATAAACAAAGATGGAAATTATGGCCAAGACAAACAGGAAATTAAGCAGAAATTTCGGATAAGTGAATGTCACTTTGATCGTCCGTTTGTAAAATCCAATGGAAAAGTTAATAAATTTTGATTAGCGTCAACTCTTGATTCGATTAAACGATATCCCCCTGTCTGCCAGTCTTTTAAAATCACGATTAACCAGAAGAGGTAGATCAATGAAACTGAGAACAAAGATTTTGTATATACTTGATATTCAAAATGGGATTAATCGACAACTAGAAACACTGCAACGCATACTTAAATGAATTCGGAATAGGTCCGAACTATATTCGCAAAGCTTTTATCTAACTTTTGTCTAATGATTACCATTGTAAATGTTTTTACCTTTTGCCGGAAAGGGCCACAAAAAAATTCTCGAATGTGACATGTTGTAGATACTGAATGTTGGCAGCATTCAGACAGAGATTGACACTTTGTCAATTGAGTCAAATCAAATAAATTCAAATGTAATCAAATCAAAGCGTTGCTTCCTACTTTGCGTCATGACGTTCATCGCCAAGCAAAGACTTTTCTAAGGCATTTCTTAGGCATGTTAACGATGATGTTGAAGATACATTCTTTTTTTTTTTTGAGCACAGCGCTTTCTTGTGTTCTTCTCGTTCAATGGCGTATTATTTGCTGCAACCTGTCAGCAGTATTTGCCGCAAATATATCATCTTTTGTGGCTGCGACCTTAACGGTAAATCGTGGCCAGCTTCTAGGCTAAATAGCAGAGTTTAGAATTACCAACTATTTAGTTGGATGAGGCGGCAGCCGCATGTTGTAACCGAAGGGGTGCCACAAGTGCCCGCTGTGGTGTTTGCGCAGAAACGTGCAACATGTTGCCGTCAACATGGAATGATTTCCTTGTATTTGCATTGTAGATCATCAAGCGTTGATAAATGCTGTTGTAGATATTGTTGGTATAGATGTTGCTGTTGTTGTCAACATATATGTTGTTGTTGTTATTACAACGATGGGCGGTTATGGTCGACATGTTTCACAACAACCTCTTCGTCAACACATCATCATCATCATCGTCAGCAATAACATCATGACGAACAGCAACATCATCATTATTGTTGACGTTCTTTTACTGCAGTTCGTCACATGTAACTGACAATGAATATTATGTTGCCGATCATGTTGCTAATCATCGTCATCATCTCATGATCGCTTTTGACATGAAAACCTTCCTCCTAGGAGGGCAGCCACCAAGTGAACTCGAGGCTTTCCTACATGTTGCTGTGGTTTATCATATGATATTTTCCATTGCTGATCTTGTATTTTGTCTGCGCTGTCATATTGAGTTGCATAATTAAAACTGTGAAGATCGCTTGATGTTTGTACGTTGTCATCGTTGTTGTCGTCGTCGTCATGATTTGAACTCTTCACTGGCTGCCGGCAGCGGAGAATTTCTTTTAATTACCGCAAAAATATTTGCATAGACTATTGAAAAATGCAAATTAACGGCACTGTGTAATGCGCATGTCGCTCATGTTGTTCGCGTCGATGAGAGCAATTAGAAGATGGCCTTAAAACGGTGACCAGAGAAATGGAAAAATTTGTGATATTCTATAGTTGGCAGTGTTTTTATGGACTCAATATTACTGCTATTTCAAAACAAATTGAAGATATTATTTTGAAATATTTGGAGCATCCAAAGACATCAAACGTATTTCATCACATATATTCATAAAACTTACTAAGAGATCCATCATTCATGTCGCATGTCGATCATGTTGATCGCGTCGATGAGAGAAATAAGACGACAGTAAAATCAAATGGGAAATATGCGATAGTCTATTGTTGGCAATTTGTCCCTTATCTTGCCCGTCCCGCTTTATGGAGCAGAAACATGGACGCTGCCCTCCACCAATGAGATAGCACTGGCATCGCTCAAGAGAAAAATTCTCCGTAAAAACTTTCACTCTCTCGACTTTGCTAACAAGTACTGAATCAGGATGAACCATGAGCTATTCGAACAATTCCTAGTAAACCAATTTCCACTAGAGAGGATTTCAGAAAACCTATAATAGAGCATTTTTTGGAATGTCTACTAAGATCCACAGACTATATCAATTGTACTTTGAAATCTATTTCCTACGTTTTGTGATAAACCACGAGCGCCCATACGCAAGTCGGGATTCGAACCTGAGACCTTTAAAATGCAATTCCAGCGCGCATACCTCTGAGCTGCTCAGGATGAGGCAAATAGACTATGTTGTTGATCATGTCGCATGTTATTCGCGTCGATGGGAGAAATTGGAAGATGACCCCAATAGTTAGGCATATTTTCGTGCTTCAACAGACCACGGAGCCTTTAGATGTATCGATCTCATTATTGCTTGGATTCTAATTTCAAAAATTCACGCATTTAGTGCCTTGTTTTCAGTATTATGTCGATTGTAATTATGAAAAAAATTGGTGTAACATTTTTTTTAAAACAATTTTTCTAGCACTTTGATATTTTGGATCGATATCTGTCGACGTACTTTTTGCTATAACTTGGTATTGACAAAAATGTATTCAAAATATTTATGTCGAACAATATAAGTTATTGAATTAATGAAATTATTTTGTACTTTTTAGTATTCCCATATTTATAGATCGTTATTCGACAACTTTTATAATAAACTTTTCTACTCAAGCTAAATTAACATTTGCGGAAACGGAAAAAAGTCTCTCTACGAGTGATGCGCATAAATATTTATCACCTAATGCAGGTAATAACGATCGAGTTTTAGTCACAAATTTCTACGATCATTTCATTATGCCTTTCAACGTGAACTTTCTAAGCACCTAAGTACCTACGTCATGTGACAAAAGAAAGCCAATTGTTGTAGAAATTTGACTTCAGCATCACAAGTGTCTTCACATTTTGCCCAAATGTATTGTGATGGCATATAATTTGCATACATTTCATGTAGTTGAGAACATATTAGAGAATTTCATTCATCTGGATTGTACATTTGTACTGCGCGATCGACGTCATCGTCAAAGTATTGTTGGTAAATTTCTATGAAGAAAAAAAAAATAATACTGCTGATCACATTCAATTAGGCAACGGATCAATTGATCTTTGGATCGATCGATCGATCGATAGCATGTAATGCATGTAAAAATAAAAAATAAAATTGGTGTATTGAGTGCTGAAAAATTCAAAACAGTTTAAGACGGAAGCCGGTAGCCGCCGCAACAACTGACAACGACGATGATGAAAAAGAAGAAAGCAGAAAGTCTGCCATGATCGATCGAGCGATCAAGTCGATATAGTGTCGATCAGTTATTGTTGTCATACCCATGCCGAATTTTGCATAAGTGTGTCAAATAGATGCAAAGTGCTTCCATTTTAAGCAGTTGTACGTATGTAATTTTTTTTTGTTGTAAGGGATATCAGATGAAATGCAAATAAATAATGATTTTTTATTTGAGATTTTTTTTTTAGTTTTTTTTTGTTCTTTGTTCGGTTGGTTCGTTACTGGTTGTTAAATTTGTATATTGTTCTTTGATTACAATTCAATTTCTTTGCAGTTTCCGGGTGATATGACGCATATGTCGAAATATATTAGGTAGAAGGTAAAAAAGAGAGTTTTTAATAATTCTGATGAAAAAGACAGAAATGGTCTTTTCTTTAACAGTTTGATTATATTTAGTATTCAAAATCTGATATAATATATTATGGTAATAATTTATTTTTGATTAGTGTATAAAGTATAACATATTATAATATATTCTCCATTTACAATAGACTCGTGTTTTCAAATTTTCTTTGTAAAAAAATTGCTGCTTTGCATATAAGATAAATGGTTTTTTCAAAAGGTGTTCTTTTATGAAGATTTGGCAGTTAGTTTGTTCTTTTTTTTAATATTATCACATTTTGGAATATACCTTAATCCATTTTCTGTCCAATCCTGGTACCGATCGGTCGATCCTATTCAAAGTTTTAATCACACATGTACTTGGCATTCATCAACTATTTAAAAAAAATAAACACAGAAAAATCCTATTTTGGCATGAGATTAATCGAACCAACGTTTCATTGTTGCAACCGAAATACAACTGTTGTAACCTCATGCCATTAAAATGAACGCAGCTTATTTTGCTATAACCGAAATGTTAGACTGCCCAACTGCATATTCGGTTGCCGTAAAATCATGATTGCATTTTTCATACTGGCAAAGTTCACCTTCTAGTGAAGTATAAAATAAAAATTCAATTTGAGGTTTCAACAACCTCGTGCTCACCGACTTGAAGGTTGCAACAACCTAATGCTTGCTGACTTGGAGGTTGCCACAACCACATGCTTGCTGACTAGAATTAAGAGAATGTTACAAATACTTTATCAGTTATTGTCGCATCCGAATAATTCGATTGGGCATTTTAGTTTAGATTTCATTTAGATTTCAATACTTGTTTTAAGTGTAAGCAATCAATCGGTACCCATAACAACTTCAAATAAATGAGAAACCGACTCTGACAACAACTACCGTTTGCAATGATCATCATATTTAAATGAACTACTCGATTACACTGCACTCGATTAACCTGAACCTTTTTACTAGCACTAGTGATATGACGGCGCAACATTGCAGCAATATCGTATTACAAACAGTCCCATTAACCCTTAGTTGACTGTTGATTAATTACCAAGCAAAAACCAGTACTAAGATTAATTGTTAACATTTGCGCTAAACACACGCCTACCATGTGCGTCGGTGTAGCTGAAGTTAAGGCACCCACCAAACAAACTAAAACAAAAAATAATAAAGTACCAGGCATATATTTGAATAAAAACAGCTGTTGGACAACTAGAAAACAGCGACTGCAACTAATTCACTCATGCAATACATCAAACTCATTAACAACCGCGAAGTAAGATCGAACCAAAAGGATCCTTACTACAGGGAATGTGAGAGAGAGTGAGTGGAGCTACATGCGTGGATGCAGCAATATGTGGCAGAAGAACCATGCGGCTAAATAATGAGTTGAGAAATTAAAATGACCATAAATGACGTAGCCAACGTCGCATAAGGCGCCGCCAACAACAGCATTGTGGCCACATTAATTAAATTCTCTGGCACCAAGTGTGCTGCGCATGCGCGCCACCGACGACAGACGCGTGTGCACAGCGCACAACGCATGATGATGCTGCTGCTTCAAGTTTGGTGAAAGGTTGAGGCAACATTTTCGGTTCGATAGATACCTTGGCGATTTTATGAAGTGTCGATTATGTGCTGCCAAAAGGTAACGGCCCGCAATAACAGCCGTTTGAAACGTGCACGACAACGCCGCATCGCACCGATCTGTCTTAAACGCCTTCCAAACAACAGCAGCATAACGAATCCTCTGCGCTGACCAATGCGTCGTCCTTCGACTCAAAGTGTTAGACTCTGCTCATAAACTAACAGATCGTTAAACGAAATATCTTTGGGTCAAGAACGCCGTTAATTAACTTTATCTAAAATAATGACCTGTTAGGAGCAACGGCAAACAAAACAAAAAAACTACCTGTTCTGATTTAAAGAAGAAAGTGAAACCGTAATTTACGCATTCTTCGCCTCCTCATCAAACAACAGTTGTCGGCCAGCAAATTATAGGCCACTCATCTCAGCAAGGATCAATGTCAGCAGGAGCCGTATGATAAGAGCCAAACATCGTTTTCCACAATTTGATCAACAAATAGATTCATCTTAATTTTTCAGTTTATGCCCTTCTACTTATTCCATGTTTCTTGACTCAAGTTAACCCTGCGTCAGGATAACGCACAAACACACCATATGTTCGAATCGGACCCGTGCAGGTCCACGCCTAATGCGGCTCTATCTTACATTTAATTAGCGCCCAATTTTTAAAATGTTTTTTTTCTTTGCGATCTTGGCGATTTGATAAGCACGCCGATAGCGGCAATTAACACGACACGCACGTCAGTTTTACTTTTCGTTTTTCACTTTGCTCTCTCACTTGTGCGCCGTTCGTCCAGAGTCCTGTCAGGATTCGTTAACGTGCCGATCGCGCGTCGCTTCTTTAAAAATATATTGAAATCCCGTGGGCGGCGATGGCACAACAACAGTTGGTCAAATGTTTTTTTTTTTCTTTTTGTTCACCTTTTTTTCGTGTTTTATGGCTCCCGCTGTTTAGTTGGTTATGCGTTTTCCCTAATGAATTTATTTCTATGTTTGCTTTTGGTCACTATGCGGAGTTCATTATCCTTTTTTTGTGAATTTTTGTTTTAACCTTAGATTTTTATATGCATTTGATTGCTGGCGCAAACAAATTCCTGGAAATTTATTGGGTGTAACTGGTGTTAAAAGGGTTATATATGCAGATACTAAAGCAATCGATCGTGTTAGGATAATGCGGGACAGCCATATGGTTCGTTATTAATATTTTCGACTTCAGTGCATTGGAGAGATGTATAACACGGTTTATTAGTTACCGCTTGTCGTTTATTTGAATTTTGACAAAAAATATATTTTCTGAAGACAACATTTTCTTTGATATAAATAGACATAATTTTGTTCTCGATTTTATATCTAAATCGGAAAAAGTAGCGATATAGGCTGTAAATGATCGAAAACTAAATCATTTTTGTACTTAAAAACCTTATCTTCACACACCAGATTTCCTCCATATGAAGTATATTTTATATATTAAATACAAAATTAACAGGTCCATTCGTTTGCTTGGTTCTTAATATAATTAAAATGTACTGAGTTTGCGGGATGGGTTTCTGGACGTAGCAATATAGAAGGGAGCTGCCCGACGAGGTTTTGCATGAAAAATAGAGGTAGCATGTCTGGTCGCAAAGCAATGAGCAACAAATAAGCCAGCGGGAAAAAGGTGTCAATTGCTCAAAAGAACTTGTCACTGTTCTACTTCAAAGGTATGTAGGGAGGAGACAATTCGTATTCAGTATGCATGTTCTGTGACCTGGACATTGGTACCGACTAAGAACAGGATCTTGAAGACCAGTTCTGTGATAGTTCTACCCAAGTAACCACGACAATTGCCACAAACTTTTGTGCCAAATGTGTAGCTTTTAAGTTACCTCTAACCCCAGTGTTGCAAACTAGTATTTTTTAGCTGCAAAGCGATGGCTAACAACATACGCAATGCTACCTCAATGTGGCATTGCTGTGATATATAAGTCATACATTTTGATAATGGAACATAAATTTAGTTCCAAAGCGGTGGCTAAGAACATGTGCGGGACAATGCAATAATATGACACAATGCTGTGATATATAAATCATACATTCCGGAACATATAGGATAATGGGCAGAGCTAACTTTGTTGTTATGACGTGGCAAAATAGTGACAAATTGTTTGTTAATACTTATATTATTATGCCTTAGCATATTTTTGACAATATTTGCAGTTTTATTACATTAAAAACATTTACGCTTATGGCACTGCTAGGATCTTTATTATTTTTATTTTTAATCCACACAAGTTCCACATTTAAAATTACAGTTCAAGTTCCAAATAGGTGAACCGACACTTTAATGGATCGAAATTTGTGGCTACCACTTAAGTTGCCACAAAGTGTTTACTTGGGAAAAGGCCAGCATAAGGTGTTAATTAACCCCTGCCTAGAACAACGCCATGTTAAAGTTGGTTTCATATAAAAGAGGTTAAACTAGGACTATCTCCGGCCTCAGCAGTCCAGAGGTAGCGCGCTGGACTTGCATTCTGAAGGTCTCGGATTCGAATCCCGGCTTGGGCATGGGCGCTCGTGGTGATATTAACCAGTACAATGGATATAATCTGTCTGAGTGCTGTGGATCTTAGTAGATATTCCAAAAAAAAAAGACTATATCCGAGGAACTAGTCATGCCTAGTCTAGGAGACCAGTTCGTTTCTCCGTATGGTAGCGTTTATAAGAACGGCTCGTGCCCCTGCTATGCATATCGCTAGTAAATCGAAAAGGAACAAGGTGGCGCTATTGTCACGAGACTTATTTGCACGCTGCAGCCAATGTGTCTAAAATTCTTAGACTGTTTTTTGAAAAAGAATTGTTTTAAATACAATATTATTTCCAAGTAATTATAACGCAAGGAGAAGGTAAAATTAAATATAATTCGGTACTATTGATACCGGTCACAGAACAGGATTTCGAAGACCAGTTATATGATATGTCTAAAGGTACCGGACACAGAACACGACTATGAAGACCAGTTTAGTGATAGGTTTAAATGTCTGCAGAAGGTGTTAATTAATCCCTCTCTAGTACAACGCCATGCTAAAGTTGTCGGTTGGTTTCATATAAAAGTGGCAGTACTAGAACCGGTTTATTATCTCCGAGGTCGCGTACCTAGTCTAGTACCAATTTGTTTCTCCGTAGGAAAATACCTTAATAGTGGGAATTGTACAATCCTTATAATAGCTCAAAGATTTTGAATATCTCCTACGCGTACTGTAAGAATTGTAAATATGTTCAGAAAGTAGAGTCGATTGATCCAAACCTCCAAATACATCGACTACATCACATGAAATCAAATAGACCATAAAAAAATAGTAAAAGTTCCAATAATAAATAATAGTGGTATAAAGAAGCCCAAATACACAGGATGAAGGGTGTTTCATTCAAATAGAGTCGCAAAAATACTGAAAGTTCCAACAAAGATAACCTATGATGTTTTTTAAGAAGTTCAGGTTGTTTCAACGAATCCAACTTACATAGAAGAATTGTTCGTAACCATATTTAAATGACAAAAGAATCAAAATATTCCAACATGCTTAATAGGTATACATTTTTGGCGATTTCTGGCTCTCAGAAGAAGAATTATTCTTAGGAAGACATTTTTTTTGTTGTTGTTGAAGAATTGTCTCAGGATAGAAATGTTCAGGGAATAATATTCTCCGGAAAGTAATGTCGGAAATAAATTGTCCGGTGAAGAATTATATAGCAAATACCTGTACTGCTCCTTAATATTCAACTAATGGGAACAAAGAATATAATGTTCTGAATAAGTATAGCTTCTGTTTCTGTTGAGTTTCAGTTAATGTGAATTGTCATCTTAATTTTTATTTATTCTCTCTCATTCTACAATGACAATATAATCAATAAAGGATTTCACACATCATAGTTTTAATTCAATGGTATTTAAACAATCTTGCCTGAAATAAACTTCCAAACTGATTGACATGACATGCTACTAATTAACTTCCTATTTGCAATGCAATGAATGACATGATTGCCAACTGCAATAATTAACTGCTGGCTACAAGTTGTTCATTTCAGCGCTGTTCGTCGATGTTGCTCGCTGGTCTCAATCGATTTATTGACATGCCAGCGCACAAGTACCCATATAATTTAAAACTATTAGAAAACATTTTGAGCAACTCATAAAACGCGCGCACGCGCATTTAGCCAACATTTAGTGCCGTTTAGACCCACAACAAATGCCACAAATTGCCGCCAAGCAGCAAAACATTTAATTTGGCTGCGCTTGCGCACCGCAAAGACAGAAAATCAATTTTAGACAATTTAAGACAATGTTAACAGAAAAAACGCACAGTATGCGAGTTGAGCCAGCAAATCACTAACATGACTAAAATGTACAAAAAAAAAAAAAAAAACAAACAAACAAAAAATGCAAAAAGACAGACAGAAAGATATGCGGACAGATTGGACGCACTCTTCGAGCTAAGACAGACTTACTCACACAAGACGGACATATAGACGGTTAGACAGATAGTCAGACGGACGCATAGACTTCTTTGTGCAAAGAGTTAAATGAATGGATGGCTGGCGATGGATAGATGGATGGATGAATAGACGCGCAAAAATCACAACAACAGGCGGATCAGGTTACGATGGCGGGCTACGACTAGTTGCACACATTAACAACATATCGAACGGATGGCTGTAGAAATTGTTGGTTGGCTGGTTCCTTGGATGGACCCGTTGCAGCAACCAACGTCAAACGGAGACCGACCGCAGAACGCAAAATGCGAACGCGCCGAGTTGCTTAATCCGGCCGATTGCGGGGTCTTGTCGACGGTTTGTCGAATGATCGGCCGTTCGGTCGCTTGGTTAGACGGATGATCGGTGGTTTGTTTCGTCGCTTGGTTGCGCACCGCACGCTTTCGCTACGCCTAAGATGCACTTAAATGGTGCAACTAATAAAATAAATAAAACGCCTGCCCAACACTGCGCAGGCGGGCGTCAAGCGGCGCATCACACTGCGGATGTGCACGCGGCTCCACTCGTAGAGGGTGGTGGTTGTTGGCAGGATAGGATGCCTGTGTGCGCGATCATCATTATTATGATTATTAATAATAAATAGTTGCAAATCAGGCGCTACGGCATTATAAGACGTCATTAGACGCAGCGCCGCGCTCAACTATATTCGCCAAGTAAAACAAACAACATGCGGTTAATACGTATTAGCTACAAGTTAACAACAGTTGTGGGCCAGCAAGCAGTGTGGCTAGGGTTTACAGACCCACCTCTTTAAAATTTTTAAAATTTTTCATTAAGAGCCTTTTGTTTCATAAAAAATAACGCAATATAATAAAAATAAAAATCGTTTATTACACACAGAATAATCCTATTTTTGGTTTAGAGTCGGAATAAAGAAAAAGTTAGTTGTAACAACCGAAATTTTTAGAAATTGGTTGATGAAATTATCGATTCACAAGTCAAAATTTACTAGACAGCACTAATATTGCTCGTTAGTTTAATAATTTTTAATTTAATAAAAAAAAAAAAAAAAAATATAAATAAAAAAAAAAAAAAAAAATTTTAAAACTCGTTGGCAACCCATTTGCAGACGCCCAACAACAAGTGAGCCACCGAGTGGGTTGAGCGGACGCGCGGAGGCCGATCGACCGACCGACCGTTGGTGATGCGCATTAGAGCCGAGGAAATGTTGTGGCCACAGCCGCGTGTGGCTGGCATGCAACAACGTGGCGTTGACGATGGCGCTGCATGGTCGGTGCATCTTTTGAAGTGTTTCGACCGCCCAGTCGTTGAACTGAAATGTGCGCCAAGGCGCACAAACACCGCGCTGTTGGTGATGACGACCACGACAAAGACGATGATGCTTATTATGCGGATGATGATGATGATGGTCGCAATGGCTATGATGACGTGTGCAACCACGTAGCAACATGCAATGTGTGCCACACATACACATACCGCGCGCAGCAATGTTGTTGTCAATTTGTTTTTGGTCAGCGATTAGATAATGAAGCACATTTAATACGATGCCAATGTGCTGAATGTCTATGGAGTCCGTTGTTTGTTGCTCCAGTTGGGACACATTGGCTGGTCAGGAAGTTGTCGCTGTTGCGGCTGCTGCAGCATCGCCTTGCCACAGCATTGTCATATTGCATTAACGTTGCACCAACATTGCATCTACGTTGCATATGCAGTTTGCACTTGTGCGCACGTGCGTCGTCGTCATCATCGTCGTCATTGTTGTCTTCGTTGGTGCCGGTGTCCTTAATAGGTTCGTAATGCGACCAACCAACCAGCCAATCGACCGACCGTCCGACAGAAACTAGGAAGTGGTTTTTCTTGTTGGCGATAGTTTATTTAATCGAATGTGATGCCAAACATCGGGATAAGTCGTCGCCATGAGGCAACAGAAGGCAAAAGTAATAATAGCAAAAGGGTTTGGGTTAAACTGTTACACATGATATATGGCTGATCGGTTTACATTTTTTTTTTTACGAATTTATTAAAGTGCAAATATTTTCTAGTACTATTTGTCGATGTTTTTAGAAAAATACAATTTTAATAGATTTTGAAAAACTACATTCGTGAAAGAAAAATGTATACTTATTTGTATCCATTTGTTGCTGGGATGAACATCTTACAAAGATTTTCATTTTTAATAAAATTAGCTTCATAATGTCCATTTTATACCTTTTCTGTCGACGATTTTATACCTTTTTACATTTTTCGTACCTTTTTTTAATTTTTTTTTACATTTTTTACATTTTTTACCTTTTTTACATTTTTAGTTAGAACCACAAATTAACTTTTACTTAATGGGAGCAGTCTTAAAACTGGTACATTGAACATGTTTTTTATAATAAGCTTTTTTTTTGAGAAATCACAAAAGTCTTAAACAAATCCTAAAGGAACTACATTTTTAAATAACACAGCCAATTTCCAATAGAGTTCCAAAAAAATCGATCAATTGTGTTGTTGGGTCCTGAACAAAACTCAATGGAGCCAATATTTTCAGAGAAATTACCAATGGTCCAGATGAGTTCTAGGTAAATCTCCAAAGAACCAGCTAAAGATACAACAGAATTCAACCAAACACCGATTGAAGTACTTTTCCTCCACAACAGATACATTTAAATCAGAATCATTTGAGAGGATATACGATATTAATCAAAAGTTAGAATAATCTTGATTTCTCCATTCGAGAATTTATAAAACTATTCTACTATTTCATTTAGTTTGGTCTTAAACACATCCCAAAGTATCCAATTTTTTAATTGCAACTTCAAATAACGCAATAAACTCTGAACACTTCTCGAATGAGTCAATTTTTAAAGAAACCCAGCCAATGTAGTATTTGGTACGTTTTCACGTTTCAAAGAAACATCCAATAACCCATTTAAGTCTAATCTCAAAACAACCTTCCGATCTTCTATCGTCTCAATGACATTGTTTCTTTTTAAAGTTTGAAGTTTGTGTATTTATTAATTAAATTTTAAAGTATTTTTGTTCTAAACCAGATAGTACTAAATCAGAGAAATAGTTATTGATTTATTTTTAAAGGCCTTGCATTTTATAGCAAATATTATTGCTGAAACTGCGCCGACTAATTAATTTGCTGCGTTGACGTACAAATATTCAGCAAACGGAATAGCTGAATTAACAAAGAATAGCAAATGTTTTCATTAGTTAGTGAATTTCATTACTGGATTGACTAATGAATGCAATTAATGTCGGTTGCTATATTTACGTTGATTTTTTTTTCTGTGTAGGAAAACTCGAATTTATGCTATGTTGCTTTTAGTCAATACCACAACCTTTATGTTTTTGGTTATATTAATGAAAAGTTTTGCTAATTTATTTTTCTATTTCCGAAATCCCGTATATTAGACCCGATTAATGTAAACCCTGCATTCCAATTAAGCCAATAAAATATTTAAACTTAAGTTTAAAATTCAATTTAAAAGTGTGAATTTTGTCTGCACTAATTACAGTCGTGCGCGCAATTATTTGGCATTAGTTGCAGAAAAATCCGACACAAATGAATTTATTTTTATACCTGTCCGTTCAGCTGACCCACCGACTGACCGGACAGCCAAGCATCGAGTGAGCAATTTAAGCCGATTATAATTTATAAACACCATAAAATGCATCACACATGCGCAGCAGCACAACGTACAAAATGATCGGATCGGATAGAAAACGGATGCGGAAAGTAAGCCATTATATAATTTAGCAATATTAATTGCAATTACAAAGCGATTACTCAAGTGCTTATGACGTCAGCGCTAATTGCGCACAAACGCGTAACGTGACGACATTCGATTCCGTTCGGCAAAGATCACAATTTATGCGTTTTGCGACGTAGAGGAACAAAAAAAAAAACCCAACCATAGTGAAAACATTAAAACTAATTTTAGGATATCGCGATCTTGTGGGTCTAGAGTTACTTGATCTTAGTCGATTTGCTGTTTATTTAGATGGCGGTTGTATTAATTATAGAGCAGTGTCGCCTAATGTCGTTCGAATGCTCGTAATTATGAATTTAAACTCAATTAACTTGCGTTCATCTAGATACTGTTTTAGGCTTGAATTACAAATGTTTGTATCGGCGCGTTGATAATGCCAAATCTACATGTTTATCGTCGTAGTCGTAGTCGTCGTCGTTGTCGTTGTGGACGTCAGGGAACTCTTTGGGACTCTTTTATTTGGTGTCTACTATTTGGTCAATGTGTCTTAACACAATGTTGTATATATGGTGGTAGTCTGCGATATCTGCGATCTATCTTCGTGTGCTGTGCGATATCATTTTGCAGATATCTGAAAGTTTGAATTGCGCTTTGTGCGAATTTATTAAACACCTGAGTTGGTTGGAGATTATGGCGGCCGACAGTGGTGCTGTTTTTGTTGTGGTTGTCTTGAAAATATACGAGTGTATTTGGAGAATTAAATGGGGAAAAATCTGAAACACAGCACGGCAAGGAGTGCTGAGATTTGTGCTAGACTCTAAGTACAGTGGAAATTGTGATACATTTTTTTTTATAAAAAAAGAAAAAAAAAAATAAACATACTCAAATCATCAAACTATTTAAAAAAAAATGTTAACATTTATATGTTAAAATTGTCTTCAAACCAATCGATGCACAAATTATTTAAAAAAAAAAAAAAAAACTCAAAACATTACTGCAATGAACTTAAAAATATTTGAAAAGTAAAAGAAAAGTAGTGTACACTGAAGTAGTGTACACTGAAGATAAAAGAGTATATCAAGCAGTGGGCACTGAAGTATTGTACACTGCATTAGTGTACACTGAAGTAGTGTATACTGAAGTAGTGTACACTGAAGTTGTATAGCCTGAAGTAGTGTACACTGAAGTAGTGTACACTGAAGTGGGGCACATGATTTGTTAAAAATCAAACGAGTACAGTGTTGTATTCCTTTTCTCTCTGGAGTGTATTCTATTATACTCTATTGCCATTGCGTGAGCCTATCAACAAGCAGTGGGCACTGAAATAGTGTACACTACATAAGTGTACACTGAAGTAGTGTACACAGAAGAAGTGTACACTGAAGTAGTGTACACTGAAGTAGTGTACACTGAAGTAGTGTACACTGAAGTAGTGTACACTGAAGTAGTGTACACTGAAGTAGTGTACACTGAAGTAGTGTACACTGAAGTAGTGTACACTGAAGTAGTGTACACTGAAGTAGTGTACACTGAAGTAGTGTACACTGAAGTAGTGTACACTGAAGTAGTGTACACTGAAGTAGTGTACACTGAAGTAGTGTACACTGACGTGGTGCAAATGTTTTGTTTAAAATCGAACGAGTACAGTGCAGTATTCGTTTTCTCTCTTGGGTTTATTCTATTATACTCTCTTGCAAATAAAAGAGTGGGTACTGTACACTGAAGTAGTGTACACTACTCTATGTGCATTCATGCAGATGTTTAGTATTTGCTATAGTATAGAACATGGTATTGTGTATGTATGGATTATGGAATGTAGTATCGTAAGGTCAAAGTTATGACTATGATATGGACTATGGTATGCACTATGGCATGGACTATGGTATGGACTATGGTATGGACTGTGGCATGGACTATGGTATGGACTATGGTATGGACAATGGTATGGACTATGGTATGGACTATGGTTTGGAGTATGGTATGGACTATAGTAAGGACTATATTATGAACTATGGCATTTACTGTGATATGGAGAATGTATGAAATATAAATATACTGTATGAAATATACTATTTTATGAATTATGGAATAAAATTTTAAATTTACTTTTTTATGGATTATTTTATTGATATGGATGAAGTGTTTGAGTTTTTGATTACTCAAATATTTGACAAATCTTGGATCTATAATCCATGGGCTCATTTAAAATTTAATTTACATGTTCAAAATGCTCTGGAATTTCATATTTCAATTCGGACATTAAAAAAATCCACAAATGCTAAAAAAGTTGAATAGTTTTCTAGAATTTTAACGATTTATAAATGTAGTTGTTAAAACAAGTCAAAAAGTTTTCATAATTTTATACAGCTTTCTTCCCACTGTTCCTTTGAATAACGACCATAAAAATTACACTTAAATTTAGCGTAAATTACGCTGAGCACGTGCTCAATTATTACAACTCAGACCGGACCGTATGCCGGTCGTGTGGTATGGTCCTAGTGTTAGTAGATCCTTTATTCTGTTTAACTTTACGGCGCTTACTGTCGGCAAGACGTAAATAAATTTAAATATCAATAGAAAATTGGCCAATGGACCGAATGAGCCAAATGTTATAGTTTTTGTTCGTTATTTTGTTTGTTTGTTGAACAAAACAGAAACAACAAATAGTATAGTCTATGTGGCACGAATTGTAATTAATTTATCAGTGTATTTTTTTCTTAACGGCAGCATAGATAAAACCTATTGCGATTTCTGGAGAACTGAATCAGCGCAAACGGAATAGATTTATATAAAGACATGGTTTAAGTGTTTTATTGTTATCTGATCAAATGCGTGTTAAACATGGTCATTTTGTGAATAGTTCCATCAACGTATTCATAACTTTGAATAGAGACAAATTATTAAAACTAAAAATATTACTTTAATTTTGAATGTTGATCTCACAGATTAAAGTGTCATAAAATAAATAGTTATTTTATCTACTACGACATTTAAAGGGTTCATATGCGTATAATAAAAGTCCACTCCTTGACTTGAGCTCATTAACTACTTAACAGTTTTGTACCCCGCCTAAGCCTTACCGAAGTACCATAAATAATAAATGCTTGAATTAATTTTCATTGGTTTCGGCTTCTAATAAGCATTCTTAGACAGGGCTTGGCCACTTGTTTTTGTGGTAAGACTCATGGCTTTTGTGTTTTGTTTTATACTAAAATTGTATGTTGGGCGCCACTACTTCAAGTCCACTATATGTGGGTGGTGTGTGTATGCAATAGATTTCGACCGGATTTACGAGTTATACGCAGCAAGTTGAACTCACCAATGCAAAAGGTGTTAATTTTTTCGATTAGCCAAGTTATGCCTTTATTTTACTCAAGCGATCGTGTTTCTTAATCTCGATTGCAGACAAATATTGCTTTTACAAGTACATAAATGATTGGTAGTTAATAAAGAACAAGCAACAACAAACATTTGTCTAATTACGATTTACAACATTAATAAAATGCAATTAAGTTTATGTTTTCATCGAGTTGGAGATTAATGCATGATTGTTAACTGGTAAACAGTAATAATGAATAATTTTTATTTATTGAGTTTGGTAGATTAAAAAAAATATATATATATTTAGTATAAAAGCAAAATTTAATTTTTATGATGGTTTGGCATTTGTTTCGTGGAATGATTTGTTTTACTTAAATGGATTTTCTGAGAAACTTTTTTAAAATTCTGCAAAATTTGAAAATATATTTTGAATAATTATACTATTCTGCAAATCGGGAAAAAATGCTACGCACATTTCATATATCATTTCTATATAATTAGAGTGCTAATTTTGACCACATACAATGTTTTTTCGGTTTATGTACACAGAAAAAATATTGAAAGTAAATGAAAGCTACTGGGGTTTATTGATACAAAATATATAATTCTATTAATATAATTAATTGAATATACGAATTATTTAATAGTATTAATTAAATCCACTATGGGTTTGTGTATATGCTACAATATACGCATATATAGCATATACATCAATCGACAGTTTTAGAGGCACTACACAGTTTTACAGCCACACACAGTTATAAAATCACAACACAGTATTACAGGTAAGTTGTACCGATCTTATTTTACGTTTCTTCATCGCAACGAGTGCTTGCCTATTCGGTTCGTTTTTTTCGTACATCTTGCGTATATCATGACTTTGATATTTTTATGTCTTATTTGTGTTTATTATTTTCTTTTACTATATATAGCTCTAGAGGTGAACACGGTTCAAACTTCAAAAAAAAAGTGGTAAAAACAAAAAAAAAAATAATGAAATAAAAGATATAAAACTAACAAATAGATAATAGTATTATAATAAAATAAATTAAATAAAAATAACAAATAATAGAATTTTTTTCATCGGATGTGTTCATTTCCTTTAATTTTTGTTCAATTAATTATTTAATTAATATTATTAAATATTTAATCAATACAATTAAATGTCGTATTGGGGATGAAAAGAATTAAAATTTAAGTGTATTGATATTTTTTTTAACTAAACGGGAATAACCCGGTAGTCGAACTACCCGGTACTATGGTATTTACCAGAGTATGGAATAGGGTGGACTATGATATGTATGGACTATGATATGGAATATGGTACGGACTATGTTAAAAATATGGTATAGGATAAGACTGTCCTAATATAAGACATAGTCCTAATATGGGATGGATTATTGAATTTACTAAAGTATGGTCTCTGGTGACTATGTTCGGAATATGGCATTTACTAAGATATGAAACATGCTATGGTGTATGTGATATATTTTCAAAAGTGAACTGATCGCAGGTCACTGATCAAAAGATTTTAAATACCAGACAGTGTAGTAATCTAAGATCCGACGTGCTTTGATCGAATCCAAGTGATTTTTATCTAACTATTTATTCACTTTTCAAGTCGCCATATTTAGCATACTTCTCAGTTTAATATGAGACAATATTCATGCAAAATGCTATCACTTACAAATAGGCTGATGTCTAAAATGGGAAATTTTTGCTGCATTTAATTGAATAAAATAATAATTTCCTGCTCATTTCGCAAACTCTTCATTCATTCATTGGAATTTTCCAATTAGAATGTATTCATATTCATTCACCGACAATTTGAGTCACCACACGAGCTAAGTGCCACGAGTCAAGTCAAGTCGGTCACCTCTACAAAGATCACGAGGCGTATCAAAGGTGGTGCACCTTCATTGAAGCCCAACCGAATAAGGAAACCGATCAACCATCGCTCTGAAGATGGCAAGCGACGACGTCGTCCGTGCCACCGTGTTATTATGTTCTTAATTCTAAATTGTTTGTTGATGTTTCTTTATTACGTTACCATTCGCGATACACGGAATTGGGGAGCGTCGTCGACAGACGTTCTACCATACTACCTGAGACTATGGGGTGCCCATCGAACACCCAGTTGCACCCAATTTACCTGATCGCGACGGCAATCGCGATCGGGTGACTAAACACTTGTTTCGCTTCAGTAACGCACCGCGCACACAGACTGGTGAATTATGCGATTTCAAGTATATTTTCTTTAGAACGAAAAAAATAGTAATAAAATAAAAAAGAATAAAAAAAAACTTAATCGCAAAGAGGTTCGATTTTAAGGCGCTGTCCGAAGCTCAACCCGGCAATAAAACTTATAAAGTCTGGTCTGGTCGCTGGTGCTGATCGCGTATGTTTGTCGCGCTTCGTTTGTTCGATCGCGATCCGATCGCTGAAGTCATCTTTTATGAAATAATTTTAAATATTTTTGTATATTTTTTTTATGTTTATTTATAAAATAATTTAATGAAGCGTAAATACTTTGCCGCATGTTTGCAGTCATGTTTAAATATTTATGAAATAATTTATTGAAGTTATGTAAAGTTTTATTAGTCACCTGCTCATTAGTATGAATATTAAATTGATCAATTTGAACAGTTTTATCTTAATAAAATATGAATTAAAAGTTTTCCGCGTAATTGAAGACACATATTTAAAAAATTGCATTACTTTATGTTGTTTTTTAATTGTTTATTCATATTTTTATCAATTTGTTTTTTTTTTTAATTTAGTTTTTTTTTATTTATTTTAGTTTTTTCTTTTATTATCAATTTTTGTTATTATATAATTGTAAATAAAATAATGGGTTTTTTCAGGCTCTAGGTCCGGTTTTGTTTTAAAATAAAACTCTTTGTTATTTTTTGTAGTTTTATTTTTCGTTCGATATTTCGATATTTCATTCAATTAAATGACACCCATTGAAAGTGTAACGACGTCCACTCAATTGTAATTTTCCTGAAGACGAATACCGAAAGTATTCGAAATATCGAACGAAAAATAAAATAATAAATGTTTTAATAAAATACCAAAGAGTTTTATTTTAAAACAAAACCGGACCAAGAGCCTAAAAAAAAACATTATTTTAAAACAATTTAAGGTCGATAAAAATAAAATTTAAATATAATTGTAAATATTTAAAATGTTATTAATAATAATATAATAGTTTGGCGCTACAGTCCTGTATAGAACTTCGGCAGAGCTATCTCACCATTTTGAGCTGTGCGTGTTATATTTGTACTCAAAGTGGTGGGATCTACAGTTTATTGCCAAATCCGAACGGCGGGTGAGACCTTTTCATAGGCAATGGTTTTACTCTCGTAGGTTTGCCATTTACTGACGGGAGGTAGCGCGGTATAGAAAAATGTTTTTATGAAAAGATGAGGCTTGAACCGAGGGCCTTTCGGCTCGTAGTCTAACGCACTAACCACTGAGCTACCGCGGCTGTGTTATTATAATATTTAAAATGTTATTGTTTTTAATTTATTTTAATATTATTATTTTGTTTTTACGATATGAATAATTTGGATCCGTAAGATATGTCGAAAAAAAATATGTCGATATTTAAATTACTCCAAGTGTCATTATGCTTCTTTTTGTTGTTTTTAAATTGTTTATTATATTTATCAATTTTTATTTTTTTTATTTATTTTAGATTTTTTTTTTATTTATTTTAGATTTTTTTTTCTTTTATTATTAATTTTTGTAATTATATAATTGTAAATATTATACAATATTTAAAATGTTATTGTTTATTTTGAATTTTATTGTTTTTAATTTATTTTAATATTATTATTTTGTTTTCACGATTTTCTTGAATAATTGGGATCCGTACGATATGTCGAAAATAAATAAGTCGAAACCTAAAAATGTCAAAATTTTAAAAGCAAGTCAAAACAATATTTGACCGAAATAAAAAATGTCGAACAACTTTTTTGAAATAGAAAATATCGCAAAAAAAAATGAAACTATTAATACACAAATATTTATTTACGTGGTTAAAAAATGTCGAAAATTAAAATGCCAAAATATCAAAATATTGAAATACAAATTTCAAATCGTATTGGTGACATTCCACACCAAATCGACTAGGGGTCACCCTCTGCGATTTCAATGGAATTTTGGAAAACTGATCAAAATATGCATTGACTATTTTTTTTTTATTTTTCCGACCACTATGTCTGGATATATCACTATTTCCAGAGATACCACTATTTCCAGAGATACAGACCAAAGTTAAAAAATTTTCAAAAATAATTTTGGAATTTCGTTTCGTTTTAAAACTAATAATACAGTCTTTTGGAAAATGTTAAAATTCTATATATCAATTATTTTTATTGATTTATTATAAATGTTGGCTGATGATGGTTTTTTGAAGGCATCACATTTAAAAATCTCCGCACGGATCCTAGAGTTGCTAAAAATTCGAATTCGTAGAAAAGATTCGGATTTTCGCTTCGACGAGACTAAGAATTGCGATGTCTATATTACGAATATGTTATTTTTTTTTATTATTTTTAACTTTGTATTTTATTATATTATTTGTAATTTTTTTGCTGTTACTTAAAGATTTTTGTTACACATCAAAAAAATGCTTTTCTTGCTACTTTTTTCGACATTTTTCGGGTAAAAGTAATATCGCCATATTATATTTTGACATTTTAAGTATGTGACATTTTTTTTCAATATTTTAGTTTGCAGCATTGGGAGGTGTCGTTCAGCGTAATTAATCATTTAAATTAAGGTATACAATGAAATATCCCACATTAATATCCCCACCAAAGGTGTAGGGTATTCCATAGTCGGGTCCGACCGACTATAAAGTCCGTCCAATGGGACCGATCTTACCCATGTGACCTAACTTTCCCAACTAGTTTTCCATATTTTTGTTTGCTAAATTTTTCTCGACATTTTTAGCTTTCGTCAATTTTATTACCTACAATTTTATTTCGGTTTTTTTTATACATATTCTTTTAAACATATTTTATATTTCGTCATTTTTATTATCTACAATTTAATTTCGGTATTTTTTTTTTTTAATAAATTTTTTTTGTTTTGTTTCAGAGTTCTGCCCGATCACATATTATATTTGATTCATTTAATTTTCAAGGGTGTATGATCGTCACTATAGCAACCTGAGTCCACATGGAGAAATAATCCATCGCCAAAAACCTCTTCAACGGCAACACATGTTAGTATTGTTGCATGCAATGAGCAACATATTTATAGAGGCATAGTTAGCAACAAAGTGTTAAATGTCAATAGCTGCTTAAAACAATCGAAATCAACACAAAACATTAACTAACACCCAACAGCTGGCACGCACACACTGTTCTCAAAGCCGCCACTTGAACCCTTTCACAGCATAATTGCGCAAAGTGTGGCAACCTTGTAGGGGTTGACTAACGGTAGTTAAAGGGGTGCCGACACTTAAAACAAATACAAGTGAATTAAGTGCATAGTATGGCGTGTGTGTGTCGCACTTGGCGTCTAATGAGCGCGTCTTAATTAGTGACATAAACCGAAACATCAGTGAAAAAAATCAAAAAACTACCCAAAAAGAGAGGAGTTATGCGTGTAGTGAACCATGGCAAAGTCAACAATAATAAAGGAAAAAAACCTGTAAAATGTTGCAGCTAATTATAGACTAAACATATTTGCAGGCTAAACACGTGACACGAGGATTTTGTATAATTCACGTAAATGAGTGGCCGCCAGGAAGCTTATGTGCGTAAAAGGCTGCAACAGAGAAAAACTGGCAGACAGGCGCGCAGGCAGACTGTCACCAAAATTAGCTCATATACAAAGCACTGTGGAACAAAAATATTAATACATAAATATTGTATGTGTTAACAAAAACGAATTATTCGGTTGTGGCAACCACATGGTAGTTGCATCAACCTCATACTTCGGTTGTGACAACCTCCTGTAAATATGGTTGTAACAATGAAACGTTGCTTAGATTTTCAACATGCCAAAAGAGGACACTGATAAAGTAGTTGTAACAATTTCATAATTCGGTTGTGACAACTTCCTACTCTATGAATAAGGTTGTGGCGGTTGCAGCAGTGAAACGTTGGTTCAATTTACCTCATGCCAAATAATTAGAATTAAACTCAGCCGGAAAAGTAAAAATCTTCCATCGATTTGTTATGTGAAGTTATACGCAGCCAAGGCATACATGTAATGTAAGTTTTAATTTTAGCTGATTAATCGTTATACTTTTTTTTGTAATCTTGATTTCAACAAAATACAGACGGACATCGTTAATTCGACGCAAGAGGTGACACTGATTAAGAATACCACATTCATGGTGCTACGAACGGATCTAAAAAATGTTACATCAAAAATTTTAAATAAATTGGTGAAGCTACTCAAATTTGCAGTTCATAAAAAATTAAATTTTGTATCAATTTGATTCACGTTTTATCACACAGTGCAACGTGTGATAAATTATATCAGCTGTAATTCAGTTAATACTATGAATTCATTGATTGCCATCATATAAATATTAATAAATAAACAAATGCATTCTCGCTGCGACCAAACAAGAAAGGGAAGCCGCCAGAATTGGTGTATTTTCCCAATGACTATGAATACTTTTACATGTTGACAATAATTTAGTTTTTTTTTATTTTTTTTTTAAACATTATTAATAATTTCCACAGATGTCGCACATGTTGTTAATAATGGGGGTAGCGGGTTTTTTTCCCCACTTTTCTCACATTTGCATTTGTTGCCTACGTGTTACAGCAACGACATTAAATCATCCACCTCATCATTATCATCTGTGCAAGGAGTTGCCTACATCTTAGCTTTGTGGTATTAATAATTGTTAAAGAAAATTATGAATTTGTGTGTTTCATAAATAACGAATGTTGGTATTATAAAAAATGTAGATATAAATGGATTTTTGCTGTTTGTAAAACTATTTTTTTATTTATTGTGTGGAAAGAATTAAAGTTCTTAACATTTGAATGAATGATAAATCAAAATTATTTAAATTATCACCACAGAGTAAGGATAAATATGGACTTTGAATTGGTCAATTTGAACAGTTTTATCTTAACAAAATATGTATTAAAAGTTTTCCGCGTCATTATGCTTCTTTTTGTTGTTTTTAATTGTTTATTCATATTTTTATCAACATTTTTTTTAATTATTTTGTTTTTTTTTTATTTATTTTATCATACATTTTTGTAATTATATAATTGTAAATAGTATACAATATTTTAAATGTTATTGTTTATTTTGTATTTCATTTTATTTTGTTTTTATTTTATTTTCATATTATTTTGTTTTTACGGTTTTCATGAATAATTGGGATCCGTACGATGTGTGTGCGAATCAATATTTGACCGAAATAAAAATGAAACTATAAATACACAAGTATTTTATGTGGTTAACAAATGTCAAAAATTAAAATGCCGAAATATCCAAATGTTGAAATACAAATTACAAATCGTATTGGTGACATTCCACACCAAGGCATCCTCTGCAATTTCAATGGAATTTTGGCAAACTAATCGAATATGCATTGACCATTTTTTTTATATTTGTTCGACCATTACTATTTATAAAAAGTTATATTTTTTAAAAAATATATTTAAAAAAAAAAAAAAATTCGAAAACAAATTTTGAAAATTTTTTTTTCGAAAAAAAGATTTTATTCGGCAACATTTTTCCGACAAATTTTTTTTTTTTTTTATGAACAAATTCATCAATATAACATTTAATGAACGGTGGTATCAATGAAGTAGATGAAAAAATTCATAATATTTATGAATTAATTCATAATATTTATGAATTAATTCATAATATTTATGAATAAATTCATAATATTTATGAATTAATTCATAATATTTATAAATTAATTCATAATATTTATGAATTAATTCATAATATTTATGAATTAATTCATAATATTTATGAATTAATTCATCATATTGATGAATTTTTTTGGTGTAGTACAACAAGAAGTACACCTTCCTCAAATTCTAGCGTCAAATTGGACCTACATGATAGATCGATGCGTTATCTTTTCTCGGTACTAGAAATTCTATTAAATCAGGACAATATCGAACAAAAAAATAATGGAAGTTCTCAGTCTGCCATTAGACATCGCTTCGAAACTGTTTCGAGATGTCGAGGAATTAATTTGATATTGATTACGATTTCGTATCTTTATTTTACTACAATTCTACATAACGAGATTGTTTCGATAACATAGCGATATCGATGTGAAAAATATTTAAATATCGTATCTTCTCCTTAAATTTTATTGTATGAAAAAATTTCAAAAATTAGTAGTGACAAAGCTTCTCGTAGCTTTGTCACTACTAATTTTTTATCGCAGTTAGTTCGAGAAAACTTTGATCATCGAAGAGCTCCGAGACACGGCAGACTGGGTTAGAATATGCCTCGAAAAATATTCCGATTTCGATGCGAAAAATATTTGAATGTCGTATCTTTTTAAAGAAATTTAATGTATGACAAATATAATAAATAAAAAAAAAAAATAAACAAAAAAATCGAATTTTTTATTCAAGTTATTCGAGAAAGATTCGAGGCAACGGAGGTCTCCGAGTTATGACAGACTGGGTTAACGTTTCTAGTCGATTTTAGCGTGACGATTCTTGCAGCGTACTCAGAATTTGCTAGAAAATTGTGTCAAAGTTGCAAACAAATGTCGTTTTTGGTACTGTATTTAAATTTCATCACCCATTAAAACATGAACCTTTTAAAACGAACGTTTACCTCCATTATCCGAATTTTTTCCAATACTAGCGGTACTAAGTAATATTAACAATTTACGATGAGATGAATCATTTTGCTGAATGGAGATCTAAAAAATTGAGCAACTTAAATATGATTTGTACCAAATGACATTTATTTTTTCCGAAGAATTCTCCCGAGAAGAATTATCTCGAAACAATTATCCCGTAAAGAAAAGTCTTCGGTAAGCATTGCCCGACACGATTTGTCCGTAACTAGCATCTTGTAGTTATTTAAAAAATAAACATAAAAAAAATAAAAAAATATATAAAAAACTTCGAATTATAAAACTTTTGCTAAAATATCGTTTACTTATATTTTTAATACTATTGATTTTATTTAGTATATTCTTTAAATGTTACCAATATAATATATAACATTTGTCAATTTATAAAGCTTTTTAAAATTAACAAATAGCATCACACAAAACTTCCGCCACAATACATTGACCTAACGCAAAGGTCTCCACTTCCTCCAACAAATTAATCAACGCCATAGGAGCCAGAAGGCTATAATAAAAGTAGTATGCGACGATGCACTTTACACGCCTCATATGTATTTTATGATATATAGCAGCAGCCTGACAAAATCTACCAGTTGAACAATAGGCAAATTTTGACAGCTAAACTTTGACAAGCACAGCAGAAGCTACAGCAGAACTTTAGAAGAAGCCAACCAACCTACCTACAACTACAAGATATAAAATGTGTCAACCTGGGTATAAAATTTATGCAGATGAAAAAGTGAGACAATTTTATGTGCGAAGTGAGTGAATAACAAATGACAGCAAGCCGCCGCCGTCGTCGCTGCCGCCATGACTAGTTTGGTATCACTGTGTGTGGGTTCCGAACCCCCCTTTGTCAAAGACATTAGATCGCGTTGCAACTCATTAAATGGTGCCAGTGCATGCTGCTTCATGAGGCAGGCATTAAGCGGATGGTGGAGACGAGCAAGAGGAGGAGTTGCGCTGTTATAGGAGCATTAAAAGTGTTACAGAAACGGTGGCAGACTCTAAAGGGTGCCGCGCGCGCATATGATACCTGAGTGATGGCTAATTTCACTTGGAAGAGTTATGGACGCACGAGCCAAGCAATAGGGGGGAAACAAACGTACAAACATGGAAGAAATTTGGGGGATAAAAGTAAAATATTACAAAAAGTATAACACTCTCGAAGAAAACTTGTAGAAATGGAAGACAAAACTAAGAAATAAATAAGGTAATTGAAGAAACTGAAAAAATTAGAAAATTTATAGAATATCAGAAAACTACAAAAGCTATATTTAAAATTTGGAAAATATGAATAAAAAGAAAACTTACAAAACTATATGCATCGTTGGACTAGTTGGTTAGTACACCAGACTACGAGACGAATAGTCTGGAGTTCGAGCCTCCGCAATATCAAAATGTATAGAAAATTCTAATGTATAGGAAATTAAAAAAAAAAACTAGGAAGGCATGAACAACTGTCGAAAATATAGGAGAATACCACATTTATTTGATGCAAGCCAACTGAATGCTTTCCCCCCATTCGTAAAGAGACACTTCTAAAAATATCCTTTAGCAATTCCCCACATAGAAAAGGTTGACAATTGTCTACAAATCTCCAACTCTTCTACGGCATTTGTTGCAGAGGTATTTTTGAGGATTTAAAACGTTTTTATAACCCATGATATTTACGAGCAGCATTTATAGCCTGTCTGAGAGATAATATAAAATTGACGATGGCGATATATTTCTAATCTTGACGATTTGTTGCTGATGTCGTTGCTGTTGATGATAATGATTAAGATGATTATGTTGCTCTTAGTGCTGATAATGATGTTCACTTGTAGTTTTCTACCATGAAACTAAATATAAATTGATTTTTAGTACAATTAAATGATGTTTTCAGGCTGTTTACTGAAATGTGTTTTTATGCTGTTGAAGTTACAAAACTGTTGATGGATTTTCACAGCGCTAGGTGTCGAGATATCTGCATAGAGTTTTGATTTCCATCAAAAGGCTTAAATTTACAATGCTCAAGTTTTTATGACTCAATTATATAGTTGATTTGGGAATACATTTACATTAAAGTTTTATTAGTTTTTGTTTTAGTGTGATATGTAAATGTTTTGTTTTGGTTTTTGACGCTATTTAATTTTAGTAAGCTTAACCTAAAATCCCAATGGACCTGTATTAAAAATAAAACTATTTACAAAATAAACATTGTTTGTTGTGTGGCAAAGAATTTACATAAAATTTGCTAGTCTAGGTTTTAAATAGATTTCTCAACATTTTTCTACATCTCTGTAGTAAAACTAAATTGGATTTGTCAGTAAAGAACTTTGTATCGCGATCAGTGTGCCTGCCTCATGCCGAGAAAGAGACAGGGAGAAACATTACCACGAAATTGTGGCAACCTGCCTCAGGTGTTAAAGACAATTAAATATTCGTGATTTTACGATCATCAACCTGGAGAATGACTTTAGCAAAACGAGAGTCAAAAACTACAGAAAAAAGTATTGTGAACAACAAGAAAAAAACAGGCGATGACGATCGTTATGGACGCATAGGCAAAAAAAAAACATAGTGAAAGATTACGCTTTCCCGCTCTGGCTGTACATCACGAGTTTCCTCCAGTTAGAAGCGCGAACCCAAGCAAACTTAACTGTAACTCGTTGAGATTCGTTGAGGCTTCTTTGTGCATAAACGACAGGCACTGCGAGACAGACAGATAGACCGGCAGGTTATGGCCAAATTTGCCTATCAACTGCCGATCGATTTGATACACCTTCCAATAAAAGTCAAATGTTAATAAGGCGCAACTGCGGCAGCAACGAGGCTACCCTTGGCACGCCCTCTATGGCAGTTGGTAGTAGGTTTTTGTTTTTCAAGGAGATGACAATGAAAAATTACAAGTTAGTGGGTGATCATGTGGTCAATGTTTAGTTAGTGATCTTCTGCACGTTGAGAAACATGTGCCTAAACATATTATGCTACAAAAAAAAAAAAAAACTAATCGAAAACAATTCTAAATCAGGTGGCTCTGACTCTGTTGTAGGCAGATGATCATGAAACCCTATAACTTAAAACAACATGTTGTTGAACTCTTTGATACATTTTTATTTTTACTCCAGCTCATTTACGACGACTATGGTCTGCGAACTGCATGAACTATTCACGATTTTTGATTGATCGTGCATGCCAAACTATAAATCCATCGTGATACATTCGGGCGATCAGGAGAGCAAAATCACAAAATCAAGCAATAGCAAAAGCAGCAAACATAACCACAGCGACATCTGCAACAACAAAATACGAAGATGTTGTACAAGCGAAAAAATAAGTAATACTAGCTAGACTCGATCTCTATGGCAGACCAAGACATAACAGGCTGTGGCTGAGAAACGATCGTAGACGAGGAAACTACGATATTGGAACGAGTGTCCATTAACGTATTAACAGATCATACAACAGGCGAGTGGTATTATTTGTGAGTGAGGGGGTTTATTTTTTTGCAGTGCAATTCATTTAGAGGGTTGCCAATGTATTTTGGTAAACTGAAAATTATAGAAAATTAAACTGTTTTAAGGTTTAAATGGTTCGGTACAGTTAAGACATTCAGGTCTTGCAGACATCCGGCGTTACAATATCGATAGTCTTTAGCAATTACTTCCGGAGGGGATAATATTAAAAACATATGTTACTTTGTTTTTCGAAAATATTTATTTTACATAATAATTTTTACGAAATGTAGACTTTTATAAGAATATTTTGAAATGATTAAAAACATAAGGAAATATTTAACAATATACCATGACTCTCAACTTCTAGCCGCCGATGACGACAACTACTCCGCCAATAGAGAAAACAGCTTGACAACCCCAGTTGCTGACGACTTTGTTGACATACCGTCTCCTGACCGTGATGAGGTCTTCACAGCAATCGACAGGCTGAACAACAACTGCTGAGTTGTTTAAGGCCGGAGGCGAAGAGCTAATGAGTAAGCACCAGTTCATCAACATAATATGGTCAGAAGAAAGCACCCCCTGCGAATGAAATCCCCATATACTCTGCACAATCCTTAAGAAGGGGGATCCCAAGATCCCCCTACCGTGAATAAGTTTCATCGGTATCGGGTATAAGGTTCTAACGGGCGTATTATGAGAAAGACTGAAGAGCATCGTCAATAGACTGATTGGACCTTATCAGTGTGGCTTCAGACCTGGCAAGTCGATCATAGACCAGTTTTACACATTACGTCACTGGAAAACTTGAAAAGAGAGGCAGATCGACACTCTTTTCGTCGACTACAAAGCTGCCTTCGACAATCCGATAAAGAGACGCCTATACGCCACCATGTCTGAGTCCGGCATACCTGCGAAACTTATAAGGCTTTGCAGGATGATCCTGGGCGATGCACAGTGAGCATTGGGAACCACCGATTTCGAACGACGTTACAGATAATGCGATTCCATATAGTCTTACTTTTTCAACCTAATAATGAAGAAGATTGTAAGAGCTGTCCAACTCCAACACAATGGCACTATCTTCAACAAGACTACCAAGTTGCTCGGGTATGCTGATGATATCGTGCAGAAAGTGCAGAATTCTCCAGTTTAGAGAGAGAATCGCATCGAATGGGTGAACGAGGCAAGACGAAGTTTCCAACCAAAACTTCAAAGTTGTGAAGGACTTCATCTACCTAGGTACCAGCATCAAGAAAGAAAGCAACTTCAGTTTTGAGATTAGCCGAAAAATAATAACTCTTGCTAATAGGTGTTACTTTGGGCTCAGTGGGCAATTAAGGCCTAGAGCCCGGAGACGGACAAAAATTACGCTTTATAAGTCGCTCATCTTGCCAGTCCTCCTCCATGTCGCTGACGCATGAATGCTTGCCAACACCGATGAGCGAGCTTTAGAAGCGTTAGAGAGAAATATTCTATGGAAAATCTATGGCCCAATATGCGTTAAAAACGATGGAAGTACAAGCTGTATGAGTTCTACGCCGACATTGACATAGTCAGGCACATTAAGATCCAGCGCCTACGCTAGCATGGACTAAAGCGTATGGATAAAAGCGCTCCAGCAAAAAAGGTGTTCGCTTCTGTACCCAGTGGTGGTCAACGTAGGATAGGGAGTCCGAATCTCCGGAGGAGCGACCAAGTGCAAGACAACCTGACAACACTTGGAGTACAAAACGCATAATTGATGCGGCCAAAACCTATGACTCGGAGCCTTTAGTTACCTTAAACATATTTGTAATCAGTATTTTGTATTTAGGGTGTGTGAGAATTCCACTAAATTGCTGACTAAACTAAACTGAACTTCTTTTCATTCGATCTCCATTCGGTAACCGCTAATTATTAAAGTCCATAACCGAATCGATTATTATATATCTGTTTGCTTTCATCCAATTTAGTTCAATTTAGTCTGTTCGAAAATTTACTAATTTGAAAAATCTAACACTGCATTACCGACAAAATTTAGTTTAGTCAGCAATTTAGTCGAATCAGCACACACCCTTAGTTCTTTCGAATACTTTTTGGAAATTTTTACGAGATCCAAATTGATCTCGTTGTTATATCGATTGTAATTTGAAAGAATTTTGAAATCGATCTTATAATGAATTTATAATGTCTTAAGTTTCGAGAATTCGATATAACTTCGATATGTTGGTTCGATATCTGTCTCTACAGATAATCGACAGACACTGATCAGCGATATGACAAGGTAAAACTATATGTTTCACCATAACCCTGGCCGAATTTGTACTAAGAAAGTCAATGATATAAGATATTATATATGTACTTGTTATCAGTAGACATCATTAGAATATTTGTTGATTTTAGTTCATAGCATTTACTTTAGTATTTAATAACAATTTGGCAACACTATTTCCATAAAATTTCTGAATACAGTTAATTGAATTTCTGGATCACTTTTGATGATGACGGCAATGATGATGATCACACTTCTGGCTATTTTCAATAAATATTTGCATGTTTGCACTGGTGGTCAGACTCTCTGGCCAGACGGACAGCAAATGGTTGCGCTGCATTTCTCAGTGCGGTTACAAAATATTGACCCCGTTGACCCAGTCAATGTGCGGTCACGGCATGAAGTTAAAAAATTATTGGAACACAACTACTATAGCCGAGGGCATCAACAAAAAAAAAAAAAAAAAATTAAAACTCATTCACATTGGACATTTGGTCAGTTCTGTTCGGTACTTGTCCTGTTAAATCACGAACAGCAAACAAACAAACAAACTTTAGGGCCATAGTGTTGTGGCAAAGCTGTGAAAATTGGCAAATAAGCAAAAACAAATTAAGTGATTTTGGTATTGACATTATGAAGGAAGCATCACGAAGGATCGAACGCCAAGATCACTCATTGTCTGTCAGTGGTGGCAGAAAACAACCACAACAAGCAACAATGACGACGAGTGATTGTTGACACTGACTCTGAGTGATGAGGATCATGGATGGCGGCAATTTGAGCTTACTTCAAGCTGACCCTGTTTGGCTGGAGTCAGGTTCATGTTGTGCCATAATAAAAAGGGTCAATTTTCGCGAAAAGATCGCATGCAATTTTGGACACTTGTCGCCATTAAGCGGCAACAATGAACGACATGTTTGTGAACGTTACCAACAAATGCACGTCGACGATGATGATCAATGGCATGATGTGTTGCGGATCTTACGTTCATGCAAATGGAATTTGAGGCCATAATAAGCAGAGTGAGCCAAAGGAAAAGAGCTATGGATGGCTAGTTACCTAATTATGTGCAATTGTGTGCCAAGTGTCTGTCTTGATTTATGCTCCATACTGTGATTTTGTTGTTGTATATTTAAATCAATTTTCTTGTTAATTATTGTGCAGTTCGAGTTGTTTGTAATTTGTTGCGATCAGTTTGGGGGAAAAATGTACAGATTGACAGTAACAACGATGTGCGAGGAAAGTTTCCATGAATTAATGCGAAAGCGGCGACATTGAATGTGCACCATTGATCGGTGATCGTTGCATGTGAATGCGGTGTTTATTGGTTTGGCGGTGGTGCTGTATGATCGCTAGACACGAACCAATGAATTAAGCACAAAAGTGAGCGAATATATACAACGGAGAAAGCACAATCGTGCAATCGCGTTAAACAGTCGAACGGAAGTGATCGCAATATGGTGGGCGAGAACTTAAGTTTTGCGAGAAATAAGGAATTTTCACTCGTTAAGCAATTAATAATTTCAGAAATGTTATGGATTTGATCATCTTACAAAATGTAGTCGTTATTGCTTAATGCCATGCCTAGTTTATGTTCCTGAATCAAGTTTTTTGAGCACAGTATGCCATTAGCATAGATATCGCATTCAAAATTTTGCAAAATCACGACAAAAAGTTTCCGTAGGGTCATATCTACGAATGGCGGTCCTTTCTGAATGTGGCATCAAATCCTTTTATGAGAACTAATTGCTTATGCCCCAGACAAAATTTTTGGCAGGGTCGAGGCAGTATAGAAGCGTTTTTTTGAATTTTGAATTTTATGAATGATGTAACACATTAGTGAGTGTGGGGTCCTGCTAATAGAGTCAATTTTAATGCATACAAGACCTAATGTAGTATGTAATAGCACAAACAATGGATTCATCCTTCCGATCTCACAATATAGGGCTATGAATATTGGCGATCATAGATATTGACGTTCTGGATATCTCAATTCAATGTGACCTCCATTAGAACAATAATATATATGATGTGTCCTAAGAAACGGCCAAGTGTCTCGGTTTTCTAAAACGGTATTAGACATACTTCACTGCTGCTAACTTACGAACTGTCTACACCAACAATATTCTGCCTAATACGGAATATAATTCGCACATTTAGACAGGAAATCAAAATCTTCTTTGGAGTTCCTGGACCTACGTATATAGGAGGCGAAAATATTTCATTCTCTCTTGATGCTCTTGATGTAATACTGTTTTTTGCACTGTAAGTTCCACAAGTTCGTGTGTTGTCTTGTTCTATACAGTCCACCGATTGAAAGTCCACCACTTCTTAGTTAATTCGGCTCACAATAGAACCACGCCTTATTGAGAAAACTCCTTCTTAAGTCGTACTATATGTTCGTGAACCAATGGTCCCTGTGTCTGTTTTCCCGACATTTTTGGTATTGGAAAATTCAAGTTACAAATCTATAAATACTACTCAATCATTACATCCAACCTTAAACCAAACAATTCGTACGGTCAACATTGTGCTCTGCAATCGACGAAAGTTGTAGAATAAAATGTTTGATATAGGAATGACATAGAATTTTTATATTGAATCCATTTCCGAGAATCAATCGAGGCTTATTATACTGAGAAAGAGATATAACTACGCTACTACTAGATTTTTGTTAGTTAATTTATATTTCTGAACACTTTAAAAATATTTATTTAAAGTAGTATTTTTGTAATGTTCAAATGTCACGACAATAAGACATCTTTTGAGAATGCACATAATTGTGATGGACATCAGACATGGCATAGTAATTAATTATTTCACTAATCTTCTGCTTCTGATCCGCTGGCAAACTCTCGTTACTATTGCTCTAGGTCATACCAAGTCTAGGTCACTAAAACAAAACCATGCAACTTTAATAAAATCAACAAATTCTGCATGTCAATAAATAAACCAAGACGTTGGAATCACAAATGGACACCATGTAGTTGATCAGCGATCAACCACGAAACGTATCATTCTGCCCAGTTGTCAAGGAATTCTCGCACTAATCAATGCCATTAATATCGGCAAACGACACTTAATACTGTTGCAATAAAAATAAATAAACTCTTCATCGTTTGTGGAATTGAAAACTTTCGAAAATTGTTGGGACAAAATGCAAGGGTACCGATCAAGGAAGAAAGACATCGTCGCAGTCATCGAAATCTCATAATCAGTCAATAACTTATTAGTGCTCAACAGGCGGATACAAAAAAAAAAAAAAATAAAAAAGAAAATGAACGCAAATCGAAATCGAAGTTGAAATCAATGAATTTTTACGACCTCTTCAACGGCGACATTCCACAGCGCCATTAACACGCAGCAGCAGCGCCATCTAGAGGATCGGCATCGACACTTGGCATCAGCGACAGCAACACCATCACCGCCAACAGTTGCCGTTGATGAAGCGACTGCAGTCAAAAGCAACGACATTATAGCAACAATAACGATCGTCTTCCGCCAATCACACAAATTATGAGGCGATCTTCTTCGACAGTTATTAATTGCAAATATCGCTTAATGCATCTCTTATAAATGACAACAACAACACAACAAGCAACTAAAACATATACAACAGCAACAACAATATACACACTAGCAACATGATCATGACCAGGGTGTTGGCTACGCTCCAATGTAGCATGTGGGAGAATTCATTGGTGCGCTCGCGGAAACAACCTGTAATCACGGCATAACACATGCTGCTGCTGTTTCTCTTCGTGTTGATGTCCGTTGCTGTTCGCTGAAGTCATCGATGTTGCTATAAAATATTGCAATGTCTTCACAATGTTGCTATGCATCTTACTGATGTTGTTTGTTTGTTTGTTTTTGCGTGTGCCTTTTTATTAATTGTTTGTTGCTGTTGTTGATTTTTTGGCATTTAAAAACCTCTCTCGCACATTCCATTGACACTGATCATCCGTTAAATGTGATCAGTTGCAAAGTGAACGTTGGACGATGAAGGCGGGTATTTTGTAGGCGGCACTGGGTCATTTGTTTGCTGTCGCACACGCGGCTGCTGTATTGGTGGCGGTCATCATTTAGGTTTAAGTTGGATGTATATTCATTACTAGACACGCACGTGCCATGGACTTTTGATTCAGGATATGGCTTTAATGATTTCACTGATCTTGTTTTACGATGTTTTATCTTTGATCTCTGAGATATTCCATAAAAAATTTCAGTGAATTTTAATGCTTTATGAAAGGAATGATATTTGATTTCGTTTATTGGTTGTCATTCCTAAAATAATTAAGAGTTATTAATTTATATACTGTCACCAATATGATACGGACCAATATGATATGGATGACCAAGACGATGAAGATGTCGAAGATGAACGGAAATAATTCATACAAAAACTACATCGTATCTGGTAAACACTATCTCAATTAAACACTTAAGTGTTTAAAACTCCGTTTGTAGGAAATAATCAAATTGTTTGCGGCAAATGATACCATAATTGTACTATTTCTTGCAAACAATTCAAAGTACGAAATTATTTGCCATGATATTAATGTTACGAACAAAAAATAAAGTGTTTCTCCTAAAAGCCCTACATTTACTAGTGATTTTCCCAAATATTTATAATGTTTCCCGCAATTTCTTGAAGTATTTCCTTAAATTTGTATTGTTTTCCACAAACACTTGTAGTGTTTCCCACAAATATTTGTAGTGTTTGGAAACTCAGTCGAAGAAATTTTTTTTTTTGTGGCAGCCAACCATTTACGAGACATGTCAAATAATGCAGAATACCAGGGTAGAAGAGGCTGCCGAAAATGAACCTTTATCTTCGACCGAATTTTATGAACACTGCAAATATTGTGGAAATCAGTACAACACTTCTATGCATAAAGCCAGACAGACTGGTGTCTCATGCAGTGGACGCGTCTTAAGAAGTGATCGAAACTGGAGTTTTTCCAATCGTCAGATGATCTGGAGAAAAAACTCAACGCACAGAATTACGGATGTGTACATGGTCGGGCTCCAAAGCGGGGCTCGGGCTCCGAAACAAAAAATCAGCAGTCGAAGTCATCTGATATGGATGATGTGACAGTCAGATGCTGAATTGGTGGTAGCTGCTATATAGTATAGTAATTAGCTCGATGTGTCGCAGCATAAGAATCATTTTTGAGTGTAGTTATAATAATAGCTCTATAAACACACACTTTATATTCCAAGAAATAGTTTTACAGCTCGGTGTCACCCGCGGAATCATACTTACCGTAAAACATGTTTTCTATAAAATGAAGCATATATAATTGTGGAATTTTTACCGTCAAATCGTACGAGTCCGTTCGACGGTCTTATTTTGAAAGAACACCATGCTTACGTTTTCTTGTAGTCGTTCATATGCCGTTAAAACCGAGTACTCCGATATCTTTCCGTTTATATTCCAATTATATATTTCGATTTTCTCCCGTTATTATCTCAATTGATTTTGTGAACGAGTACATGGAGTTTGGAGGAACATGTATGAACATGGGATCCGTTAACGTACCTTTGAAGCGTACTACTATTTCGTCTACTGATTCAAAATACTTTTCGAGATTCCTCTTTATTCAGTTCCTGAATAGCTTTAATATTCAGAAAACGAAATGTTAAGGGAATATCTTGTAGCTCAGAGGTCAGTGCGTTGGACTGCGAATCGAAAGGTTCCAAGTTCAAATCTTGGATAGGGCTTATAACATATTTTTATAGAAAAAAATATATACCGCACTACCTCTCGGCAGACAATGACAAACCTCCGAGAGTAAACACTGCCCATGAAAAGCTATCACCCCCATTGTTTGGATTCGGCATTAAACTGTAGGTCCCACAACTTTGAGTTCAAATTATAACACGCACTGCTCAAATAATGAGAGAGTTCTGCCTAAGTTTTTCAGGACTGTAGCGCCAAATTATTAAGGGAATGCATTCCGCATTTCTGTAACGTAAACGACACCGTTAACGGTTCGTATAGTTTATTTTGTATACATATCTGGTAAAATAATATCATTTAGATTTATTCAAAAAGCTTTCGTAAGATTGAAAAATAATTCTTTTTTCATAAGATTTGAGACTCGCTTCATGGTATTTCGATCGTCTTGTTTGTGTTAGAATTCTATTTCATATCCTTAAGGCTTTAGTTAAAATAGTAGTGTCACTTCTTCTGGTTTTTCTTGAAATAATTCCATTTAATTCTGATATTAATATATCAATAATTTTCAAAAACTTTTTGCTCTTTTCTACATGTACCAATTGCTCTTTTTTTTTTCTTTCAAGAATAACAAAAACGCATTCAACTTATAGTCCTCTTATCATCAGCGTCTTACAAGTCAATAAAAGAAATTTCATCCAAAATTCTGGCGCGACCAACTTCGAGCATAAATCATGTCATTTCTTTTTTGGGGCCAACATATCGCATTTGGACAACGTAACCGGGTGCGTATCTCAAATTACGGTAACTTTAATCGGCACGCATAACTTCTGCACAACGCTTAAGAGAACAACAACTAATTACGTTAAAAACTTAAGCAGCAACATATGCAGAACAACAACAATGACATGCTGTTGCTGTGGCATTGCGCTGATTAATTGTTCACACTCTGCAAAACACGCGGCGGCAACATATCGCGCAAATCCGCCACGAAATGCATTCATAATGCGATAAAAGTTATCACTTTGCCAAACGGAGACCAGAGAACTGGAGAACGTTGCTTACCTTGAGCACTGTGGATGCACTGTTGCTGGTGCGGATCTTGTTGGTGCCGCAATGTTGCTGGTGTCACAGTGTTGCTGCTGGCAATGCTGCTGCTTCTGTCGATATTGCTACATTATCGGGGACATATGCGTGCATTACAGGCCCGTGCTCCTGCCAAATGGTTTTAATAATTGGGATGCATGACGCAGGACTCGGGATAACCGGTTGTTACCGCGGTTGCAACACCAACGAAGCATCTTCCGAACGTTGATGCGTGAAGACGACTTCAAGTCATTGGCGCCTGCCTGGTGACGATGATGTTGTTGCTGGTGTTTCGTGTCTGGATCGTTTGTGTCTGCATTCCAACTGATTTCGCTCATTAGTGTCGCGCCTGCTTTGCCTTGCCGCATCAAAAACACTTGGCCAGATTAAGGTCAACGCACATTTGTGATACTCAGTCACAGAAGAATACCAATAAATATCGAGCACACTTTTCTCTCTGTGCCTTTGGTGTTGCTAGAAATGATGTTGCTGATCATGAAGATGATTTGTTTATGATGAAGATGATGTAAATGATGAAGAATATCGAGAAGATGATTTTTTTAAATATGAAGATGATGTAAATGATGAAGAATATCGAGAAGACAAAGATGATCTAGACGAAATAATGATGTAGGTGAGGTGGTCAAGATTAAGAGGATAAAATAGGTGAAGATGTTCAAGATTAAGAGGGTGAAATAGGTGAAGATGATAAATATGATAAGAATGATAAAGATTATGAAGATGACGAGTATGAATGATGTATAAATGAGCATGATCAAAACGATGAAGATGTCGAAGATGATGAAGCTACCGAAGATGAAGAAGCTACCAAAGATGATGATGAAGACGATGTAGTGATGATTGAGAAATGATCTAGTGATGATATAAAGATGATGTAATGATTATATAGTGATGATGTAATGATGATGTTGTGATGATGATAAAGATGCTTACTTAATGAAAAATATGTAGATGATGAAGTAGATTTTCTTGCAGAAGATAATGGTGAAGTTAAATATGATGTTCAAAAACTGATAATGAAAGTTATCTATGTGATAAAGATGATAGAACTTATGATGAAGATGATTTGTTGAAACAACAACAATATTCTCGTGCTAGTTGTGATAAAGATAACGAAGGAGATAATGTACATAAGGAAGGGATTGATTTGTTAAAAAATATTCAGAATATAAAGACGATGGCGATGATGAATATGAATATTATGATGAAAACAAAATTATAAATAAGTTGAAGATGACAAGGACGATACAGCCGACAAAGAATATGTAGACGACATGGATGATTGAGATGATGGAGATCTTGATGTAGAACAAAAAGAATATATCAATATTAAGATGTAGTTATAATAATAATAATAGTTTGGCACTACAGTCCTATAAGAACTTAGGCCGAGCTCTCTCACCATTTTGAGCTGTGCGTGTTATATTTGTACTGAAAGTGGTGGGACCTACAGTTTATTGCCGAATCCGAAAGGCGGGTGAGAGCTTTTCATAGGCAAGGTTTTACTCCAGGCTTGAACCGGGGACCTTTCTGCTCGCAGTCCAACGCACTAACCACTGAGCTACCGCGGCTACAAGATGTAGTTATACGCTTTTTAAATACAACTCGAACTAATGGAACAGAATAATTATGACAGTTGCGCTACTGTGCTAAAACGCGGGCGAGGCATATGACTGACACTAAGCTGCAGTTACAAATGATCGGCTTCCTTTTTTTTACTTTTGGTTGCGATCCCCAGTAAAAGCTGCTACACTTGTTGTGCTCTGTCTGTGTGCGACTCAAGATCCTGTTAAAATTCCGGTTTCTATTTGCGTCACTTTTATGGCACTTGTTGCCATGATTGTGACCGCTTTGATAAATGGTTTATGTTAAGTTTTTAAATAGTCTACGATAGTGGTTAGTTATGATAGAGTAGAAGTTAATGTGAATTCGCAGATTATTTGCACGTATTTAAGCTTTATGTATTTTCATAGATTAAATCAGAAAAACATAGCATTATTTAATGGTAACTATTTTTAAAACACTTTTGACTTAATAACGTCTTATAAAAATTACGAAGTTAAATATTCTTCGAAGGGATTTGAAAGATTCGCGTACTATTAATAGAAACTCAGTGGATTTATAGAACTACTACTAATTTTGATCATGATAGTTTTGAATGTGAACATTATTTAATATTAAAGCAATAGATCTAGTACCCAGTACTCGAATTTGAAAAACATGTGTATTTGAATTATGTTTCCTTCAACTTGAATTTTGGAGAAATTTTTTTAACCTAACATCATTGAAACGTACAAAAAAAAGGCCTAATTTTTACATAAAGGACGTACTTAAAACGACTCGAGTGACTGCCAGGCTAAGTATTCATTTGAAGCTATTTCGTATTTTATTTGTTCTTTCGTACTAAATGTACACAGAACTGTGCAGTGAGAAGCTTTTTCAAGAAAAAGTTTACTACCGGAGGATTGCCATCTGACCCGGACATGTCACCGATCAGAAAAACTTCTCTATTTAATTAGTTGACAGTTCACAGTCGAGATTTGAACCTGAACCACGGAACCAATTTAGCCACCGACGACACTAATACATAATAATAAGAATAATTAAAACAGGATCGACTTTAGTATCAAATAAGAAATAACATTGCTCTGTAAGGGAAATATCACACTGGGTACGTCATATGTTGTGCAACAGATCCATCACTTGTCAGCTGGGCGATATTACTCTAAGGGGAAGGGTGTTTCGCGGTACCCCACAGTGTGGAATTCTCTCACCGCTACTCTGTGTCCTAACCATAAACAGTCTCCTACGATACTAACCGGGGCATGCTGTCTGCTACGCATCCTTGCCTCGCGGACACATCCTCTTCTCCCTTCTAGACGAATCTAAGAAGTCTTGGACATTTCGGCCGAATGGTCATCACATAGGGGATTAAAAATAACCCACCAAAAACTGAAATCTTTCTCTTTACTAGGTAAAGGAAGCTACCTAGTTTTCCTCTTCCACAGGTAAACGGAGAGATACTAGCTCTTACAGGTCAATTCAAGTACCTTGGAGTAATCCTTGATTCTAAACTTAACTGGAAGGTATAAATAACTAGCAGAGCTACAAAAGCCGTTAGAGTTTGGTCAACCTGCAGAAGATGTATTCGTCCTACATGGGGACTTCGACCAAAGATGACCCATTGAATTTTCACCAGCGTTCTGTGATCAATACTCACATATGCGTCACTTGTATGGTGGACGGCTATGTGACGTAAATGTAACATCAAACCACTCGAGAAAGTGCAAAGGGCGTGTTGTCTCGGTATCTCAGGTGCGATGTCTACCACTTCGACCAAAGCCATTAGTTACCAAAGTTAACTCAATTCCCAACACTGTTGCTTCAGGTAATTGGAACTGCGACCGCATCCCGGAGGCAACCAATCATACCGCCGCAAAGTTCGCATTCCCGTCTTGGAAGTAATGTAACAACGGTCAGGTATTGTCTAACAACTCAGGGATCCACCTCTACACTGACGGATCAAAACTTAACGGGCGCACTGGAGCAGGCTTCTTTTGAGAAGAGTTTTCTTCAAAAAAAAGCCTACATGACCAAAAAAATTCTTTCAAAACAAAAAGTACTCGCTGTTTAAACAAATGTATTAAAATTTTCTAAAACAGACAAGCTGTCATTAGAGCTATATCCACGGACAAGGTGAAATCCGAGGTGGTTCTACAATGTAAAGAGGTACTTGCTGATCTCTCATTTGTTGACACTGTGGATATTATCTGGGTACCAGGACACTGTAACATTGAGGGGAACGAAACAGTCGACAAATTGACGAGAAATCGATCAGAAATGGACACAATCTCAGTCATAACCAGAATGGGCTTATCAGCTACATAAAACATCATGGGATGAATCAAGCGTGGGCCAAGCCCGGACAAGTCCATGACTAAAACAATTCTAACACTTAATAAAAACGAGGTTAAACAATGCACAGGCATCGTCACGGGCCATAATGAGCTTTCAAATAGGGAAGAGTCGACTCTTACATCTGCAAGGGATAGACAGGAGGAAGTGACAGAGAGGCAGAGATAGAGGAAGAGACAGAGACACTTGAACACTACTTATGGCACTGCCCGACTTTTCCCAGACTAAGATTTATTCACTTTGGATCTCCTCTTAATTCATCACTGAAAACTGGCTTGAACTGGAAAGAACTAAGATACTTTGTCAAATCGACGGAATTTCTAGCCGACATTTAGTAGCAAAATTTTAGCTACAACACACTACAAGCGACACATAATCTGAGGGGTAACAATGGGCCTACTTTATGGCCTAGGTGTACTCTGTGCTATGCACAGAGGGTTTCCTTCTCCTCAATCAATCAATCAAAAAGGTAAACTAAATAATTTAGGAATAATTTTTAATTAGCTTTATATTTCTTGTTTAATCTGAAATTCCAAAATTACTAATTACAGCACAAAATAGATGTCAATGTGCTCACGAATTATCGAAGAAACGAAAAAAAAACTAAAATATTACAAAATTCCATTGCAAAATTTCCCACAATTACCCGACAACGCAAATTTAAGTCAAGCCAAGAGCGGAGGCTAAAAAACAAACAAGGTGCATCTTCCGCCAATTACCGTTTGGCTTAATCAACATAATATTTCGTAACTCCTGCAGCAACTTGTTCACCGAAAAATGCTAAACAAGCAACTGCACTTTAAATCAACAGAAAATAAAAATACAAAAACGTAAAACCCTTTTTCTACAGGCAAGAGACTCGGCCAACAATAGACCAAAAATCACTTGCAGATACTACTACTATGCGGCCAATGCGCTTAATAACAGAACGTAGGATAAAAAATTTAAAAAAGGTAACCGAAAAAATCAAAAAATCAAACGCCAACTTCAATTTGATTATGGATTGATTAACTAGCAACTGACATGACAGCTCAATTTGTTGGTAACTCAAGTGGAAACTTGATGGCCAAAATCTATGATTAGCGATTGCGCAATTTGTAGTCAAAAATAAAAAAAAAAACAATCAATGCAGTTAAAACAAAGACAAAAAAAGAACAAAAAAAAAAATATACAAAAATCAAACCTTTCAGTGCTGCAGTTATGACAAAAATCAGTGAATAAAAAAAATATCGACAAACGAAGGTAACTTCATAGACTACGTTATAAAATCGTTCGATCGCGTAATCGCCCTCAAAACATCAATCGAGATCGGCCATCACGTTGCCATCATTGTGAGGTTTCTGTTGTTGTTCTCACAATATTTACTTACCTTCATGTCTAAATTATGAAAAATATTTGTTTACTTAGTTAGTTAGTCAGTCTGTCAGTGAATTTTATGCACTGCGGCCATGCCGCCTGTAAGTATGCTAAATTTTTCATTTTTTTTTTTCTTAATTTTTTGTTTTTGGTTAATTTGGTCAACTGGCGCTCGTGATGCGCCGCTAAATGAGACTCTCTGAAATCTGTGCAGTGCCTCAAGTAGTTAACTGTTTTCTAAGGGAGCTCATTATCGTTCGAAAGATTGTTGAAACGTTATGGTTAGTGCTGTGAGTAACTTAGATTACAGAGTAATCGGTTATTTTATTAAATTTGTAGTGATTTTGACAGCCTCTGTTATAAAAGATTTTTACTTTTTATGAAAGTTAATCTATATCATCCTGTATCCCATACAATATGTGTTTAATGAAAATGTAAAAGTTAGCAGTTTAAAAGGGAAGGGAACTCTGGAATATATAAGCATTTTGAATTGATGCACAAAAGGAGGCTTATCTATAATTGGAAGTGATATATTTTTTTTTAAATAATATTCAGCACAGTTGCTCGTATTTCTTTAGTCAGAACATTGCTTGCGTTTTGTTTTTGCTTTCTTCGATCACCTGTGCAGTGGTAAATCGAACACAACAAGAACAAACACACACACCATCATCCGTTGAGTATAAAACACATGTGAATCCAACAATACAGCATCGAAGTTCGCGTACCTTTAACAACAAACAATACTCGTCGTAGTTTCTGTACAAGGAGAAGTTTTAATTGGGGGCGGTATTGCTCTAGGTTATAACTGTTTATGTTCTCTGCCTATTGCCTACACAACCTACCTTTGCTGACGTTTTGCTTTCACCCTTTTGCCTATAAATTCATTGCCTTTTCCTATTATTTTGGTTTCATCCATGTTGCTTACCATACCTTTATCTACCAATTTACTTCTAGTATCCAGTAATCTGTATTGCCTACCATACCCTTTTGCCTACCATATCTATACTAGTTACCCTTTCACACTATAGGAAGGTTGTGTCCACATTACCACCGTTGTCTACCTAAAAGCTTTCTCAAATTATGAATTTCCTCCATGATGTTTATGTCTATTGTCTACACACCATACCTTTGCTGCCATTTTGCTTACACTTTTTAGTATATGTATCATTACCTTTGACTACTATTTTTATTCCATACATGTTACTTAATAAACCATGATCTACCATTTTATTTTTAGTATCCAGTAATCTGTATTGCCTATCATACACTTTTGTCTGCCATTTCTATACCAATTTCCCTTTCACACTATAGGCAGGTTGTGTCCACATTCCCACCGTTGTCAACATAAAAGCTTCCTAATATTATGATTTCTTTCCGGCTTATTTCCTTCCATTTTCATCAAGATGGGGACCTAGCTAGCTTTATAGCACGAAAATTGAAGGGAAAGGTTATGTGCCCAGCCTGCCTTTAACAGGTAAAGCATTATTTTGAAAACTTTAAAAATATATGCAGCTTTTTCAAAAAGTTGTCGATAACATTTTTTAGAACAAAAATTGCTGCGTCTTTTCGTTTTTCTTTGTGCCAGTATTTTATATTATGTTGAGGTGTAGTATGAAATATTGGATTATGATGATATTAGCATCGACATCCCTACTATTTTGATTCTATCCATACTGCTTATAGCATATCATTATCTACCATTTTACTTCCAGTATCCAGTGTACATGTATGGCTATTTTTATGCCAAATATCTATACCAAATATCTATACCAAATATCTATACCAAATTTCCTTTCACACTATATCCATGTTTTGTTCAATTCCAACATTTGCCTACCTTTCTAAAATTATGATTTATATATAAACATCTAGCCAGCCTATTTACTTCCATTTTCATGACTACACTATTAAATTTTAATAATTGCATCTTAATACTTAATTTGTGAGTAAGATTTGCATTTGAAAGATTTTATTTCTCTATTTCTCTGTTTCATAATTTAAATTAAATTTTGTTCTATACTATAAAAGTATTCTTATGGGAAATGAGAAGTGTCTTTATACATTGGATATAACTTATCAAATCATTAATAATTTGTAATCATCCACAACAAAAATTCGAAATAATTACGGCACAGATTTTGTAGTACATTATAAATTTTACGTAAAACTAAGTAATATGTTTCTTAAAATTCTAATAAATTGAAGATGCAGACAAAAAAAATCTTCGTCTGGTAATTCGGCTAGAAATCTGCATGAGGAGACGGATCGTGTCCATGCTAAACATGTCGCTAGTGAAGCGAAAAGGCAGTAGGTGGCGCCATAGTCACGAGAGTTATTTATATGCTGCAATTAATGCGTCTATAATTCGTAGACTGTTTTTCGAAAAATAATTTAGTTAAATACAGTATGTCTTCCAAGTAATTATAATGCACGCATGTAAGGGTGGAATCGTTAGTGAAATTTAAATGCATTAAGGAGAAGGTAAAATATAATGTAATGTAAAATAAAATAACGAAAATATAAAATATAAAAACATAAAAGATTTTAAAAAAATATATATTTAAATAAAAAATATTTTTTTTTTGTTTGTTTTTTAATCAATTGGAGTTAACAGCATTTTTTTTATAAACATTTAAAATGTATCTGTGGCCGGGTTGTTTCATTTAAAAGTGGAAGAGCCAGGACTGGTTCACTATCTCCGAGGAACCAGTAAAGTACTTAGTCCAGTGCCAGTTCGTTTTCCGGCAGGGATTAAACCGGTTACTTGTCAAAAACAATTTGTTGTATATTTATGATTTTATGAAATGGTAGAAATAGAATAGTCACCGGAAAATGGTTACCAAGAAAACATTTTTTATTTCCTATGATACACCATAGAATGATTTCTTTTAAGATGTTGTATGAAATTAGTGCGTAATTAAATTTAAATCACGACAAGTTGTTTTATATTTTTTAAAGATAGATAGCTACTTGCAGGTACCACCACCATAAAACAGCAAATATTAATTCGCTTTGACTGATACAATAAATAAAAAAATAATTCACTATAAACAAGATGATGCCCAGGGTCATAAATAATAACAAAAAAACACACGTACAACATACAGGAATCGACAGGAACGAAACGGAACGCAGTGAACAAAACCGCATAACGGATCCAATTGAAATTCTACTTAATCATGTGATCGCTACAAACGGTACCTTAAGCATTACTGTCATCGTCATAGTCTGTGTGTGAGAGAAGCACTGGCACAAAATCTGAGAATCGCATTGAGACAAAACTCTGCGCCATGTCAACTATGATTAACTGGTCATTACGTTGAAACTTTATATATTTATATAGTATACAATACTTTTTTTTGTTTTATCGCTAAGTAGGCACTTTAGTTAAGACCCCATTCTAGCGATTGGTAGATCGCTTTGGAACGCAAAGTCGCGCAAGGCTAGCAATCGATCGAGAGAAGCTATGAGAAATACCGAAAGTTCGAGACATCCAACATAGTATGACTTAAGATATGAATTCATAATTCTTTTTTTTTTGTATACTGAGTTGACATTTATTTCTTCTTCATCGTCTTCCTCTTCTTTTTTTCTAGGTTGGCGACGTCCACCTTCCTTCTACTGCTCAACAATAACATGATCAGCTATATTGTGATGATGATCATGATCGTCGTCATTGCTGCTGCTGCTGCCCTTACAACTTTTGCCGTTGATGGCATTTTAATGATTTGAGGATTTCAAAACTTTTTTTTTTATTGCCACTACGGATTTGGTGAATATGACTTAACGATCGTTCTGATCGAAGACAGCATTTGAATGAGACGAACAGTGACGGACGGCGTCGGCGGCACACGTTACGTCTTCGTTTTTCTTGTCGTCATTGTCGACTGCTTCTGCTTCAGCGTCTTCTTCATCGTCATCTCTCTGGCGATGAGACATTCGCATGCGATCACCGATCAATGCGAGAGAACGTATGCGCTGAGAATCTTAAAAATTTTGTTCATTCTTGGGATTTATGAGGATCGTCGTATTAATTTATTGCCGAATTAACACGCAGCTCGAACGAACGAAAAACTATTTGGGAGTCGTAGATGTATCAATAGATAAAGCTGCCAGCTTATTGTAGATGGTAGATGCAAGGAAGCTTCAATTTAATGAGTTACCATTTTGGGTACCACCCTGACATTACCTAACCTTCCTGACATTTTTATGTAAATTTTGTTCGATTGCCCGTTTATGTTGCTTTTATTACCTACTAAATGGTGTGTGAAATCCACAATAATAGCATCATCTGCCCCATCTACGTTTTACGTTGTTTACAGATTTGTCTGCTATAATTGCTTTTTAATTCCTAATCTTATTTTCGGCATCGTCATACTCCATAATAGAAGAAAAGGAACCAATGACAAAAAATTGTCTCCAATATGAGATTATCTAAAAATTAAATGGTTTTTATAGTCTGCCTGCCAGTTTTTAATGTATTATTTTCCACAGCCTTCCAAGTTTTTCTCACCCATATTTCATAGGTATTTCGTAAAATGCGTCAACGGTATGAAATACACACACATCATGATTTATCTGTAATCAAATTGAATGCACATTTAAGGGATTTAGATAAGACACAAAAAAGCTGTGAGCAAACATTTGTTTTCGCAATAATTAATTGAAAATATGTTAGAAAACACATTAAGTGCGATACCATGATTTCATATTGTAGTCGGTAAAGTGCACAGGAGTGGAATTATTTTCGGCAAATATCAAAGTAATAATTGTGACGAATTAAATGTATTAAATAAAATAGAATATGCATGTGTTAAACTATATTTTTTCTACGTTATGAAAATTTTGTCTATATTGAAATTTAGTATAAGCGAAAAATTTACTTTTAAGGGAAAGATTTATTTTTTTTTAGGGAAAATTTTATTTTTAGTTAAATATTGAAATTGTTAGTGAAAATTTGAATTTTTAGTGAAAAATTGAATTTTTAGTGAAAATTTGAATTTTTAGTGAACATTTGAATTTTTAGTGAACATTTGAATTTTTAGTGAACATTTGAATTTTTAGTGAAAATTTGAATTTTTGGTGAGAAATTGAATTTTTAGTGAAAAATTTAATTTTTAGTGAAAAATTTAACTTTTAGTGAAAAATTGAATTTTTAGTGAAAAATTAAATTTTAAATGAAAAATTGAATTTTAAGTGAAAAATTGAATTTTTAGTGTATAATTGAATTTTTAGTGAAAAATTGAATTTTTAGTGAAAAATTGAATTTTTAGTGAAAAATTGAATTTTTAGTGAAAAATTGAATATTTAGTGAAAATTTGAATTTTTAGTGAAAAATTGAATTTTTAGTGAAAAATTGAATTTTTAGTGAAAAATTGAATTTTTAGTGAAAAATTAAATTTTAAATGAAAAATTGTATTTTTAGTGAAAAATTGAATTTTTAGTGAAAAATTGAATTTTAAGTGAAAAATTGAATTTTTAGTGAAAAATTCTCTATTACTAAATTTTAAAATATTAAATATTTCCTTTATGAATTTAATAGACGCGTTTCTAAAATCAATTAGAAATTAAAATTAGTTATAGAATTAAAGAAGGAAAATTCTATTTCAAAGCACATACAATAGAATTTTTAATTTTAATAAAGGTTATATTAACCTATAAATATAATAAAAAACTTAAACAAATAAGCACGACCTTGATCGAAGATATAATCAATTTAAAGATATGAAGTATTAACCTCAAATGCTTACGAATGTTAATTGTTGAGCATAACGTCGTTAGCGATTTGGGCCAAGAGTAACTTTTGTGCATAACACAATAATAGAACTAATAAAAAACAAAAACAAAAAACAGAAAAACAATTGAACACAAATTTAAACGGCAGCCATAAATATTAGGCTTGAAAAACAAGCATACTTATAATAATGCATTTTATTTAATACATAGTTGCTGCTATTAGTAAATGCAACAAACCACAATAATCACAGACGTTAAATGCGACTATAACGCCATCAGCCATCAACCAAAAACTCAAATCAACCGACACAAACGTCAAAAAACTCAAGGAAAAATAATTACAAATGAAAATCAGAAGGTTTTCCATGCAAATTAAATCAAAAATCAGAAAAAGACAAACAAATGCAAATTTAAATAAAATATCCTGAGGCTTGGAAATCAAACAACAGAACCAACAGACAGACAGATAGTAAAATCAAAGACCAACAAGAAGCAACGAATTCGAATTCATTGGCAACATTTTGTTGCCATTGTGATTGTCAGTTTGGGAAAAAAATTAACTAAATGTATTGAAATAAAAAAAAAAATAAAAAAATACAAACCATTAAACGATTGGCCGCGAAAACTCATAAATTCTATGTTTAAGATTTTCCGCCGCAATTTAGGCGATAACTTGCCGCAGATCTCAGTGTGGTCGGCGGCACCATAGCCGCTGCAATTGCCGCCTGCATCTTTGGTAAATATAAAATGGAATCAAAATCTAAATGTATGCAAAGTAATAATTATATAGGGGGTTCTAGTCACGCAGGTTTTAATAAACCCGAAATATGGTTTATTGTAAAGAAGCTTTGCAATATTTCTAGATTGAATAAAGATAGGACAAGGGAAATGTTATAGAGTACTTCCGGAAAAATGGATTCCCATATTAAAACAGTGGACTGTTTCCAGATTAAATAAATAAAAACAAAGAACAAAAATACTTGCAAACTAAATTAAATTTCAAATAGTCTGAATTCAGAAATGGTCAAATTTAATCCAGAAATAAAAATTCTCTTAATTGTTTTTCCTTTATGAACTTATTTTACTTTTTGCACATAATTTACTCTAATATAAAATTAAAATTTCCGAGGATGCATGAAATTATTATAAGTTTTTGTAGGTTTAAATTATAGTTTTTTTTTTATTAATTATTCAGAAATCAAATTGAACTTATCAAATAAAAAGAGGGGTGAAATGAAATTCATAAACGATTAAATTTGATGAATTTGAATATTCATTGACATTTTTCTAAAGTTTTGTCGAGGTCTGATTTAAGTTCGTCAATTTTGAATAAAATTTTTTGCATGGGATTAGAACCTCTAAAACACATTACCGAATATATGAATCATCAGCGTGTTATTTTGTACACTTACGTTGTTCGGCTGGCTGCTGCAAGCACGTGTTATTCACAACATTTACGGTTTTCAATTTTTATGGTTTTTTTTTCGTTTGATTTCTTTGATTAATAAGATGTAGTGGCTATTTTAGTGATTTTGCATCTTTGATTTCTTCATTTCAGCGCTGCTCTCGACAATCACTCGCCAAACAGATGCGCCGCCTTGTAACAGTTTCATTAGTTGGTAGGTACGTTGCAATGTTTCAGTTTGTTTGTGATATTTTTGCAATGTTGCAATATTTCTTTAGGCCAAAACGCGTGGTTACTGGCTGCCAGTCTGCGCGCTAATCTTGTTAACGAATCTCAATTATTGTTACCAATATTTATTGTTTGCTCGCTGCTTGGGATGCTGTGATGCGCGTCGCCATTTGTGCTCACGGCTGCTGTGAGGTCAGAGTTCAAATTAATGAACAGCACCCACTGCGCGCCAAGATCGGTCGGATGGATATTGTTTTGCCGCCGGGGAGGGCAGCGGTTCATTTTATTGGTTTTGATATTTTTATTAGCAATATTTTAGTGCGGTTTTCTTTTTCTTCTATTTAATTTAGTCATTAAGATTCTAATTGCAAAGAAGTTCAATTGGGGTTTATAATGCGCTAATAATTGTTTTTTTTTTTTTTTTTTTTTTTTGCATTTATATGAGGTTTTTATATGATTTTTTTTTTAATATGATGGGCAATAATTAGTTATGATAAGTTAAAAATGTAATGCTCAATTTTGTAATGCTCAAAAATGTAATGCTCAAAAACGTTGATTAGGTATTAAGAAATTTCGGGGTGTCCTCTCTTTTGTGATGAGATTGTTTCATTGGGCGTAGATCCCTATCCAGGTGCATAATTCGATGAAACTGTTGTTCCCCAATGGAAAAATATTTACATCCAAGTAATTTATTGAAACATATTGTAGATGCGTGTACCGGTACGACCTGTTTTATAAATTGGTTCCATAGGGATGTGCGCAAAACTCAACTAAATTATTGGAAAATTTTATTAAATCGATTTCTCTAGGATCCATTTGGTCCATAAGGATAGCTTTATTGAAAAAATATATATGGTTTTGTTCTTGACGAATCGATAAATATGCTTGTCATCGTAGCTATATATAAATGTGTTTCTTTTCTTGGCTAATATAAATGTATGCTTCGTTTCGTGGAGAAAATAATAGTTGACTTCGTTTCGTTGCTAAAATTAATATCTGCTTCCTTACTTGGAGATAATAAAAATGTGCTTCTCTTCGTGGGGAAATAGAACTTATGATTTTATCGTAGTTTCAAAAACTTGCTGTTGATCGTAGGCATTTTGAATATATATAGACGACTCCTATATGAAATTATAAACAAAGTTTTACATCTCAAAGGATAGCTGGACCCTTTGATTGATTCGCAGGAGTAACGAAATGTTCTCATTTTATGGTTTTTGTAGTTTTTGATTTTTTGAGGAAGAAACGGCAAGGCATGCCTCTTTGTTAAGTATAAGTAGGCTTTTGTGTCGTTGTTCTTAAGAAACGAATATAAATGTCATATATATATATTTTTTTAATATCGCCAAAGGGGCGATGTGTACTTTTTGTTATTTCCGTATTTATTTTACATTTTTCAATGCAGTTTTTCCTCAAGTATACTGCGCTAAAATATTACGTGGTTTTGTTGGATATTTCTAGCCACAAAAGACAAAACCAAAAGAGCGAATTCGAAAAATTGAAAATGTTGTCATGCCAAAAGGACGAATCTTTTCGTTTATTTGCAATAATTTTTTATTGGTATAAGATAAAATAGTGGTGTAAAGGCATTAATTGTTTGTTATCAAACCATCGATTGGTATCATTATTTAAAAATAATTTTCCAAATATTCATTTGCGATTTGTTATTTGCCAGTAGTGATGCCAATCGATAGGTGCTTTAAAAACAAACAATTAATGCCTTTACATCAATAAAGAATTATAGCAAAAAAACGAAAAGATTCGCCCTTTTGACATGACAAGATTTTCAATTTTTCAAATTTCTTCGTTTTTTTGCTACAACTCTTTATTGGTGCAAGATAAAATATTGGTGTAAAAGCATTGTTTGTTTTTAAAGCACCTATCGATTGGCATCATTATTTAGCCAAACATTTTTCTTGCAAAAACAAGTGTCAAATTAATTTTTGAATAAATAATGATGCCAATCGATAGGTGCTTTAAAAACAAACAATTAATGCGTTTACTGCACTATTTTATCTTGCACCAATAAAGAGTTATAGCAAAAAAACGTAAGGATTCGCCCTTTTAGCTTGACAAGATTTTAAATTTTTTACAATTCTTCATTAGAACTCTTTATTGGTGCAAGATAATATATTGGTGTAAAGGCATTAATTGTTTGTTTTTAAAGCACCTAGCGTCCTTACCTTAAAATATTTTACCAAAAAATGTTCTTCCAAATAACAAATGGCAAATTAATGTTTGACAAAATATTTTAAATAATGATGCCAATCGATAGGTGCTTTAAAAGCAAACAATTAATGCTTTTATATCACAGTTTTATCTTGCGCAAATAAAGAGTTATATTTACGTCTTGGTCAGGATATACCCTCACAAAATCCGTATTTATAATTCAGTAAGTTGTCCAAATCCAAAGATATTTTATATACGCTATAATAATTGATGAATAAAACAATATAAGAAAAAAAATAAAAAAAAATAAATTTTACTAATTTTTAAAGTACTTCAAACTTTAAAATATGATTTCCCAACATTTTTAAAAATGTACATTCGCCACTTTGACATGACAGTGACGATGTGTTTTTCTTTTTGATTTTGAAAAAATTTACATCGTATTTATATCTTAAAAAGTTATTGATTTTTCTCCAGGCTTTACGTGAAGGACCCTAGAATGAAAACATACACCACACAGAGTTGATAATAAAGTTATTATTGCAATGATTGATCTGTTTATAACCTTGTCCTACTAACTGCTAGTGGCACTAGAACAGCAACAACTGCAACATGTCTGAAAACGCATAGCGATGCCACCTTTAGAGAACACATAGAAAACATTTGAAAAATAAACAAACAGACGCACGACATTTGCAACCGACACGCGTTATGTTGTAGATGTTGTTGTTGTTGTTCTTTTAATGTTGCTGTTACAAGCAGCAGCAACATCACTGCAATTGGATCCGCTGCATCGGCAGCAACAACAACAGTCTATTGGTGCCGCCACAAAGTGTCAAACAAGCAAACAAACATGGAGCTACACGAAGAGTAACTTCGACTTCGTGTGCTACAACTTCTGCAGTGCTGAACAACTGCGGCGAATATTCATCATTGCAACAGCAATGCACCATGATGGACACATGCACGACGAACAACAAACAGACAGACATACATGCAGACGATTGTACGAAGAAGAGTTGCCATCGGGAAATCAACACCGTTGCGAAGGCCAAGTGCGGATCTTTGCGCACTTCCGCGACTGCTGCTGCTTGTTCTTAAGTGTTTCTCCATAAATCACCAGAGAAAGCAACAAAAACAAAAAAAAAAACAGGGAGAGTAAGAGCGAGAGCGACACATGTTTGCTGATGCGCCTGTTGTGTGTGCGTTGGTGTTGTTGGAGCTGTTGGTGGATTCGTATTTATTTATAGGGGTGTACTCTTCAAATCGCTTCCAGTTGCCGCGGGCAGCTGTTTGGAACTCGTCTGACTCAGTGCTCAACGGCTTATCAATCGAACGAGCGCCGGTCGTTCGGTCGTTTGTGCGTCTTTCTATTCCACAGAAATCACCATCATCATTGTCGTCGTCGTTGTCACTTGAACCGATGACCGTTGCATTTCTTTTGTTTTTATTCCAACGTACCTTTTGTTTGTTTTCTATGTTGCACCCTCTGATCTGTTGACCGTGCTGCACCCCCAGCGCCACCGGTCATCAAAGAACACACACAAACACACATGTCCTGCGCACACAAAAGGAGTAAATGGTGTGAGTGACCGTCACGGCAACGATGGCCGTTTCTTTGGTACTCTATGGAATATGATACTCTCATCTGTTGTGGTGCCTCAGTTTATTGTTGTTGTGCGTTTTTGTGTTTCTTTTGTTGTTCTTATTGTTGTCCTTATTGTTATTTGTTATGATTTACCAAATATAGATTTTTTTTTCAGTTTTGATTTGCTGGCACATGTCTGGCAACGGGTCCAGCTAGCATGCCGTATGTTAATGTATTGAATATCCTTTCACCTGCTTCCTTGATGTCTGATTGTGTACAATTCAAAGGATTTGGTTAAATGTGGTTAAGCGTTGCTTATTGTAATAAAGGATTCTAATTAAAAGTGTCCTGTAACGTTTAGGTGATTAGACGTTGATAAGAACAGTTGTGAGGTCTCACGTGACAGTCTTATATTGATGTCGGATAATAAATTAATGTTGTGATAGTATAACAACTTCATCATTTAATTAATATCGACTTTAAATCTAAAGAATCTATATAAAAATAACCCATATTTGTATATGGAGTTTCTATAAGTAAGCAGTACACATAGCAATAGAAATATGTTACATCCAAATCTATTTTGCATTATTTAGATGTTCATTAGTTTAAAACTACTTAAAATTGGGTTCAAAATAAATGACTGTCATGCCATAGGGGCGAATGTGCATTTTAAAAATGATGGGAAATTAAATTTTAAAGTTTGAAGTGCTTTAAAAATTAGCAAAATTTATATTTTTTCTGTTATTTTGGTTTATTCGTCAATTATTATAACGTATATAAAATATCTTTAGATTTGGACCACCTACTGCATTATTAATACGGATTTTGTGCGTCTATATCCTGATCAAAACGCAAATATTTTTGTTTTTTATGCTATAACTTCTTATTAGCACAATATAAAATAGTAATGTATTGGCATAAATTGTTTGTTTTAAAAGCACCTATCTATTGGCATTATTAATTAAAAATATTTTGTCAAACATTAATTTGCCATTTGTTATTTGCAGGTAAAAAATGTTTATCAACATATTTTTAAATAATGATGTCAATCGATAGATGCTTTAAAAACAAACAATTAATACCTTCACACCACTATTTTATCTTGCACCAATATCTTGACATGCCAAAAGGGCGAATCTTTTCGTTTTTTTGCTATAACTCTTTAATAGTACAAGAAAAAAATAGTGATGTAAAGGCAATTATTGTTTGTTTTCAAAGCACCTATCGATCTGCATCATTAATTATAAATATTTTGCCAAACAAATTTTCCTGGAAACAACAAATAGCAAATTAATGTTTGGCTAAATATTTTTAATTAATGATGCAGATCGATAGGTGCTTTGAAAAAAAAATACAATAAATGCCTTTACACCAATATTTTATTTTATACCAATAAAAAGTTATGTCGAAAAACCGAAAAGATTCGCCCTTTTGGGATGACAATATTTTTTGTTTTTAAAATTCGCCCTTTTGGTTTTGTCTTTTGTATCTAGAAGTATTTAACAAAATGACACGCGATTTTGGCACAGCATACTTGAGGAAAAACTACATTAAAAAATGTAAAAAAACGCAAATGTCAAAAATTGCACATTTACCCTTTTGCAATGATAGTGACAATATGTTAGTTGACAAGTAGAAATTATGATAGGGTTATGATTGGAATCTGATCACAGTATTCTGAACCTGACATAACCCGACTAGTTTCATTACCAGCATATTTTGGTCATGGTCGTGTTTTCCCTAATAGGGAAAAACTCTACTAGCGCATGACGGATTTCAAGATATTGTCATGACGTGCTCAAGGTCCAGAATTTAAATAAGAACCGGAGAGTTCTGTATAAAACTACATTAAAAAATGTAAAAAAACGCAAATGTCAAAAATTGCACATTTACCCTTTTGCAATGATAGTGACAATATGTTAGTTGACAAGTAGAAATTATGATAGGGTTATGATTGGAATCTGATCACAGTATTCTGAACCTGACATAACCCGACTAGTTTCATTACCAGCATATTTTGGTCATGGTCGTGTTTTCCCTAATAGGGAAAAACTCTACTAGCGCATGACGGATTTCAAGATATTGTCATGACGTGCTCAAGGTCCAGAATTTAAATAAGAACCGGAGAGTTCTGTATATTTTACAAATCTAATAAGAATTATGATGACTGACAGATTTCATCTTTAACATTTTTTATTAAACGTTGCAATCGGTCTAGTCAAACATAAAATATTAATAAAAAGGAGGCTGCCCCTCTAATTACTTTGTACATTTGGAGTAGAAGAAGAAAACTATGTATATTAATATCACTATCAGACACAAATAAAAATTTTGTAGTCCGAAAGGTTCTTGTCAAATTTTGGAAAGCTGAGTGATAGGTCTTCTTAAGAAAAATCAGTCAATTCTTACAGGAGATTTGGCTGAGAATGTAAGGAAAACACACGTCCAAGTGTTAGGAATCAAGCAGAGACATATTATAAATAAAATAACAAAAAAGAGTGTTTTGTAAAAATTTGGTGATCATTACGCGAAAATCTGACAAAAGTGGTTGACTGCCAACATCAACTATGTGAGATAATTCCACCAACCATCCCAGAGTTAAATCTAATTAAATGTTCCCCCTTTACACAGGTTCCCCTATATATTAGAAGTAAATGAATATAATGTGGATAATTTTCATCGAAATCCGAATATGGAAAATGGACCCGCCGGGACCTTAAAGTACGCGTTTTCGTACCTAAATCGACAATTTCAAATTTGAATTGAAATGACGTCTCCCAAAAGTAATAAACAAAAAAAGTGGGTATGTCATCTGTTGGGAAAATACAAATGTTACTGGTTTAACTTCTGAGATGTCTGTTGCAGTCGTGATTACAGGAAAACAAGAAGAGAAGGGTGAATACTCAAAACTCATCCCTTTTGGATCAGCACTATTATGTACATATACCCCATGAAACACTGTGGCAGGCTTTAGCGAAATCGAAATTCGGTACACATACCTATATTAAATACGGTATCCGGGCTTTGCTATAAATTCTACGTACGTTATAACATACGAGGGGTCTAAAAAAGTCCAAGATTGATACAAGAAATTATAGGTAAGGAACTGGGCTTGAATGTCATAACTGTATCACGAATATTAAATAATCACCTGGAATACACGAAGAAACCTGATCGATGAGTATCACGCATTTTAAATGAGGACCAAAAATGGCACGTATACATTTTGCCAAATATTTCTTGGAAAAATGTCTACCAGCAGCTTATTCTCCGTATCTGGCAACTTGTGATTTCTGGTTGCATACATCAATAAAAAAAATAGATGAAGTCAATGTCGAAATTGGGAAGCTCAAAAAGATGATTTTAAAATATCTTTCGAAAGGTGGCTTTTCAGGCTCAAGAAATGTATTGAAATAAATATATTGAAAAGATAAAAATAGATTAAAAAATACAATAAAAAAATGGTTTTGTTTTTGCTACTTATTTTCAAAGCTACTTAGTGAACTTATGTGTGAGGCAAAAATACAATAATTAATTGTTAAATTAATCTTTATTTCAAGGTTATGTTTTTTGCACTTTAATTTGGCAAATTTATTAAAATTTCACCACAAATTCACTTTTCACTTTTGTTATAAACTGCGGTGTTCTTTTGGAGCTTGAAAATTACCAAAATGTTGATATTTATTTATTTTAAAATTTTGAGTTTCAAAGTTTTTAAGAATTTGTAAACAAAGCATTGATGTTTTAAATTTTTCATAAACAAATGTTGAGTCTTTCAAACAGTTTTTTTGAAAAAAAAGTACATGGCGACTGAATTTTGAGAGATGACTTAACCTGTATATACTTCAACCATGGTGTGAGGTATTTATAGACTACATAGAATGAGTATCATAATCGTTATTAACTTGATTATACCAACTATACAAAATATCCCACATCCTTAATGAACGAAAGTCAATTATTATTTATTTTCCATAAAGTATATGTCTCACAAACTACATCAATGGTTTTTTATAATTTTATAAATTCTGCGGAAATCAATTACTACAATGAGTTGCTGTTTAAAACCTTTCCAGAACTATGGGAAATTGTATGATCAAAAACACCCACCAAACGTTTTATGCAGTCAATTTGTTCTAATGTTTCATTTAAAGTATTGTCTTCTTAATGATGCGGGGTTTTTTGTTTTTTTTTTTTTTTTTTTTTAAGGTGTGTTAGTCACTAAAAATTATTGGTAATCAGCCACTTCCACTTAGAACTAACCCATCCTATCTACCACCTAACCAACTATTCACATAAGAATCAGTAACTTTTTCTTGTACATGACAAATTTTCCCACCAAAAATCCAATAAGTAACAACACCTTTTTTCGTTTTGAAATATTGTACGCTCTAATGATCAGCCATCATTAAGTAACTATCGAACAGTTGAAATTTGTAAAAATATCTAATGTTTCAATTAGAATGTGTGAAAGAAATACCGGAAGACCAAGCCACCAGCACCCTTAGTAGTTCGTTCGGGTCACACAAATCAATATTTAAAAGCATAATCAACATAATGATCATCATAAACAACAGCGTCATCGTCAGCACAATAATAAATGATCAATGATGAGTGCACAGAATAATTGCATGATTTCACAAATGAAAGTCAAACATGTCTGTTTTGGAAAAACGTGTGAATTTATATAAGAGTTTTTGGAAAAATCATGTATTGAATTAATTTCCCAGCCAAACGTTCGGCAATGCCTCATTGAACAGCAAGTGATTGAGCAGGGTAGGGGGAGAGAGCAGTGAGCAGAGGAGAGTCAAACCACCACCCTCTCGAGTGCCGCAAAGTGCTCTTGACATTTTCAATATGTTTCCCACAATTGTCAAATCTGATAATGACGGCCAACATATCGTGAACGATAACCAAAATCTGCAAATCACATCGATCCTTTCGAGTGGCATCCTTCATTTCAGTGCATCGCAAGCAAGATCGTTACCAGCAGCAGCAGTAGCAAAAGTTAAATTAAAATAAATTAAATGTTGGCGCATTGACGGACACGCGTCTGTCTTTGCATTTAATTGCAGGGTGGTGGAAAGTGTTCTATTGTTGTTGTTGGCGGCACCAGCCATCAGCCACCAGCAGTCAACCACTTGCTGCCCGCACCCTGTGCACATTGTTAAAGGACAATTACAAAAACACAGCACCATAATAATATGTGACAACAACACAATTTGATGATATTATTTACTTGACATTCTGAATACTGTTAGTCGTCGCTTCGTAGTAATTGCAACAACTACCCTATCCAACTACACCCTTTCCTAACACAAAGGTTCCGCTTGCCTGAACACCCTCAACCATTACCATCCTACGACCGGTCGGCCGGGTCGGTTCACAGTCATCCATTTAGTCTGTTACGCTCTTGGTTTTACGTTCAAGTTTACATTAACGTTGTCGCATCAGTTAAGCACAGTTGACGTATGTTATTTTAGTCCTTTCACGGGTTATACTGCTGTTAATATAGGGCACGTGACCCACACGTTGGCAGACTCGGTGCGGCGGCACGCACAAAACTGTGTCGTCGTGCCGTACCGTCTGCTGACGTTGCGGATGACAAAGTTTTGAATTTATGTGGCTGACTTACATACGCATTGTGGACGACCTGATGGACTTATGCTGGACTTAACAGGCACAGAACATGTGGAGATCCCCTTGTTTTGGGTATGGTGACTGCTTTATCGTCTAAAATCGACTGTCCATCAACATAGAGGTTGGAGTGAGTTGCATTATGTTTTATGTTAATTTTATGTCATATGCATTATAAACAAGTTGTATTCGAATGCAATTTGTATATGTAATTATAAGGGATTCATATATAAAAGGATGTGTAATTTGAAGAGATTAAGAAATTTTAAAAACTCACCACCAATAGCTGGATAATTTGGAAATTGCTAGGAGCACAATATTTAGCAGTCTTAATATCTTTTAAAAATGGCATATCTGTAAGTAAACAAAAAATATATTTTAATATAAAAATATATTAATCTGAATAATGAACTATATAAATTACAAATGTTTTTATATATGGCAAACAATTTCAATTGTTGTACATTGTCTAAATTCCCGTTGATATTTAATCAAAAATGTCCATTATACTTTCATATTATAAAAAACCTTTCATTATTAAATATATCGAAAACAATTTTCTCATAACTTCAATTTCAAAATAGAGGTTTTTATTTTAATACGAATACTAATAAAAAGTTTCTTGTATAACAATTTTTTTATATATAAATTGGGAACATATAAATGGGCAGACTAATAGAATTGCAGAAATCATATTGTTATATGTATTTTCAAAATATCCTATTTTTGCACCAATCATATAATAATTTCTAAACCATGTTAAAATTGAATTTTATTTTTGGAATAAGAAATCGATACCTTTCGGGTAGGCATCGAACTGTAAGTTTAAAGTAATAAAAATTTATTTTATGAAAAAAAAAAGAATATTAAATGGATAAAATGAAAAATATAAAATGCGATATTTAAAAACAAATTGTACAATAGAACAATTAAAGTCTAAATATATTATAACATAATTAATAAATTAAATGGATCCCACATAAACACAAATTGTTCATTATACCCTACACTAAGACGGAAAAGATATATTCAGTTTGGTACGCCGTTTGTAAGGAAGGAAGCCTATTCGGTATGGAAAAGTATATATATTATTGATCAGCATGACCTCCTGAGTCGATTTAGCGATGTTGTCTGTCTGTTGATACACCCAGAAAAAAATTCCCTCAAATCCCATTAAAATTAGTCAATAGGACAATTATTGATTTAATAGTATACAAAAAATAAATCTCTTCATATAAACTCAATGGTAATGTCATGGTATTTTCTAGTATTTAATGGTATTTTCAGATTAAAATAATAATTTATCCTATTGACTAATTTTAATAGTAAAAAACTATTATTTATATATAGTATTTTTTCCTGGGTGTACCGCCATTACAGAGAAACTAGAAGAACTACAGTGTGACAAAGATTTCTTCATACAAAAACAAAGTATTCTAAATGTAAAAAATATATAATGTTTCAACATTTGTTCCATGTTCATTAGACGAACAGTAATAAGCTAATGATAATATCGGAATTTTTACTTATTTGACACGCTGATGATGAAATTACATTTTTCGACGAATAACTATTTGTATTAGGGGCAGTATTAGCCAGTAGCTTGCAAGGACATCCCAAATAGTAAGTTGCATGCTCCCAGAAATCGAAATTCGTCTTCAGTCATGGTATAGGGTGCCATGTCTAGGAGGCAAAAATTATCGCTGGTTTACTTTAGAGGTCTAAATCATTGCAAAATATTACCAGGAAGAAGCTTCCAGCAAGATGGATATCCCGCTCATACCGCCAAACTTATTCAAAGCTGGTGTGAGGTAAATTTTTATACCCAAGTATAAGTAGCCTCCCAGCTCCCCGGACTGCAATCTCTCCTATTTTTGCATATGCCACGTATGAAATTTTGTTGATAGAACTTAAGCACGTAGTGGCAAAAAGGCAGCCATCGAATAATTATCCAATGTTAAAACAGTGTTATATTCATTGTATTTTTATACCCTACACTAAGAGTGAAAGGGTATATTCAGTTTGGTACGCCGTTTGTAACACCCAGAAGGAAGCATCTCCGGTATGGAAAAGTATATATATTCTTGATCAGCATGACCTCCTGAGTCGATTTAGCGATGTCCGTCTGTCTGTCTGTTGAAATCCCTACTACTTTTAAAATTGAAGAGCTAGATAAATGAAACTTATAACTTAGATATACCTACACTGTATGTGCGAAAAAGATCGGTCCATTGAGACCTATGATCCGACCACTTATGTTCAAATACCTCATATAAAATGTACATATAAAGATCAATTTTTACGTATACGTGCTTAGGTAAACTTTTTTGGTCAAATATATATTGATATCATGCTCAAATACATGATAATAATGTTTTCCGGCGAAAAGAGTTATGGTTCACAAAAACAAAATCGAAATTCGGTACACCTACCTATTTGTAAATATGGGTATCAAATGAATGGAAATTCTTCAGCGATTGAATGTTTGTAGTTATTTTCAGGATTCGTATACCCTGGTGACCTATATATCACTTTGAATGGTAATCACACATATGTGTAGGGTATTTATAGTCGGCTTAGACCGACTATAATTTTGATAATCCTAACTATCATAATTACACCTACTTTCAAATTTCCCATGTGATCTAACCTTCCCAACTGTTTTTTTTTTAATACTCCTTTTATAAAAAGCTACATTGTTTTTGTATGAATATAAATTTGGCACACTGTAGATTACTGAGACTCCTAAAGGGGCATGATCTGGCTTTGTGGTAATGGTAGGTTTTGTGGAACACAGAAAAAAAAAATGTACATCATATTGATGAATTCCGTTCTTCAAACCAGGATACATTATATTGAAGAGCCATTTATAATAATAATGACTAAAGCCATCAATGTTATGAATGCTATCATAAATATGAAGAACGCTTGGTAACTGTCGAAAAAGTGTTCTTCAATATGATGAACTGTATGTGATGAATACGTTTAATCATATTAATGAACCAAAATATAAAATACAACATATACGTTCTACATATTGAAGAATGCTGCTTATTAAACCAAATTTCTATCAACAACATATTTTTTTTTCGCTCATGTTTTACCGTACTTCTCAATTCTCAATTAGTTCTTGTGTGTTATTTCTTATATAATGCTTGCTCGACATGCATAAATTAGTAAAATGTTTTATAATATATTTATTATAATTACAACTTTTTGTTAATAAAAAGTTATATTTATAAAAAATATATTTTTGAAAAAAAAAATTTTTTTTCGAAATTTTTTTTTTACGAACATATATTTTTTTTCGAACAAATTTTTTTTTTTGAAAAAATTTCTTTTTTGAACATTTTTTTTTTCGAAATATTTTTTCGAAATTTTTTTTTTACATTTTTTTTGGTATAATTTTTTTGTAATTTTTTTTTACTGTTATTTTTTAAATAACATTTTTACACTTTTTTTTCGAATTATTTTATAAAAAATTATTTTTTTTGAAAAAATATTATGAACAAATTCATCAATATGTCAATTCAAATTCATTGTATTGAATATTTTGTTCATATATATAATGAATACATTTATTAATATGTCATTTAACGGTGGTATCAATATGATGAATCTGGTATTTGGTGAAAAAATTCATAATATTTATGAATAAATGATAAATTTATTCATAAATATTATGAATTTTTATTGAAGAATATTTTTTTCTGTGTAATGGTAGAAAATATAAGGATATAAGGATCTATATGAAAATACAAATTTTAGAATATACAGTTTCTTCAACAAGAAAGGAACCGGTTTTTTTTAATGGACAAGTTATTTTTTATTTAAAATTTTTTATAAAAAATATTTCGAGGCCAACAAATAATAGTCACTACATTCCAAAAAAATACTCACAAAAAACTTCTTAGTTGGATTTTTTGCGGGGAAATAAAATTATTTGTACCGTGTTTTTCATTTGCTGTTTATTTATTATTTTTTTTATTTTTATTTTTTATTTAGGTTATTTTTTTTTATTTTTTTTTATTTTTTTTAATTTTTTTTTATTTTTTTTATTTTTTTATATTTTTTTATATTTTTTAGTCTGTTACGCTCTTGGTTTTACGTTCAAGTTTACATTAACGTTGTCGCATCAGTTAAGCACAGTTGACGTATGTTATTTTAGTCCTTTCACGGGTTATACTGCTGTTAATATATTATTTTAAATTAAAAGCAACTTCGTTGATGGATTTTTGCGGTGAAATAAAATTGTTTGAACCGTGTTTTTCGTTTGCTTTTTATTTATTAATTTTTTTATTATTCTTTTTATTTAGTTTAATTTTTTATTTATTTTAATTTTTTCATTTATTTATTTTAATTTGTTTGTTATTTTTTAGGTTTTTATATTTTTTTAAATTTTTAATTGATTTTTTTTATTTAATCATTATTGTTTTTTTAATCTTGTCCTCTGCTTGGAAAATCCTTTTTATTATCCTGACCAATAAATAACCCGTTTTTACAAACAGCCATGCGCTAACAAGATTACTATCATATATTATTATTTTTTTTTTAATGTGTCTTAAAAAAAAGCTAAGGATTAAACTACGAGTGTTCTAGTTTTTAAATCTTACAGTTTACATTAACAGTTTGAGAATTTTTCTCACAGAATATTACAGTTTGAAAATGCTTGAAAATTTGTCCCAAAAGTATGCAACATTTTAAGTGAATTTAATGTGTTTAAAAGTTTTTGTTTAACATAAAAATAATTTTACGTTTAATACTAATGTTATAATATAATTGTTATTGAGGGTAAACGTACTTGCGTTAAGAATTAAAATTTTATTTTTTACAGAAAACATGTTAACTTTTGCTAACAAAGTTGGAGCACGTTGCAAAAGAAATTCTTTTTTCGCAAACGCTCTATACACTTTTTTTTCATTGCGTATGCTGTCAAGAAATTGCTGACATCTTCTGGACATATTTTTGAAAAGTTTATATCGTATTCAATAGAAAATGAACTCTATCCTGCGAATGATCAGTGACAACAGCTTAAAATTTGAGTTTACTTTTCCTAATGTTATATACATTTTCCACAAGATTGGCAATCTCCGGAGAATTGAGAACACCAGAACAACGTTGTAATGTTATTATAATTTTTCCGTATTTTTTATACGACATCTTAAATTTTATCAATCGTCTTCAAATTGAAATAAATGATAAAATCGTTTTTGTTGTCAAAATTTAAGAATTGCACTTGGAAACGATACAAAAAAAGTTGTTCTCACTAAATTTTTGAATATACTTAAAATAGTATAATATTCGTGTGAATAGAATCAATGCTCAAAAGCTATCAAAGTTCCTTGCATAAAATCACAAATCACAAATCTTCCCACAATAATAAAAAACCACATATCTTATAAACAAAACAAGAGAAAATTTGGGGACATTTTTGATTTTATTCAATTTTATGTACGCAACTTTGACATATAATTCGAAGTGACATTTAATAAGCCTCTAATTATTTCGATGACTATACGGGCAGCCACTCCATCAACAAGAGACACACCGTGAGTGACACACAGTCAGTCAGTCTTGTAAAGCAAATCAATACCGAGAAAATGACGAGAGATATTTAAAAAAATCAACCAAATAAAAAAAAAAATGAAGCACCGTGGAAGGTGTCAGTGTTGAAAAATATGGAAGTAATAAAATTTAATTGAAAACAAAAATAGAAAAAAATGTTGCTGGTTGTACGGGAAATAAAAAAAGGACTTGTGTAGAGGATGAGCAGATCGGACTGTGTGAGCAGTTGTGACATTTGATGCCTCATTGATGAAAATGTGTCGAGACAAGATGGTTTTCTGTTTTTTGCTTCATATGTCTATTGAGGGGTAACGTTTTTTTTTTCGAATGATATGCGATATGACTACAAATCAGTCAAACTAGACATTGTAAAAAGATAAATTCTACTGCTACTGTTTGTGTGTAAATGGGATAAAATAAATATCACGTGCGTAATTTTACACGACGTGCATCTGCTAATGATTAGAATTTACAATTGGTATGGGAATTTAAGGTTGAGAAAATTTCGGGGATTATCTTATTAGAATGATTGTTTGAACTAGATTTGATGAGATTTTAAGGACACTCTAGTTGGATAATTTTCTCAGGCTTGTCATAGCGCAAGAAGAAGAAGAAGTAAATCGTCAATTTCCAAACAGTTTATTTTTAAATTTTATTTTTGGTTTTTCTACTATTTTGTTTTTTTTTTAAATTGTAATACATTTTTTAATTGTATTATATTGTTTTATTTATAATGTTTTTTTATTTTAATTTACTTGTTTTTTATTTAGGTTTTTTTTTGTTTTTAATTTTCCCTTGTAAAAAACACACAAAATCTGAATAAAACAATTACATCTAATTTGAAATTGCATTTATTGCATTCGTACTGCAAGCTTTATTTAAAATAATTAATACTTCATGCTTTAATACGATCATATTCAAGCGTACAATGCTCATTACTCAGCACAACCTCTACTCTACTCCACTCCACACCATCCCAACCAATGCCACCCCATTACTTTCCAACTTCTATCCTACTGATCCCTCTGGGATTAGCAAACGAGTTGTTTTGTGAATTTTTCATAATTCTCCATGGAGTTGCAATTGAAAAATACCTACTATATTTAAATGGTATATTCATTTTCAAGGGGTTTGTTAGGTTTATATATCAGCACCAGGTGTTTGCATGCAGTTGTTGCCTGCACATCCCTTCCAATTAACATTCATAATTTTATAATATTTTTTTTTCTTCACGCGATCCTCTTTTGTTTGAGGAATTTGATGTACATTTTATTTATACAAAATTTAAATTTAAAGCGGAAATTTTCGTTACATTTGAGCATTATTTATTTTTTGGCAGTTTGTGGTTCGAATTTTGTGGAACTTCATATCCCAACGGTAATGAATTGTAATTGTTTATTTATTCAACAGTTAAATTGCCATAAAGATCAGTATTAATTGAATTTTCTTCATGAAGAAAACGCGGTTTTATCGTAGTTGCAAATTCGTTGTAGAAGTAGAACAAATAATACATTTTAGCAAAAACTATTTTTAGATTATTGTTTTTTAAATATAATTTTTTTTAATAACAATCATTTTGTGACACAGACTTCAAATTTTAATATGTTTTTCAGGCGCTTTAGTAAATTGGTCATCTAATTTAATTTTTTTTAAAGTTTCGCTCAGTTTACGTTTAAACTCTTTCTCCAAATACAAAACAATTAATAATCAGATGGTAGTTACTTCAATTGGCTTTCATTCAAGTATAGTAATTATCGAATTGGTTCACTCAAACGCGAGATATTAAACATAATGTCAGATCATCTATTCGAAAAATTACATCGAATTTCGAAGGACAATATCTCCAATTTCGATTTTTGAGATCATCTTAAATAAGAATTTAATAGTGAAGTTTATGTCACAACGATTTTTGAATTTTGTAAAGTAGTGAAATTATTTTAAAACTCAACAAAATGTAAAAATGCTATAAAATTTCTATCGAAGTTAGAGGCCTTTCACCACCACTTTTTAGAATTAAAAAAAAATAGAGCCTTACACAACAAGTTTTCCAAAACACTTTAAACGCAATTTTTCTTTCACTTGTCAAGACTAAATATAATATATCAATAAATGTTAATATTTCGATATGGGTTTAAGATATTTGAATCCAATTTGAAAATTTTGATTTTTTTTAGACTACTTTTTAATGATTTCTTTGAGCATTTACAAACTGTGATAAATAATAAAATAAGTTATTGTTGTATATAGCATAGTCCAAGGTAACGATCAAAATTATTAACATTTTTCCATCGGTTATAATTTTTAAAATTTGTCCAATCAATTTGTCCGTTCAAAAAAAGTTAAAAATTATAGAAATTTAATTTAAATGCGTATATGGTCACCTAAATTTTTAAATGTTGTGGATTTAGTTCAAACTTTGTTTGTGTCTTATAATTTGTGCAAAACCTCTTTATGATCCGGTTACCGAATACCAGTTACCGAATAGTCAATAAAACCTGACTATTGCTTCGTAGTCACAAAAATTCATTGATTTTTCCTTAATTACACGGTAAGAGTAAGACAAAACATTAAATGAGGTTTTATAGAGAATTTGCCCAACTTTTCAAAAAATAGATATTATTTGGTAATAACTTATTTCATATATATTTTTTAATCCTATACATATAATAAATCTCTTCGTTGGTTTGTATATTTGTTTGTTTGTTCCGCTTCTCCGTCTAAACGGCTGAACTGATTTTCTTGAAATTTTTACCATATATGCGGTAAGCTATATATGGGAGGGATTGGACATATAACCATGGCACCTCCTATACATCCCAAAACTTTCAAAACGACATAACTTGGAACTTACACCAGCTACGACCACGAAACAAAAAACTCAAATACAAAAAAAATATATTTAAGGAAAAACAAAAAAAAAAGCTAAAATCAAAACAAAAGCACAAAACTAAAAGCTAAACTAGAGCAAAAACAAAAGGTAATAAAATCCAAAAACAAAAACAAAAGCAGAAACATAAAACTAAAAGCCAAACTAAAGCAAAAAAAAAAATGCTAAACATAACAAAAATAAAAGCAAACAAAAAAAAAACAAAGACCAAAAAAAAAAACAAAATTAAAAACGCAATAAAAAACGAAATTAGAAACCAAAACACAAAAACTAAAGAAACAAACAAAAAGTCACAAGCAAAAACACAAAACCAAACTTAAACACAGGCAAAAGTAAAACCCCATAAAATACACAAAACACACAATCAAAAAATAAACTAAGAAAAAATAAAAACGCAAACAGAAACAAAAGCAAAAACAAATCCAAGAGCACAAAAGCAAAAACGAAAACAAAAGCAAGAACAAATGCAAAAAGCAATCCAAAAACACAAAAGCAAAAACGAAAACAAAAGCAAAAACAAACCAAAAAAACGCAAAAACAAAATCAAAAACAAAAAACAAATGCAAAAGCCTAGAAGCAAAAATGAAAAAGAAAAAAAAGCAAAAACACAAAAACAAAAGCTAGAACAAAAAGCATCATCACATAAACAAATGCAAAAATTATATAACTCGCCACTTACATCACCTACGAACATAATGCAAAGAACTTAAATAAAAAATACTACATATACAGAAAACCAAAGCAACAAATAAATATGAACAAAATTAATAACACAAAGGCAAAAACAAAATCAAAAGCAAAGGTAAAAACAAAAGAAAAAAATACAAAAAGAAAAGAAAAGCAAAAACACAAAAACAAAAGAAAAACAAAAACACAAAAGAGAAACACAAAAGCGAGAGAAAATGCAAAAGTAAAAACTTTAAAAAAAGAAACCAAAAACACAAAAGAAAAAGAAAAATGCATAAACAAAATCAAAAGCAAAAAAAAAAACCCAAAACATGAAAATTAAAAACACAAAGTAAGTCAATCTCGAAAAAAAATCTAAAGCAAAACAGAAACAGAAAAAACAAAATAAAAAATAGTGAAAAGAAAATTAAAACAAAAACGGGAAAATCACGAAAGGCTAACACATAAATAAGAGCAAAAACCAAAGCAAAATATGTAACAAAAGTAAAAAAAGGAAACCTTTCGATTAAGAATAGCATACATATTAATTTTTCAGCTTTCAAGGAAAAATATACATTATTTGGTAAAAACTCATTTCATGTATATTTTTAAAATTTAAAATATACTATTGTGAACACTGACCTGCAGGTTAGTCCCGATTTTAATCAAAGATATCTTAAAAATAGCTACAACTGTTTCCTTCTTAACACAGTTTTTTTCATCGCAGGATATCCAGGTTAGAGCTTTCTATGTGGGCCTAGAAAATAATATCTTCTAATTACCTTCAATATTTTCAAACCCAACAGATAACGTCTATCCCATTATTTTTTTATAATATGATTGGACATCACTCCCGAGTATTAGGAAGAAACTGAAGTATGCAATCAAAATCAGCAACAGCAAATTATATAAAAACTTTTTGAAAGTGCACACAGATCGAAGGAAAGATTAACTTTGTAAAAAGTAATGAATTTTAAATTAAAATACAATTAAACGAAAATATCCATCGCTCTATCCGAAAACAATAAAAATCAGAATATATTTTACATAAAACTGCACTCAGGAAAAAATGCATAAAAAAGCGACAATTGTTACAATGTGACTGCATTAATGAACTTTAATATGCAGAAGATTCCACACATCACAGAAGACCTTTTGAATATCTTTCAAAATTGTATTTATCTTTTGCATGTCTATGTAACATAAATACGAACATCAAGTAAAGTAAAGTAGTTAATGGGCATGTGAAAATCAAGTTCAATGGCTCCTCCGGCACCTTTGAGAATAACCCCTAAATGTCAAAGACAACGCACACACAACAATCATCCAGACCAAGGCGATACAATTAGCATAATGCCGATGACACTTTTCGTAGACGACAAAGTGCACGGCGCATTACAAAATTAAACAATGAAATAAAATCTCATCCGGTTTGTCGAACATTTAATGCGTCACATATCAAAAATACCCTCCAGCCATCGAATAGTAAATGCAAATTTAAATTATAACAAAAATAAATAACAATAAATAGCAGCCTATAAGATATGCCGAGGTAGAAAAGGAATAAGTACCACATGCACCATTATGCGATTTTTGTATTCTGATTGGTGTCGTGTCCGTTTGTGAGAAAACAAGTTGAAAGCCTGACTGTTTCCGTTGCGATCACTTCCACTTTTTTTGTGTTGTTCGTTCTTTTTCTTGTGTCACCAGCTTGTTTGCCTAGTTCTTTTTTTCTACTACTCCAATTTTGATGAACACTTGGTATTTTTTATTTACTAATAATAATTTCCATAAAGTAAGGTTATAAAGTAGGTACACATCAAAAGCAAGGTGTGCGATGAGCTCACTTAGAATGCAATACGTAGTGCTATAGTTTCTTCAGATAGGTGCGCGTTGGCACATATAGAATCGAAGGGGTTCCTTGCGAGTCGTTAGATATCGTTACCCTTTTCGTATTCAGATTGCACTCACATGGACATAAAACGCAATGACTCAAGTGTTTCTTCAGTAAAATCACAATTGAATTCATTATCAGCAAAAAAAAAAAAAGTATTATGTTGCTGATATGTTGTGGTGGTTTTTTGAACGATTTTTATACCTACTCCAGAACTACTTGTGCCGCGTTTGCTGTATATTTATTTATTAATCATTGAAACACATGCAAATACAGCTTGAAATTTTGTTATAATCTTCAGGTTTCGAAAGCGAGACATCACCTGAAGAAGATAAACATTTCGTTTTTCAGAAAACTATAGGTTGTCTAATCTGTGAAATTAAATTCAACCCTTTGGCTTGCTTGGCTGCAGAAAAGGTAAATTTTCTATTGTAAATCAGTGTCTGTGTAACTTGGTAAAAAGTTTACATTTCCGGTAACACGATATTTTGTAGTATTAGGAAATATGTATTGCGCCGGAAAGAACATTTATTAGCCTTTTTCATGCAGCTCATCTTTAACAGCTATTGTTGCAATAAATAAATTAAGAAATTTTGCTAAAATAAAGTAATCTTTTATAAAGTCAAGCATTTTTTAATTGCGGATTGGATACAAAATAAATTCCTACAGGACTTGAGATATCCACTAAAAAAGGTTTCTCAATCATATACAATAAGATATATATTATGTATTATATATATAATATGAAGTTGTAGAATTTGTAACATCGGTAGCTCGAGGTTAGTGCGTTGGACTGCGAGCTGAAAAGTCCCAGGTTCAAGCCTGAACTGGGGCTAACAACATCTTTTCATAGAAACAATATTCTATAAACAATTTTTAATAGAGATTATAAAATTGACGTTTAACGCATCATGGGAGTTCTAAAACTGCAGTCGTGTAAACCAATGGGAAAGTATTATGAATCGGCTCTAGTTCTGTCCCTCTATATATGAAACCAACCGGCAACTTCATCCTTTAGACATAGCATTGAACTGATTTTCCACGTCATTCAGACCTCTAGACCTATCACTTTACCTCTTCCTATGACAACGCCATGTAGCTACATTTGACATATATTTCATGAACATTGAGACGGGCATATGGTCAGTATCCAGATGTATTGCATTTTTATTTGAAAGGTTGACAAAATCTCTACAAATTCTCCATTTGTTATATTTTCTACTATTACACCAAATCTAATGAAAAATCTTTGAAAAACTGATATTAATGAGATTTTGAAAACATAAGTCGTCGGAAGGTCAAGACAGAAAATATTCCATAAAATACCATTAAAAGTGGTCAATGAAATTACATAAGCTCGAAATACAAAAAATTCAGTGACAATTTTGTGACAATTTGTATTATTTTTTCATCAATTCAGTACTTATTAAAGAATTTGGCCAATAGAATTTGATTAATATCAATAAAATACAACTAAAATTCAAGAATTTATCATCTGCATATTAAGAAACCAAATTACTTAGTTATCAAAAAAGTGAACAAGATTTATTCTTCTGGAATTTGAGATGTTAATTTATTGATTATTAAAAACCAAAAATAATACGCAAAAAGACTACGTGTATATGTATCTGTTGTTTTTAAATCGATCTTTCTTTGTCTGTAATATTCGCTCGTATGCTTTGTTTTGTGAGGTCGCCAGCTGTTTGTTAGTGTGCTTGTCTGTACGTTGAAAGTAACTAAGACCAATTTTCTAGATATTCAAAAAAAAACATTAAGAACAACTTAGTTACTTTTGGATAGCTAAGGAATAAATTTCTGCATAACAAGAGTAATTCCACTTAGTTACTTTTTTGACAACCAAGAAATAAATGTCTGCATAATAAGAATAATTACACTTAGTTACTTTTACTTGACAACTAAGTAGATGTGTTTCTTAAAATTAAGAAACGGAACAATTTTCGCTGTATATCACTCCTTATACTTCTTGATTCCTTAAGGATTTTAGAAGTTTGTTCCCTCCGTGTAGTTAATAGTATTATATGAGGTATTTGAGTTTTACCAATAAGTTTTTTTAGTTTCTCAGTAATAGATTTTTAACTGGCAGACCGACGGACGTACAGACATTGTTTTATTGAAAATCACAAATTTTATTTAATGCAATTCTTAAATAACATCATTGTAAACGAATCATTTCTTTTGTACAATATAATAGGACTTTTAATAATTGACGTAATAAATATTTATACACTCACAATAATTTCTAGGACTGTTTACGAAATATTTTTCGTATTTTCCAATTTCGTTAAATACTCGAAAAATTCGTAGAATACACGAAACATTTTTAATTTCAATTTTTTTTTTCCAAAATATTTTTTACGAACCATTCGTATATATTACGAATCACTATTCTAAAATTTAAAACAACAACAAAATTATGAATATTTCGTTTAAATTAGGAAACTTTCGTTAAATTATGTTCTATTACATTTTTTTTACGAAAGAATAACATATTTTACGAATGAGCTTTACATTTTACGAATAAATTACTAAACTTTCGTAAATTGTGAGGCTATATGTATAATTTTACGAAACAATTGTGTCTTATACGAATAATTAGTAAAAACAGAAATCCGCTGCGTCAAAAAGCAACTTGGAGCTGCATTTTATTTAATTGGTATCGCGGTCGGTCGCAAGCAGATAGTTATAAAATACAATCAGTTTTAAAATGTGTTCTGTGTGAGTTGTGTTTGTGTCAAAAGTGCAAAAGTATCAAATCAGTGTACAATATTTCATAATTTTATGAATAAATCGCCATTTTCATAGTTTTTAAACAAAGATTATAACGAAAGATTCGTAAAATGTTACATATGTTTTATAAATGTACGAATGATATCGTTAAAAGTACGAATGCTTTCGTAAAATGTACGAATATATTCGTAAAAAAGTACACAAATACTCAATAAATTACGAATCTTTCGTATTATGTACGAATTGTTTTCGTAGATAAAATCTACGAATAGTTTCGTAAAATAAACAATTAATATTCGCCTTTTTATCACAAAATTCTTTCGTGCATTTTACGAAATATTTCGTGGATCAATTTCATGAATTTTTTCGTGTATTTTAAGCAGATTTTTTTGAGTGTCCGCTGCTCGGACAATTGCCAAATTTTATGGTTTAAATGCCCTATTTGAGTGAAAATGCCTACTTTAATTTATTATTTTGCCCAATTTAATTATATCGTAATGCAACACTGCATCTCACATATCATTTCTATATAATTCTCTTGTCCTGATTTTGAAAATCAGCAACCTCCAATTTTACATGGAAACATTTTCTTCTCGTTTTATTGAGTAGTATAATTGAACAATGATTCGTTTCTATTTGGCAATAATTAGTATCAAATTGTACATTTCTTAATTATTTGGATCAAATTTTAATCTATTTTAATTTATCGCATGACATTTCAAATTTTAAAAGTATTCAACTTCTTTTAGTAATATAAATCAATAAACTCAATTCTAAAATTTTCCTAGATTTTTACGATATCATAAAAACATGAACAAATTTCAAATTTAAATTTAAACATGTTTATTACCAACTTGTGCCTTATTACATAAAACTGCAATATTGCAATTGTCATGTAAGTAACACTTCATAAAAGCAACAACTAATGACGATTCCCAGCGGATTTAAACAGGTTTTAACTTCACAATGCTGTCCAAATCAAATCAAAATCAAAACAACCCTATCCGCAAATTACGCAAACAAAACATCCCGATGGCAAACAAATGAAAATGGAAAAACATATTGTATATCAAACTTAAGTATCTCATATTTCCACAGCTCATCTAATAAACTGGTCGAAAGTCATAACGCATAAAAACAAATTGTACAGCCCACAGCAGCGAAATCACCAAATGATGAAACAATCACAGTTGATGAAACAACCAAAGCAAGGTCGAGATCACCCTCTGCGAAATGCACCCCCTTTTGATTGCAATACCAGCGAAGGATATGGATATGCATTCAAATTGAATCCCGTGGGATAGTTTCAAAGTACAAATAAATGGCATCGACACAAAATACCAAGGCTGTCACTTGAGAGGAATAGCTTCAGAAAAGCTTTGCAAGCACTGGGCACAGGTTCAAATCCGCTGCCATTTGAAAATTAGATTTTAGATGAGATGGGATGAGATGAGGTTGATGCTAGTGTAAGGATCATCCCCTTATAATAACAAACATGTGCCAACTCCGACGTCAAGCACCGGAAGCTGTCGGCTATTGGACGCCCGTATGCCGGGCATAAAGTAAAATCGGAAACGACAGAGCGTGGGTAAAACTTCGCGCAAGGATATTTGGGGTGGTGGTGCTGCTGATTGCAGTGAATGAGTATCGGCGCCTTTTAGTTCTATTGTAATTGAATTTATTGATGCCGTGTCCAGTTCTCACGCAGCCAGGATAAGCATCCTTGGTTACGCTGGGTGTGTTGTGGCTCAGCTGCTGGTGCATTTTTATTGAAATTAGCGCTGCGCCGGACATGGGAATAGCTGGCGAGATGTATTGAATAGAATTATGTATAAAATGTTAATCTAATCTAGGGAGGGTGTTTTTTTTTATTTTGTTTTGATCGCATTCGATTGTCTACACTTTGGCGATGCCATTTGTAAGAGACAATTGCAATATCGATGATGTTTTATTTGCGTTTTAGTTACAGACAATAAATTTGTTGGCATAAACAGCGGTTCGCCATAGGGGCGAATTCTCGAGTGATGCGGTATTTGTGGGAATAATTTGGCAAAGGTCAATAACAATTGTGCAAACTAGTAATGGTACAGGTCATTTAGGTATTTAATATAATAAATTATGTACTCAAAAAGGAAATCATTTTAAATTAAACAATATATATATCTAATTGGTTGTTGATTAACTTAGCATTATATGTTATTAGAACGTATTGAGAAAAATTATTTAGTAATAACTGCAAAATCAAGGACATTTATAATCAATATTCAAAGATTAGATTATATTGACTTCCAGATTTACAATTATTGTAATTATTATTACAGTTAAGTTTAAAATTTACCCTGTTAGGATATGGATTATCACGGACAGAGCATGTTGTTCTTGTAGGTGGTCGGAGTGAGACAAAGAAAAAATCAATGAACAGTTCTCGATCACTATCGTAGTTGAAAGAATTATAACGAAATTTGATAAACATATAAATTAACGGAATAATATCTAATAACATTATAATTAAATTGAAAATATTGTATGATATTTAAAAATATACTGATTTAATTGCGGATTTATATGAATTTACCTTATTAATGTTTCTGTATAAATAGAATTTTTTCATCCATTTTTCAACTTCACGGAGGGAAAACAGTTCTAAAATCCAGAAGGAATCAAGAAGTATACGGAGTGATATACAGCTAACCGAAAAATTCTTATTTTCAAGAAATGGATTTTCTTAGTTGTCAAAAAAAGTAACGAAGTAGAATTATTCTTGGATTCAGTTATTAATTTCTTAGGTATCAAAAAAGTAACTAAGAAGAATAAGTCTTGAATTCAGTTACTAATTTCTTAGGTATCAGTCTGTCAGCCCCATCTGTTTGTTCGTGTGTCTGTCTGTCGATATGTTGAAAGTAACTAAAAGCAATTATTTCGAAGCTAACATAAAATAAAAAAAAAATATAGTCGAGTTAATTCAATATCGATGAAAACAACAACAATACATGAACACGTGTTCTTTTTGCGAAGACTACAGCAACAATTTTGCGTGTTCTTTTTGGTTTTTAATAATCAATAAATTAAACTCTGAAAATCCAGTTAAATAAAGTTTGTTTACTTTTTTGACAACTAAGTAATTTGCTTTCTTAATATCCAAATGACAAATTCTTGAATTTTATTAGTATTTTATTGATATTAGTCAATATCTACTATTTTTCTTTCTAACCGAATTCTTCTCGAGTTTTAGAATTTTATTTTCTTCCGTGTGTCAAATGTAAACAATAATATTTTTACATGTAAATACAACATTTTCATATATAAATTTATTCATTCTAAACATAAATATGTTTGAACGAAAACAAAAATATATATGAATGTCATTATAATATTTTGCAATGCAATAATAATAATGTTTACATAAAGCTCCAAAGATATATGTTATGCCTGCAATGTATGTTTGTTTGGGGAACCCTATTGTTTGTACCGTGTAAGGTAATGTAAAAGATTTTATGGAAATCTTTTGTAGAAATTTAGGAAAAGATCATGGCATTCTTTTGGAAAGAGTGTAACAGTGGTAAGTCATTTTGAGAAAATGTGTATTAAGCAAACGGTAATTTAAAAGGTTAAATGTGAAATAGAATTTCGGTAAATATTAAATTGAATATTTGTACTGCATATTTCTCAAATCAGAGTGTAATAAACAGAACACTCAGAAAAATACTATAAAATCAATAGTTTTTTGCTATTAAAATTAGTCAATAGGATAAATTATTATTTTAATTTGTAAATGCCATTTAATACCACAGAATACTATTAGGTTAGGTTGTACTGGCTGCTACATGCACACTTATACCAAAAGAATCCATTGTGATACCAGTGATCTATTTCCAATTAAGCTAAGAATATGTTTTATGTCGATGTTAGAAATAATTTTCAGATTTCCTAGGAAGTGATAGCCGAAACATTTGTTCCATTTGTGCGAAAGAGCTGGGCATGTACAAAAGAATTGTAGGGTGGTCTCCTCTTCTTCCTCGTCCATACAACTCATACAAAAGGAGCTCGTATCTAGTTGTGTGTTTGCCTATTATACAATGACCAGTAATAACTGCAATCATTGTGCTAAAATCTTTCCTAAAATCTTTCCTAGGAGTTGTTTAGAGCTATTTGAGTCTAATTTAGGCCAAACTAGCGTATAGTTTTTCACAGAAAACACTACATCCTACCTTATCGTCCAGCTTAGAGCCGTCGGACATTTCAAGGCAGTTTCCCGTTGTAAGTATTTTTAAGTATACTTGATAACAGAAAGTTTACTGTCCAGCATTAAGCCTAGGTAATTGTCAGAGTCTTTGAATTCAAAATTTACTAAATTTAGGACTGGTGGAATCTTTTATTTCCTCGCGAATAACGCTAATTTTGTTTTGGATCGGTTTACCGCTAACCCCAGTTAGATAGTTGTCTTAGACCAAACAGCCATTAATGCAACTTCATCCGCGTAAGCAATTACATTACATTAAATATGGCCTTAGCTAGATTTGTTCCGCAAATATGGACTTTTTGGCCAGTTTTTAATGTATATAAACATTAAAATCATAAATGCGGTTTGTTTTTATTCGACCTGAAGATAGAGTAATGCAAAAAGTAATTTGTCGGGTTCTAGGTCTATCAAATGCAATATGTATTTTGGAAAAAGTCTATAAATGTTGAAAATACAATATATGTAACAACAGCTCTACAATCAAAAAAAAAATCTGTAACAGTAGCATAAAAAGGTTGCTAAAATAGCAAACATGTTTGCTGAAAAGAGGAAAATGCCGTATTTAGCTGAAACAACAAACGAAAGTTTTTTTCATCAGAATAACTTTTTTTGTGCAGACAACTTTAGCTTTTGTAACTAATTTTTCGTTGTTAACCCCAATTCATAAAAAAATACAAAAAATATATTTGTATTATTAGCTGCGTTCCAGTGGTTTTTGATCCTGATCCGTAGATCATTTTCATATACAAAATCAAAACAAACAATTAGATCCAGGTTCGTTTTTGGATCACTTACTGATCTGGTACTGTACGTATCAAAAGAAAATTTGTTTGTGGTGATGTTATGCTATTGTGAATAGCACTTAAAAAGAAGAAGAAATCGTGTTGAAAAGAAAGGGCAGATGAAAACAGTGCTGCCAAATTTAGTAAAATAGAACCGATGGCGTTCACGTGAAACAGATCTGGATCAAGTACCACGGGAACGCAGCTATTATTACGTGGAAGAAATATTGGTTTTAAAACAATTGCTTGTTCACAGAAAAAATTATACCTCATATTGATGAATTCCGTTCTTCAAACCAGGATTCATTGTATTGAAGAGCCATTCATAATATTAATGACTAACGCCATCAATGTTATGAATGCTATCATAAATATGAAGAACGCTTGGTAACTGTCGAAAAAGTGTTCTTCAATATGATGAACTGTATGTGAGGAATACGTTTCATCATATTAATGAACCAAAATATAAAATACAACATATATATTCTTTATATTGAAGAATGCTGTTCACTAAACCAAATTTCTATCAACATATTTTTTTTTCGTTCATGTTTTGCCGTACTTCTCAATTCTCAAGTAGTTCTTGTGTTATTTATTATATAATGCTTGCTCGACATGCATAAATTAGTAAAATGTTTTATAATATATTTATTATAATTACAACTTTTTGTTAATAAAAAGTTATATTTATAAAAAATATATTTTTGAAAAAAAAATTTTTTTTTTCGAACATTTTTTTTTTTTTTTTAATTTTTTTTTGATTTTTTTTTTCGAACAAATTTTTTTTCCGAAAAACTTTTTTTTTACATTTTTTTTTTGGAACAATTTTTTTTGTCCAAATTTTTTTTTTGGAATAATTTTTTTGTAAATTTTATATTTAAATAAAATTTTTACACTTTTATTCAAATTATTTTATAATTTTTTTTTTTTTTTTTTTTAAATATCATGAACAAATTCAATAATATGAAAATTCAAATTCATTGTATTGAATAATTTGTTCATATATAATGAATGTATTCATATATATAATACATTCATTAATATGTCATTTAATGAACGGTGGTATCAATATGATGAATCTGGTAGTTGGTGAAAAAATTCATAATATTTATGAATAAATTCATCATATTGAAGAATTTTTTTTTCTGTGTTATAGTCTACGAATTATATAAGCATTAGCTGCAGCGTACAAAAATGCCTCGTGACTATGGCGCCATCTAGTGCTTGTTTGCTACACCTAGCAATATGCATAGCAGGGACACTACACGTTCTTGTATACACTAAGTTTCCTAAGCAATCATAGTTTGCTATTAATAGCAAACTATTTACTTTGAGTATAAAATACAAATATCATACTCATTTGTTCTAAAAATGGACCTAGCCATTTATGATTATGATTACGAATTCGTCATTTGATATTTTCTATAATTTGAGTAGAATATAGTTTCAATTTATTAAACTAATCTGACAAAAGCTGATGCTAAGTTATAGACATGAGTTGACGGACCTACGTACAAATGACGGTATTAAGTACATTTCATAATTTTGGAAGTTTTCGATTATGTAATTTTGTCCTGATAAATAAATAAGTAGCGCGGTAGCTCGCGGTTAGTGCGTTGGACTGCGAGCCGAAAGGTCCCTGGTTCAAGCCTGGACTGGGACTAACAACATCTTTTCACAGAAACATTTTTCTATACCGCGCTACCTCTCGTCAGTAAATGGCAAAACTCCGAGAGTAAAAACATTGCCTATGAAAAGCTCTCACCCGCAGTTCGGATTCGGCAATAAACTGTAGGTCCCACCATTTTGAGTACAAATATAACACGCACAGCTCAAAATGGTGAGAGAGCTCGGCCGAAGTTCTATACAGGACTGTAGCGCCAAACTATTGATATTGAAATAAAAACAAATTTGTGATAAAATTTAACACATTTAATAGATTTAAGTATATGAATTAAAAAAATATTATAATCCATTGGGGTATTCGTTTAAAAAAAGTCATCGTTGAACAAGAGAGATGGCTTGTAAATAAAAGAAATACTTTATATGACGTTTAATACAAATATTGATAAATAAAAAAAAAGTTACTTAAATTATGGACTTTTTTATTTTTATTTATAATACCCGTGTTTTCCAACCTAAATAACATATGCGTAATTTCATAGTCAAATACAGAAATCTAATATTAGAAAACTGTTTGTGTTGTAATAATAAAGCTAACTGAAGTCCTGAGTCACCCCTGTTCACACTAAACACAGCTTAAAGTAAAACGTCATACGTAGAAGATGAGGCACCAAGTGCGTCATTCTTCGAATTGAAAAATGAACGAAAAAAAAGTAACATTGATAGAACGCCATACCGTCTAACAAATGCCAAGTTAAGCCGGTGTTTGAACAGCAACTCAATAAAGTTTTTAATTTCTTGGAATACAAGTTTTTTTTCTGTTATTGTTTAGGGGAAGTTCGACGCAATGAGTGGCCAACCATATGAGACATATATAAAAGTAACAAGAAGACGTGAAAGAAATGCAGGGACCGTGGAAACTTTACTTCGCACCTTATTACTTACGTACCCTACCTGGAAAACCACCCCGATCAACTGACAGACAGACCGACAGACAGATATGTAACAAGTCCAGGTGTTTCGAAAACTTCCTCCGTGCCATATCGGCTGTTGGAAAATTGCGCGCCCAATTCTCAAGGTGTTGCTTCGTTTCTTTGCTGTCTTCCAGGAGAAACAATTAAAGACTTTTTAAGATGTTGCCTAATTCTACTTGAGCACGTGATGGCAATTTAGGTATTTCCTCAGATTGCGAAATGATCATTAATTATAGTGAGCAATTATTGGTTGTACGGTACGTAAGTGAGTTGTCTGATGGGTGAAAATATGATATTGCCACATTTTGTGTTTGTCTTTTGAATATGTTTTGGTTTGTTTGGAGCAGCTGCATTTTCTGCCATTGATTGAGTTTTCTTGACACACGTGCGTATTTACATAAGTTTTTTTTTTTTGAATAATTTTTGAGCTCAAGTTGAGGGGGTGTCAACGCAAAAGTCCATCCAACTGTTTGCTGATTGACAATCGTGCTGTACAACGATGACGATCAGCGTCGAATTTGTGTCACTGATTCAAAGAAAAGCGTTTGTTATTTAAATTAATTTTTTTTTTTGCTTTTTTTTCACAGGCTTCATATTGACACAAGATAAGTGTTATAAGTCGCTGATATTTTAGGGGAATTTTTGTTATACTTGTCAAAAATTCTACTTAAGCAAAGTGATCAATAAAAATAAAATATTATATTTGCTTAATTTGTATAAAATATTTGATATTCAATTGAAAAGTCACCACCCGCTGATTGCTGGCACACTTTCTTTTAGAATTTCAAAAAAGAAAAAAATAATAATAATAATTACAACAAATATTTTAATCAGTACAGTAAAAAAAAGTCTCCAGCGATCAGCACTAATCAATATTAATAAAAATAATTTTCATTTGAAATACTACAATTGTTGCCACATTCAACAACAGCAATTGCAGCTGCAACCAAGCCAACAACTTACTGCCTAAACCCTGCAGCACAAAACGATACCAAATTTAAACACGATCGCGATCAACACCACCACGATACATGGCACAAATATTATAAATTATCAAATAATAAAACTTTTCCAAAGATTTTTGGTGCGATTTTTCTTTTGCATATTGAATTCACTACTATTTCACTTCCTTACAGCAATAGTTCTTTGTATTATTTTGGTTTTATTATAATTTTTAACATTGTTTTGGGGGCACGCAGTGTGGCGCGCCACCATTAATAATTCCGCATTAGTCATCGAGATCGCGATATTGCGACGATCTCTGTTCGGCGGCAGGCACTTGTCGAACTCGTAATTCGTATGGCTGCCACCGCTAAAAGGCAGCCAGCCAGCCACTTGTGCGCCAGTGTTGCCACCATTTGTTGTTGGTGGGCGGTGCGGCAGAGCATTGTAAAATGTGGTTACATGACTTTCCAACGTGTTTTGCCATTAAATGTTGACAAATAAGAGGTCATTTATTGTTTTTCCGTAAAAATATTACATTTCGTATGCCATAAGTTTTGAACAGTTAAACAAAAAGGAGTGAAAAGAAGGAGGCACCCAGTGGCAGAAATAGGCGCGCTGACAAGTACGGGAACGGTTGCTGCCACCGTTAGAGGTCTTGCAGGCAGGCATATTTTTCTTTGTTTTTGTTCTTCTGAAATTTCTATGCAAATGAGCGAAAAGCTGTGGCGATCAATGATGATAAACGAAAGGCACTGCAAAAAATATATGCGAACATATTTTGAACTATTTTTAAAATATTTAATTTCAAATTTTTAAAAATCGCAGAAAATAAATAATATTAGTTAAAATTTAAATATTTTCAATCTGCGAGTTTGTCTAAATTGAACGAATAAACTAAATTGTCGATCGGTATTTGGTAATAATACACACAGTTAGAGATTTGTTGTGCCAACCAACTCTTTGCTCAACCAACTTATTCGGTTCTCTCACCCGCTTAGTCGGTTGTTATTGTCAAAATAAAAATAAGTTTGTACTGCAACCGATTTCGAACTGTTTTAGAACAATTTAGTACAAGTTTAGAACCATTGGGAGTGTGTATATACTAATATTTCATGGGCTAATATGACAAATTTGAAAACTATTTGATTTAACCCAATCAAGTTAGTTGGTACAACTAACTTTTTCATTCTCATACCAAAAGAGGATTTTTCTGTTTGCAAATTTTATTATATTTTATTTTTTTCAAATTATGTTTGTTATTTTTACATACTGAAAAAAATCCTCTTTTGGCTTAGTGGAACAAAAAAGTTAGTCGTAGCAACCAACTTGATTCGGTTTAAAATAATGCGAATAAATTTGTAGGCGGAACTGCAATATTCGGTTGGTGCGTGAAATTGTATCATGTACACGCACCAAATTGTTCTAAAAATGTTCGAAATTGGCTGTAGTCCAAACTGTAACTCTCTGAGTTTTTACTATAAGAACTGACTAAATGGTTGAGAGAACTAAATAAATAAAAAATCTTTTAATCTTTCAAACTAGAACAACTGACTAAATGGTTGAGAGAACTAAATAAATAAAAAATCTTTTAATCTTTCAAATTTTAAATATATATTGGATAAATTTATATTTTGAAAAGTAGAAAATATCACATGCTTTTAAATTCTTCTGCGTGTAGCCTAATAGTATGCAATGCAAATTAAGTTATCAACAACTGACCAAGGTACCCTACAGCCACAACTACGTATAAACAACAACACAATCGAACTTCTGTGCGCAAACTTTTGTCGGCGGTTATGGTGGTGTAGATGATAATGATGATGTTGTTACTGTTGCAAAGTAACAACGCACTGGCGGCAACCTATTTGTTTATGCAACCCACCTAGTTGGCTAATCAGCAAGAGCTGGCAACACAGATTTCAAGCGACTAACGGCTTGGCAGCCAAAACAACGAAGAAACGACCAGCCGCCTGTTAACTGATTTCAGCAGATCGCACCAAGATCGGCAAAACGATGTTGTACCACCAAAGGGCGCTGGAAGTAGCGTCACAGCATATGTGTTTTTCTTTCCGAGTTTGGATATTTTTTGTGGTTTATACCCAGTCTTTCTTTTTTGTTCTTTTGCTGCTGACTAGGTTAACTGTTAAAGCTATTTTCGCGCATGGTTTCACTTGATTTGAATTCGACAAAAAACCAAATGTATTTGGCCAAAAGCAATGTGTACCAGTGGTTAGTAACAATTGCAAAGGAGATGATCGTGTGTTATCTAAGCGCTGATCGTAGGGACAACGAGTCGTAGATTTAGTGTGAGATATGAAAACGAAAATTTAAGAGAACCATGGTAATTTCTTTCTTGCTTGTTTTACCAATTCAATATTATTAGACATTGCATATTTTTGTTGTAGAAGTAAAACTTACTGAATACATTTTTTTAAAAGTGGTTTCGAATAAATAACAAAATTAGCATTTTAATAAATTACACAATTATGTTTCTAAATGCGTTGAAAATTATCTAATAATAAGAAGAACCAATAAGAAATATTAGGTCATATGGAAAATTTTAAACTAGGAACGATGATTCACGATGTGACACTGAACAAGGCTATGTATATTTTGCCTATTTTGCCACACACCTCCTTCTGTGTTGTTTAAATGTGTAGAATGCAAACATTTCGACCATCCCATTCAATAACAGTAAGTCTACTTAAATGTTTTTAATTTCTGTATATATTTAGTATATCTTTTCCAGTATACCCAATATATCATTATTCAGTTTTAGACATCTGCACAAGTGCTTTTAGAACCCACTTCAAGACATTCACCTTGTTTCAAGACATTTACTGTCGTCAACTACATGCTTGAAAATCAAATTAATGTGTTGCTCACAACAACAAAGCACCAAGTACTGTCAAAACAAAACACAAAACAAAACTGCAGTGAAAAGGTCAATGATGATGTGCAATAAAAATTATAGTACTGAAATGAACTGCTTATGACACCAAGTACTTAGTGCATTTTTCATTTTTTTATCATTCTTACTTTAAGGAATTTTCATTAATATTGAAATTAAAAAAAGAAAAAACAAAATTCAAAATTAAAAATGATATAAAAAACATCGTTTTTGTAAAATCGTTTTTGCAAAAATAATGTTTGTTGTATTTTTTATTAACACCTAAATACCGACAACAACATTCCTGCCGTCGAACGCCGAGCGGCGGATTTGTTGTTGTTTTCAATGTTTTTACTCGTCACTAGTTGTGCTCACTCGCTGCACCCACTGTATTCGTTGCATGTGCAACGACAGTGTTGTCGTTTATTTTTGTTTTTCAAAACATTGAATGTTTTGAATGGCTTGATGTTTTGACAGTACTGGACACCAATGAAACAAATACTGCAGTTAAGTGAAGTCGTTCAGAGACACTTCACCATAATACTGTCGAGTGTCATTTGCGAAATGAATTCAAATCTGTAGAGTGCAGTAGTGCATATTTGCAGAGGAAACTTCAAAACCATTTGTGCAGATGTCTATTCATCATAATACTGTCGACTGTTATTTGAAAAATTCATTCAAAACTGTAGAGTGCAGTAGTGTGTATTTGCAAAGGAAACTAAAAAAACATTTAAGCAGATGTCTATTCAGTATATCTGCATTTATATCCAGTCAAATTTGGATGCAGATCGGTCGATCTTATCCAAAGTTATAGTCAAATAAAACTAAATCAAATAAAACATACAATACTTTTGAATTTTGCATGTTTTAACTTAAAAATATGTGAATTATGTAATATTCTTAGTGAATTTTAGCAATTTTTGATTTTGAATAAAAACCCAGTATGCCATTTGTTTCGATATCGTTACGAGATCAATACAAGTAGATGTTGAAGTCACGCGATATCGGACACAGTCTCGTAACAATATCGAGCGTCAAATTGGACCTAGATGATAGGTAGTTGTTGTACGAGAAATGTTTCTAATCAGATATCGAAGGAAAAAATAATCAAAGTTCGAGATTGGTTCGTAAAATATTGCGATATCGAAGTGATAAATGTTGAAATAAAGTAACTTGTCAAAGAATTTGAATATATGAGAATTTATAAAAATTCTAATCAATTAAGCAACGAGATCAAACGTTTTTGTCGAAGTGATTCGAGAAAGCTTTAAGGCATTGCAAGAGTCCGAGACATGTCAGACTGGGAATGCTTTCTAAATTTTGGGAAAAACGTTAAAAAAATACCTTTTTTTTAGAAAGTTAATTAAAAAAAATTGAAGGCTCTCCCCTGAAAAACTCGACTTGAAAATATAAAGAAATAAAACCGGGACTAATAAGCGTTTCGCTGATCTTTTAAGGTTCGATTTTCAATATTTTGAAAAAAATACACTGCCCTTGTTTAGAAATTACAAATTGTAGAGTTCCGGATAATAAATTGGAAAAGGCGCAATAATCAAGAAAATATGAGAAGTGCATATTTTTGAATCGCCGAATTTATGAAAACTAAGAATATTATAGAATATTATGGTAGTGTAGATTTTATAGTATTATGACAAATTCGCACGATCACTTTTTGACGACAGCTGAGGTTTATTTTAAATGCCTTTCAGAATGGCTACAACCCGCTGTGTTTCCGCCAAAAAGCAAAGCAAAACAAAACAAAACTTTTCGGCGCAATAACAACAAGTTTTCGCACCTTGCTGGCAAGTTCACGATCAACACGACGCCGATCATCGTCATCACTGGTTGCATAAAATAGCAAAAACTTTTTGCGACGCAACAACCACCAGTCTGCCAGCCACCACCAGTTACAAGGGGTGGTGGTCTACGTGCCGAACGTGATTCTTTCGATCCTAAACTTGCCTGCTGCGTCTGGTATTTTAAAGGGTACCTGCGCCACGATCAGCAACATGCGGCGGCAACTGTTGATGCAACCACTTCCACCACTACCACTGTGAGAACTTTTCCGATAACGCACGAAGCTGAACACGAATACAATGCGAATATTAAGCACCCTTAATTACGGGTAACTTAAATGGCCCAACCTGAAAACCACCCCACGTAGGCAAAGTTACATTCACACACTCTCTCTCTCACACACACATCACATGTATCCTTTAATATGAGTCACATGGCATATGTTGCGCATCAACTTCCCCTGCGCTTTGGCTCATTTTTGCATGGGACGAATGAGCGTCGACCGTCCGACCGACCGGCCGCACTTACAACCCATTGTTGCGCGTGGTACTCGTGATACTCGTGGCCCGGTGTGCCGCCAACTTTTGCGTATTTTAGTTAAAATTTTCGTTTTTCTTTTGTTGTTTTTGGTTTTGAACTGCGCAGCTGCTTCTGGATGCAGCGGCTTTTGATTTGAAAGCCTGGGAAAATATCATCACATTTAATGGTAGCTGCTATTTTAGGTAAGTTTTTGATTTTTGTGATTTATTTGTTTGATGAGGTGTTGTTTTTGGTACCTTTTTTCTAGTGATAATTGTTGTTGTAAACCTGACTATTTAAGGGGTGGTAACTGTACCTACATCACCTTGTATTGGAATTTTAGGTAACGTTACGTGATTGAAAAATATAAATGCGTAGATAGATTTTGGTTTTTTTAAAGAAAACATTCCATATAAAAACTATCAATTTTACAAATCATTTCAACTTTACAAATCATTTTTAAGTTTCATAATAAATTTAAAAATTATTTAATAAAATTACCTATCAAAATTTCCCGGTCTGCCATGTATTCTCAAAGGAAGTTATATAAAAAAACTTTAATATTATGATTTTATTCATAAATATTATGAATTTTTTCACCAACCACCAGAAATACTGCTTATTTAATATATAAAATATTATTTTGAAAAAACTTATATATATTTTTTTTTTTTTGACTTAATGAAATTTTTACAAATTAAAAAAAAAATCGAAACATAAAATTGTTTCGAAAATAAAATTCGTAATTAAAAATTTCAGAAAAAATAAAACAACAAAAAAAAATTTTTTTTGAAAACGAAATTTGTTCGAAAAGAAAATATTTTACTAATTTATGCTGTCGAGCAAGCATCATATAAGAAATTACATACTAGAACTACTTGCGAACTGAGAAGTATGGCAAAAAATTACCGAAAAAGATATATTTTGATTAATATTTGGTTTGATGAACAGCATTATTCAATATGATGTACATATATTTTATTTTATGTATTTGTTCATTTATATGATGAAACGTAGTCTTCACATACAGTTCATCATATTGAAGAACACTTTTTCTACCGGGAATTCATAACATTGATGTTTTGTAGTAATCAATGCTATGAATTGTTCTTCAATACAATTAATTATTAATTAATTATCGCTTCTAATTTTTAAAATTAAGCATACTTTTAATTTTACTGCAAGATACAAGATTAAAACAAGATTAAAACATTTTATGACATCGATATCGAAAATAAATATTACTCACTAGCTGTATGCAAGGATATGGAACAGTTTTATTAATATAAAAAAAAAAAATATTTATATCATGGACGTGCTCGCTGTGGTCATTTTTATACCCTACACTAAGAGTGAAAGGGTATATTCAGTTTGGTACGCCGTTTGTAACACCCAGAAGGAAGCATCTCCGGTATGGAAAAGTATATATATTCTTGATCAGCATGACCTCCTGAGTCGATTTAGCGATGTCCGTCTGTCTGTTTGTCTGTCTGTCTGTGGCGAGATCGGTCCATTGTGATCTATGATCCGACCACTTATATTCAAATACCTCATATAAAATGTACATATAAAGATCAATTTTTATGTATACGTGCTTAGGTAAACTTTTTTGGTCAAATATATATTGACATCATGCTCAAATACATGATAATAATGTTTTCCGGCGAAACGACTTGTGGTTCACAAAAAAAAAAAATCGAAATTCGGTACACCTACCCATTTGTAAATATGGGTATGAATGGAAATTCTTCAGCGATTGAATGTTTGTAGTTATTTTCAGGATTCGTATACCCTGGTAACCTATATATCACTTTGAATGGTAACCACACATATATGTAGGGTATTTATAGTTGGCTTAGACCGACTATAATTTTGATAATCCTAACCATCATAATTACACCTACTTTAAAATTTCCCATGTGATCTAACCTTCCCAACTGGTTTTTTATTGGTTTTATAAATGTAGTAACCAAAATAAAAATAATTCTCCGCCAAACAATTTTTCTCAAAGACAATTCGTTCTCAGACTGTGCCTCTCCGTAGAATATTTCGCCGTAGAATACTTCCCTGTAGAATATTTCGCCGTAGAGAGCTTCCTAATAAATCTTCCCCATATATTGTTACCCATAGAACGCTTTACCGTAGAATTCTTCCCTGTAGAATACTTCCCGTAAAATTCTTTACGGTAGAATGCTTCCCGGTAGAATACTTTCCCGTAGAATTTTTTCCCGTAGAGTTATTCCCAGTAGAAGTTTTAGTGTGGTGAGTTTCGGTGTGGTGAATTTTAGTGTTGTGAATTTTGGTGTGGTGAGTTTAAGTGTGGTGAATTTTAGTGTGGTGGGTTTTAGTGTGATAATTTTTATCGTGGTGAGTTTTAGTATGGTGAGTTTTAGTGTAGTGGATTTTAGTGTGGTGAGTTTTAGTGTGGTGAATTTTATTGCGTTAAGTTTAATTTTATTGCGTTAAGTTTAAGTGTGGTAAATTTTAGTGATGAATTTTAGTGTGGTGAGTTTTAGTGTGGTGAGTTTTAGTGTAGTGAGTTTTAGTGTGGTTAATTTTAATGTAGTGAATTTTGATGTGGTGAGTTTCATTTAACAATAAAAATTATTCGACTAAAACAAAATGTTCGAAAAAAAAAGTGTTGTTAAAAAAACTGTTGAAGGACAAAAAAAGGACGTAATGATCGAAAATAACAGCCATGTTCGAAAAAGAACGCAATGGTCGAGCACTATTTGAAATAAAATAATCGACTAAAAAACAACAATGTTCGAAAATGTTGAACGACAAAAATTGTGGACGACAGAAACAATGGTCGAAATTACCATTTTTCAAAAAAAAAAAATTGCCGAAAACAATGTCGAAAAGAAAAATGTTTATGGTTTTGATCTGTTTTTGTTTTTTTTTTTTTTGATATTTTTTTTCGTTTTTTATTTTTGCTTTTGCCAAAAACAATGTCGAAAAGAAAAATGTTTTTGTTTTTGATTTGTTTTTGTTTTTGTTTTTTTCTTTTTCATTTTTTTTTTCGTTTTTTATTTTTGCTTTTAGTTTGTGCTTATGTTTTTGTATTTTAGCTTCTAAATATTTTTTTTGTATTTGAGTTTTTGTTTCATGTTTGTAGCTGCTGTAAATGTCAAGTTATATTGTTTTGAAAGTTTAGGCTGTATAGGTGGTGCCATGCCCCTTTGTCCAATCCCGCCCATATATAGCCTATCGGACCCTATCGCATCTATTGTCAAAATTTTAAGAAAATCGGATCAGCCGTTTAGACGAACCTTAGTAGAAATTTGCCCGATGCGCAATCGGGAAATGATCGGGTTTTCGTTGGGTAAACCCTATTAGAGAAAATATGATCATTGCCTTTGCATGCACTTATCATGCTTACCATACCAGGGTTTGCATTATCTAAATAGTCAATGTTCCCGATCATAGCTACATTATTTGTTCCTCAGAACGAAATTATCATCAGCCAATGATCGAGATTTAATGAGAGAAACCCTATTATGCTCGGGCGCTGACAAGGCAATTGTTGGGTAAATAATAAAATGGGGAATTGCCCGATCAGTACATGATCATGGCCTGAGCTCAGTAAATGATCAGGACACTGCGTTACAAGAACATTATGGGCCTCGTCATATCCCGATCATCTCAAATAATGACATGATCACTTCAAGACCATGGCCCTACCAAAATTTCTACTAGGGAAGAAGCGGAACAAACAAACAAATTAACAAAGAGATTTATTATATTAATAATCATAGTATAGGATAATAAAGTTCATAATCAAGATTTTAACATTAAATGAAAAACTAAAATTTTGGAATTAATTAAAAAATTAAAATTTATGCGTTAAACTGAAACTTTGTGTTCGATGTCTTCTCGTCTTATAATTTGTAGACTCTTTTTGAGGGACAAAATATTAGAAAACATAAAAAGCAATAGTAATGTTAATAGATTATGGCTGTTAGTAAAATATGTTATTTTTGCTTTAACCGTTTCATTTGACTTTAACATTTTAATTCGTTTGGACAAAAAGTTGTGTATTAAGATATCGCGTTGTTTGTTTTCAAATATCATAAGAAAATCGATCGGAATTTGATCGAATGCTGAATAATGAGATAATTTTTAAAAATCACAAAATGTATTACTTAAATAAGACATCCTTGCTTCAAAAATCTATAATCATAAACTAAATTTGATAAAACAAGATTTTCGAACAATTTCGAAAATAAATGGTATTAAATTCATAAATATTCTGAAAATACAAACGAATTGCTTTCGTTTAAATGAATTTTCACTAAATTCACTTAAGACGGTGGCAGTTAATTTGCGTAAATTATTAAATGACTCCCACCTTTTAATGCTTGGCCAACATAATGCCATTTGGCTACCACCAACATGTGGTCAGATGTGAGCACTAAGTGGTCGACAGCAAAACAGAGACAATTTAAAATAAAGCGCACTTTGTTGCAGACTTCAAAAACAACATACAAAAAAAACAAACAACATTAATGACAATGTTAACGTCAAAAGGTAGGAAACCTTTGTTTATGCTCCAAATTGACACAAGCGTTTCGTAAGTTTTACACACTTTCAGGAAATTTATGAAAATGAAAAAAATAAAATTTAAAAAAAATAAAAAAAAACTTCCAAACTACTCGATTAACTGTTGACGTGTTCGGGTTACGTTAAAGCTACTCTTCGACCCCCCGGCCCCATCAGAGTATCATAAGTAACTGGGGCCAACTTTTAATTTGGCTACGAAAAACATATTAACTAAAACCACGTTTAGCCACCAAGTTTAAGCAAAGCGATCGCATAATCAACTTTTTAAAACAGCTACATTTCGACGCTTTGCCGACAACCGCAACTACAGCTGCTCCAATGCGGGTGTGTTTGCAGTCAGCGGCACCCTCAACGGTACCACCGCCCCCGTCACCATTACCGTCTCCATCATCATAACCCTCACCGCCTCGTCCTGTGCAACTTGTTAATGGTTCGCGCTGAAAAAAAAAAAAAACACCCGCACCTGGTCGATCGTCAAAATGTTTACCATCGAGTGGTCAATACAGAAATCGCAAATGTCTGGGCGCTGGACAGCGCACTATATACATGTAGAGCTTTGTATGAATGTCTGTCTTCAGTTGTCGGGGCGTATGTGTGTGTCTATCTATCTATATGTCTGTCTGTCGGACACAGTTGTTGGATTTGGAAATTTGTACGCAATTGGTGATTAGGTGAGTTGGTCACTAGGTTTTTCGATTACTTTTGGTTTGCTTTGTATTTTGTTTCTGCAGTATGATAAAGAACTGAAATTTTTTTTTATTACAAAATGTAATTTTTTAAAGATTAATACTATTTATTAATATAACATCTCTTGAAAAGCGACAACCCTAGGAGAAATTTTTATAGAGCCATGATAGAGAACTGATCATTGAATTGTTTGTTTGTTATACCCGATTACATGACGAACATTCATTTGTTTTATTATTTTTCCCGTTTTTTGTTTTTGATTTAATAAATTGTGGATTTTTTTTTTTGTGTTTTTTTAGTTTTTGTATTTTTGATATTTTTATTTTTTTTTATTCTGTTTTTGCTTTTGTTTTGTGATTTTATTTTGATTTTGCTTTTGTTTTCGTGTTTTTGATTTGTGTTTTTGATTTGTGTTTTTGATGTATTTGTTTTTGTATATTTGCTTATGTTCTTTTTTTATTAGTTTGCTGTCGTTTTAGTGTTTTTATACTGTTTTTTTTATGCTTTAACTTTTGTATTTGTATTTGTGCTTTTGATTTTGTGTTTTTATTTTTGTAATATATTTTTTTTAATATTTGAGTTTTTGTAGCTGGTGGAAGTGCCGAGTTGTATCATTTTGAAAGTTTAGGTTGAATGGGAGAGCCACGCCCCCATGTATAGCCTAAGTCACCCTCCGAACTCCATAGTATCCTCGTGCAAAATTTCAGTCCGATCGGTTCAGCGGCTTAGACGTGATGGTAGAACAAACGGACAGACGGACCAAGAGTTTTATATATATACTAGCTGGACCCGTGCACGACTCGTGCCAAGAATTTGTGGATGAAAGGATATGTAGCGATTTTATTAATATAAAAAACATTTTTATTATTTATATCACAGACCCGTGCTTCGCTGTGGAAGTTTTTTATTGGTTTTATAAATGTAGTAACCAAATAATAATTCTCCGCCGAAACAACTTTTCTCAAAGAAAATTCTTTCTCAGACTGCGCTTCCCCGTAGAATATTTCACCTTAGAATTCTTCCCTGTAGAAATCTTTCCCGTAAAATTCTTCCCCATTGAACGCTTTCCCGTAGAATTCTTCCCGGTAGAATTCTTCCCGTAGAACTCATCCCGGTAGAATTTTTCCCGGTAGAATTCTTTTCCGCAGAATTCTTCCCCGCAGAGTTTTTCCGAGTAGAAGTTTTAGTGTGGTGAGTTTTAATGTGGTGAGTTTCAGTGTGGTGAGTTTAGGTGAGGTGAATTTTGGTGTGGTGAGTTTTAATGTGGTAAGTCTTAGTATGATGATTTTTAGTGTGGTGAGTTTTAATGTGGTGAATTTTTTTGTGGTGAATTTTGGTGTGGCGAGTTTAAAGAATTTGGGATGGTTGTTACCCCGTTGTGATATTTCTTGTTTTGCTTTTGTTTTTGTGTTTGATTTTTGTTTTTATTTTTGTGTTTTTGTTTTTTATTTTTTTTTTGTTTTGAGTTTTTTTGTTTCATCTTTTTTGCTTTTGCATGTGCCGAGTTATGTCGTTTTGAAAGTTTAGGTTGTATGGTTAAATTTCAGTTAAATCGGTTTAGCGGTTTAGACGTGATGCTGGAAACAGACAGACAGACAGACAGACAGACCGACAGACTGACAGACGGATATATATATATATATATATATATATATATATATATATATATATATATATATAATATTATTGTTTGGCACTACAATCCTATGAGAACTTAAGCCGAGCTCTTTCACCATTTTAAGCTGTGAGTGTTATATTTGTACTTAAAGTGGTAGGACCTACAGTTTAATGCCGAATCCGAACGGCGAGTGAGATCTTTTCTCTCGTAGTTTTCCCATTTACTGTCGAGAGGTAGCGCCGTATAGAAAAATGTTTATATGAAAAGATGTTGTTAGCCTCAGTGCAGACTTGAACCTAGGACCTTTCCGCTCGCAGTCCAACGCATTAACCTTGAGCTACTGACGCTTCTTGGTTATTACCTTTTCTACTAAGTACTTAGTCTATTTTTACCGTGTACCACCGAAAGGTTCCACCGCAAATGCTATCACCACACTCGCAATGATTTGGTGATTAGCAACACTTTTTCCGTCATATTTTCTACGCGTTTAGGAAAATCCAAGCGAAATACAAAACCAAAACAAATATAACAAACAACAAATATAAAGAGTTCAAAAAAAAAAATAGAAAAAACTATGCCAACAAAAATCGCGGCAGCCGGCTTGTCTAACTGGCTAAATGTATGGAACCAACGAAATGGCTGGCGCGGGCAGACGGACGATTGGCTATATAAGTTTGAAACAGCCGCATGTGGCACATGTTTTCGAGCACACTTGGCTGCTGATACTACGTCGAACTTTGGAGCTTGACTTGGATAAAATATGAGGCACCAGACAACGATGACGATGACGACGGCAACAACAACGACGGCGGCGGCGGCTGCAGTGATTCAGTGCGAAAACACCCAAAAAATGACTCGTTTCTATATTGTTTTGTGTGCAGCAGCAGCCAACTACGCCGCCAACCTGTCAGAGTCGAATCTATGATACTCAACACCAGACGGCGCTAGCAGCAAACTCAATTTGAGCGAGACAAATAATAAAAAAAAAAAAATAAAAAAATGCAAGAAAAAAATATTGTCTACTTAAAGCAGCAAAAAGTTTTCATTAATGGCAATAAAAATAAATAATGTTGAGACTGTGTCAAGAAATTTTGGCATTCATAATGCATGAGCGGGCTAAGGTGTATTTACACTTTCGGAAATAAAAAAATTAAAATTATTATTAGAACTAACAAAAAAGTTTTATGAACAATTTTAAATATTGAAAAATGTTTAGTTTATGAAAACTATTAACAAATTAATTAATATTTTGTTTATTGCACAAAGCTGCGAAACTTTAAAAAATTAAGAAATAAACCAATCATAGCTGAACTGATTAAATATTTAAATTCAAAATAGCTTCCGAAATTTTTAAATTTAATGGTATGATCATGAAAATCAGTTTACATATGACAAATGGGACAGAAACACCGAATCTGATGTTAAAACTGTTTAATTCAAAAGGGCGGAATAGTAAAAACCACGGATTCCATAACCAATATTCGGCTGAACTGCAGTTTCCTGGCCACTTCACCAAACCAAATAAAAATTCCCAACGCCCCTTTAAAAAAAATATAAGTTCAATCTAATTTTGTCGTTCTCTCCCATAGAGATCCCAAAAATTTAAAAACGAGGGGGTGTTAAAACAGTCTTTTCAAGTGTATTTCGAAGGTCAACATATTTTAAAACAATTGCCACCATAAGCGACCAAATATTCATCCCAGTATTCATACTTTTCGCAAATGAAAATGGATTAGATTTGTATAATTTGGGGAGTAGAAATGAATAAAAGGTGTGGAATTGAAAATATTGCAAAATGAAAGAAAAGAGAATGGACGTAAATGAAGTAGAAAATTAAATGTAGGAGTAATTTTATGAAAAGGGAGTTGAAATATGCATTATTTTATTAGATTTCAAATATATTTATATATTTGTCAATTTTAAACATTTTTATTCATATTTGATTTTATGGATTTTCTATAATGCTCTTGTTTACATGGTGTTCCGTTCTATAGTTGGGGTGTACCTGGAACACCCAACGAAATATTCCAATTAACCATTGGCTGTATAAAAAGTCTTGATAAAGCTTTCACAAAGGCATTTCAGGCAGATAGCTGTAGTATAGCGCTTTTAAATAAAATTGCAACTATTATAATGTTGGCATCAATATAAAGCTTTTAAAGACCTTACACTGCTATAATACAGTTCACTTTTATTGTACAGCTGCAATTCAACATAAGCAGCTATTTAATTACGCCAAAAAGTTTGTATAAGGGTTTGACAGAGGTAAGAGAATTGCTTATACAGCTTGTGCGTTATAAGTTAAATGAGCTCTTCTACAACTCTTAATCAGAAATATTATACAGCTAATATGTTACTTGATATGTTGATACACTCATATCTTTAATAGTTATTAGGAAAATATAATAATGACAATTTATTTGGGACGCTATGAAATATTTCTCCACAAATTAAAAGCAATGTTTGCAAGGGGAGTAGATTTCAGGAAAAGGGAATAGCAAATGCTACTATCGGAGTAGATTTTAAAAATTCAAATGAAATGGAGTAGATCTACTTCGATCGGATTAGAATGGGAACACTGACCCCACCACAATCACTCCCCGACCCCTAAAATAAAAACTAAAATTTTAGAAAAGAAATTTTTCAAAAAAGGGACATGCAACGCCCTTCTCAATGAATGTGTGGATGCAGCCATATAAACAAAAGGTGATCATCGGTATCCCCGTGACCTCAAACTGCAGTTTACCCAATATTCTTATAAAAAAAATTAAGATCCCGCGACAAAATTTAATTCAATTTGTATATTTCATGTAAAGGGCGTGTCATTTTTTTTTTAAATGTTTGTGTGCAGTTCTACATAAATAAGTAAATAAATACTTCAAACCCTTTCTGAAACTTCGTTAAACTGTTCATTAAATTTCCTATGTCAAAAACTAAAAGGTTTTCAAATTCATATAAAATTATAACATTTTAGTAATCTCCATTTCATTTTGATAAAAATCGAAGATATGGACGGGAACCGGACAATTCGTCTTAAACAATTCATTGTATCACAATTCATTGTATCACAATTCATCGTATGCCCAAATTATCGTATGCACAATTCATCGTATCACATTTCATCGTATACACAATCATCGTATGCACAATTCATCGTATCACAATTCATCGTATACACAATTCATCGTATGCACAATTCATCGTATCACAATTAGTCGTATGTACAATGCATCGTATGCACAATTCATCGTATACACAATTCATCGTACGCACAATTCATCGTATGCACGAACCGAAACGTCAGATTTTTTGGAAAAAATGTTCGCCTGAGGTTATCTCTTATTATCACTTCTTCTATAAATGTATTATATCAGCTGTAGTTCCAATTAGATAAAAATTAAAAAATTTTCCAAAAAAATCGCGCGTTTCGGTTCTCGGATTATTCATCGTAAACAATTCATCGTATCACAATTAATCGTATCACAATTCATCGTATGCACAATTCATCTAATGCATAATTCATCGTATCACAATTCATCGTATGCACAATTCATCGTATGTTTTTGGCAAAAAACTTTCGACTACGGCACTTTCGCATTTTCACTTCAGCAATAAAGATCAAGTATTTTGTATAGCACAAAATGAATATTTTTCACCTGCATCGCTTTCTCGTCATAACTTGCCATATAAATGTTGTGTCCAAATTTGTTGGAAAAATTCATTCGATGAATTATATGGTTAATGAATTGTGGATACAATGAATTGTGCATACGATGAATAGTGTTACGATGAATTGTGCATACGATGAGCACAAAATGAATATTTTTCACCTGCATCGCTTTCTCGTCATAACTTGCCATATAAATGTTGTGTCCAAATTTGTTGGAAAAATTCATTCGATGAATTATATATTTAATGAATTGTGGATACAATGTATTGTGCATACGATGAATAGTGTTACGATGAATTGTGCATACGATGAATTGTGATACATGAATTGCGATACGATGAATTGTGCATATGATGAATTGTGTATACGATGAATTGTGATACGATGAATTGTGCATACGATGAATTGTGTATACGATGAATAATTGTGATACACGAATTGTTTACGATGAGCCGAACCAATATGAACACTCACCTCCGATACATATTTTATTTTATAAACGTCTCAATTCACTTCACAGCTGAACCATTTTTTTAGTGCACTTTTTTGCATAGCAAATTTACACGAAGAAATACGCACAAAAGTATAAGTTCATGTAATTCGTTATTTTATAATGTCTGCATTATTTTATTATTATCACTTAAATACCTTTGTTATTGCATGCAGTAATTTCAATTTCTATTTATATTTTACTTTACACTTTTAAATAAATATTAAACGATGCAAAAAACTAAATCATATTTTCACAACCTTCCGAAATGAAGACGCGCACTGAACTGTGCTTGATGCGCAAGAGTCAAAGAGAAATTAAGATGAGTGGGAGAGTAGAGTTTTTTTATATTGCACATGAATAACGGTATAACAGGTGGCATGCAAAAAAGCACAATTAATGTAAACAAAATTGTTGTTGTTGCTCATTATTAAAATGCATTTCTAATTAATATTTTAATGAGAGGGAGATGATTTTAATTTTTATTTTATTATTCTGTATTGAATAAAGTAAAATTTACTTAATTTAAATATAATTCAAATAATTTAAATGTAAAATATATACTATGTTTCAATTAAATAAAATAAAGTAAAATTAACGTAAATTGAATAAAATAAAGTAAAGTAAAAACTATATTGTGACAGTTGAAATAAATCAATTTAGTTTTCGCATTTGATATTCCAACAATAAAGTACATACAATATATATAAAATTTTATGTATAGTATATTGTGAATATTTCAAAGTAGATACTTATTATATTTCGGGAACTGGTGAAAAATTCAGCATTTAAGTAATACAAACTACAGCTTTGTCTGACAAAAATCTACGAAATATTTTGTGTGTATCTGACTCATAGTGCCTTTCAAGAATTTAATACTACAAATTTTGGACTATTAAAATTATATAATGTATTCTTTTTCAAGAAATACGTATAATTTTTTCTCGTTTTTTTTTAATAAATATCAAAATATTTTATAAAGTTATATTTTTGCAAATAAATTTTCTCGCAGTGCCTTGTCCAAAAACCTGCTCGCACGACTCACCCGCAACAACTCATATTATACATTTTCGAGTAGTAGATATTTTCTAGATTTATGTTAACCGCTTAAGCTGTTCATAATTGGTATATTAAATGATTTAAAAGTTGAATTGGTTTCGATTGGAGAAAATCAACAAAATCAATATTTCTATTTCTAACAAAATGCAAAAAATGAAACAGGCTTCAACAATAATTTATGCATCGTAGTTTTTGGTGGTCCATTAAAATGGTGCTTCGCAAATGTAATGCGAAAAACGTATTTGGCGGCTCGAACGATTATTCATTCATGCCAAGTGATATTTGCCAACAAGCAGTTAAGAAATTAAGTAATCGTTAGATTTTGTGATGTGATAACGAAAATGTTGGTGTGCTGGTCGGTCACCGGTCGGACGACATGGACACTGGAGTGAGGAATATGCGTTGATAGAGATTCGAAGCAGTTTAACAATTTTTAAGCTTTATTACTACTATTAAATATTAATAGAAAATAAGTAATTTAGTAAAATAAATTTCATTTTATAAATAACAATTCAACTTTCTAGAATCTTTCTAGAATCTAATTTATTTCCTCACCTTCTTCTTTGTTGTTTTCACAAATATTTCTATTAAGAATAAGACTAATTTCCATGATTACTAAAACCAAAACCCACATTTCCAACAGTTACAGCATTTTAATATTCAAAAATTTACGAATATACCGTTAAATATAGCGACAACTTTAAAAATGATATCTTTAATGTTTAAAATATATGCATTTCAGACAACGAAATATGCAAATTACAAAATATTTCAAGCATTTCATAATTTTCAGTAACCTTTGCTAAGAATGTGCTATACATATGTGGGGTTTGGGTAAAAATACCACAAACATTTAACAAAATTTAGTTATGCAAAACTGTCATAATAGGCAACCAAGCAGAAGTCGTCATTAACTCACCACTACCACTAATAGACGACGTGCATCAATGAGTTCCATGACTCGAAACGCACCCAATGCATTTCTGATCGATTTTAAAAATAAACTTTCAATGGGCGAGGCAGGCAGGCACGTGTTCACCCTCCTAAACTGAAATGCTAAAAGAAAAATACCTCTAATAATAACAAGAAAATTGGTTTTCTTTAAGAGTTCTGAGACAATTTCTATAACCATAAAATAACATTGTAACAGGTGATCGATCGTGAGGAACGTGGCAGAAATTGCTTGTGAGGTGTGTTTGTCTGGGGACTTTGTGACATGGTTGCTGGTGATAAATTGTCATTAAGAAGTAGTGAAAAATTTAAGTGGTAATCGATTGATTTTTTTTGGAATTTGATTGGGAAAAGTTGTAGTCTTCATTTTTGTTTTTAGCACGATACTTAGTACAAAAAAAAAGCTCTCACTCGCCGTACGGATTCGGCAATAAACTGTAGGTCCCACCACTTTGAGTACAAATATAACACGCACAGCTCAAAATGGTGAGAGAGCTCGGCCTAAGTTCTTATAGAACTGTAGTGCCAAACTATTATATTATTATTATTTAGTACAGAATGCAAAGGATTCTTGTGATTTTTGTTATTTTAAAGACCATTCTGTTGTTGTTGCGAAACAACTGTGAGATGCTGGAGAATATAAAAGATATCGTACACTTTCCCGTAGCGATATAGAGCGTCAAATTAGAACTACATGGTATTTGGATAGCGTCGCTTTCTTTCGTAGTTATTTCGATACGAAATCGAAAAGAAAAATTATCCACGTTCGGAACTCCTTCAAAGTTATTGCGATATCGATCTGATATTGGTTTGAACTAGAGATGGGCCTGTTTTTGATGGCACGGATACGCACGGACACGGTGATAGGTGACACGCACGAGCACGAATCCGACGAGTAAATTTACAGCCACGCAGGAGAAGCACGATAAAACACTAGATTTTAAAAGAGACGAAGAAACACGGAAAAACACGACAAAACACGAAAAAAGCATGGAAAAACATGAAAAAGAAAGCGAAACGTGGAAAATAATACCGGAACCGTTCAGATTTTTGGAACCAGAATCGTTACTAAAAAAGTGTTGAACCGGACTGGAATCAAAACATATATATTTTTTTCTAGTTGGAATCGGTACCTCTATTTTAAAAATATCGGAACCGGAACAGATATTATAGTCACTGTCAGGCAACGCAAAGAACCGGAATTGGAACCGTTTTTAAAAATGTATAAAACCGGAATCTTTTTTATTTTCTGAAGCTGAAAGTAAGGTTTTTTTTAAATTGTGGTAGAAACTATATTAAAAAAATTATAAATGGAAGCGTGCCTGATTTTGGAGGCACGGAAACGCACGGGCACGAGAGCAACGAGCACGCACGAACGCAGATTTTCGGGTGTGACACGAAAAAAGAACGGCACACGCACCCATCTCTAGTTTAAACATTCTGAAAAAAAACTGAATGTATTTCAAATTTCAAACATTAGAAGTGATAAAAGTACGATATCGTAATTTTGGTTGAAGTTAATTTGAGGAAGCTTTGTAAGTGCCTGACTGTATTTGCTTTATTTCAAAATTTTGAATTTTGAATATAGAATCTACAATATTGAAATATAGAATCAACTATCAATCCGAAATTTCCTAATAAAATTCAAGAATTGAATAATGAATATTGATATTGTAGGATCAAACGCACGGGCACGAGAGCAACTAGCACGCACGAACGCAGATTTTCGGGCGTGACACGAAAAAAGTACGGCACACGCACCCATCTCTAGTTTAAACATTCTGAAAAAAACTGAATGTATTTCAAATTTCAAACATTAGAAGTGATAAAAGTACGATATCGTAATTTTGGTCGAAGTTAGTTTAAGGAAGCTTTGTAGGTCCGGATATGCCTGACTGTATGTGCTTTATTTAAAAATTTTGAATTTTTAATATAGAATCTACAGTATTGAAATATAGAATCAACTATCAATCCGAAATTTCCTAATAAAATTCAAGAATTGAATAATGAATATTGATATTGTAGGATTGCAGTAATACGGTATGCATTTTGACATTTTATCCGTAAAAATATATATAATCGGTATTCAATATCATTAAACAGGCTACACTTAAAATAATATCTAGGACATTTTACGAAATATTTTTTCGTAATTTTTAATTTCGTAAAATAAACGAATAATTCGTAGAATACACGAAATATTTGTAACTTCATTTTTTTTCCATAATATTTTTTACGAACGATTCGCATATATTACCAATCAATATTCGTAAAATTAAAACTGCATAATAATTACGAATATTTCGTTTAACTTACGACACATTCGTTATATTATTTTTTATTACATTTTTTTACGAAAGCATAACATATTTTACGAATGAGCTTTACATTTTACGAATAAATTACTAAACTTTCGTAAATTTTGAAAGAAATCCGTTGCGTAAAATTGAAACTTGGAGCTGCATTTTATTTTAATTGGTATTGTGGTCTTATTTTTAAACAAAGTATTCGTGTATTTTACAAAAGATTTGTAAAATGTTTTATATGTTTCGTACGAATACTTCGTCATAAGTATGAATATTTTCGTAAAATACACGAATATATTCGTAAAAAAGCACACAAATAGTTAATATTTTACGAATCTTTCGGATTATATACGAATGGCTTTCGTAGATAAAATCTACGAATAGTTTCGTAAAATAAACAATTAATATTAGTAATTTTATCATTAAAAGTCATTTCGTGTATTTTACGAAATTTGTCGTGAACAAATTTCACAAATTTAGTCGTAAAATACACGAACGATTTCCTCTATTTTAATCAGATTTTATTTTGAGTGTAGGAAATGTCTAAAATTTAGATGCCAATTTGTTTTGTTATTGTTATGAGTTCATTGCGAGATGCAGGAGAATTCACACGATATCGGACCCGTTTTCGTAACGATATCGAGATATCGATACGTTCATTTCACGGTACTAGATTTTTCGAAATTGATATAGAAAAGAAAATAATCAAAGTTTAAGATTGCTTCGAAAAAAAATAACGATATCGATGTGATAAATGTTTATATTTCGAATTGTGCAGATAACGTTTTCGCTAAATCAAATTTTAGTTTAGACGAACTTCGATATTTTAGAATTGAATTAAAACGGGATTGATTTGGTTAATTTATCTTAATAAGAAGCGTACTAGAACAGTAAGAAACCGGTGACTACAAGATTCTAATCAAAACTTTATACTCAGTTTTTTTGATATTACCTAAAGTTTTTGAATTATTACGTAAAATTTATAGTATCGCGATTGATTGGTCATAACTTTGGTAATATTCAATCGAATTTCATTGGGTTTATTTCAAAAGTTGAAGAAATCTCAATGGAATTACGAACAACTCCTACAGAAAAAAAATGTCATACTATTAATAAGTTTGTTCATCAATGTTATTAATTTATCATTACGACTCAACCAATCACCAAATTCATCCTATTTATGAATCGTTCACAAAACCGTTATGAAAAAGTTCATAATATTGATGAACAGATCATGGTATTTATGAACTTTTAAACTGTTTAAAAATAGGTTTTTTTTTCATTTCATTATATTACTTTTTATATTATATTATTTTTTTTTTTTTTAACTAAACAACAAAGAAAACGATTTGCTATATAAGTACCAAATGACATACGAATAAAAAACCAAGAACTGTATTTGCCATCATCGACTATCGACGCGTCGCAACGAACAGTGAAAATAATGACGCATGACGCGTCAGTAAAATAATAATATATTTATAGAATGGTTAAAAATGGTTGCAGTTGCACACATACCTACCTAATTTGTGTTGTATTTTCTATGCTCCTTTTTGTATATGAAAAATAAACAAGAACATTTAAAAGAAAACAAAATTCCTGAGTATGAGGTCTTGATTAGGATATTGAGATCCGTCGGACAATTCTAGTATACTGTGAATATTTGAAAAACTTGAACATTTTTTGGAACTGATTTTTCCATATCACCGATTTGGCGACACCACTACGCTCTTTATTGTACACTCCCAAAAAGAAACGCATGTCATTAACATTTTTCACACCAAAGATTGCAACATAATATTTGTTTGTTTCCATGCATTTTGTGAAGATTTTGTCACGTTCAAGGCAAACAATATTTGATGATCATGGTCGACAATGTCATCGTGCTGCAGCTCCCATCGACTGACTACTGCCTCAAATATTATGTTGTTTATTTGTTTTTGGTTGTGACTATGTTTTGAATGCCCCAAAATAGCAACACTTGTGATGTTTGTCACAACGAGGGGTTCCGTATAGCTGGGCTCCACCATGTACAGCAGGTAGTATTTATTTGTAAAAAATCCTCTACAACAAAATTTCGCTTCTAAATAACGTGTCGATGTCTATGGCACAAGATTAATTGAATTGAAAAATCTCAGCAATTAATCTTGCTTAGGGTGGGCCTAACAGTAGGGCGGAGTTTTTGATTTTGTTGTTGTTTCTTTTTTTGGTACCACATTATTTTGTATGCAGATGTCTTTTCTTTAAGTTATTAAATTGTTTTTTAAGTTAATAATGGTGCCCTAGGCTCCAACATACGACCGCTTACTTAATTTGTTTATAGTCGGGAAGGTGCAATTTTTTGATGTTGAATGGATTTGTGTCTTAATGTCAGTTTATTGCGGTGCTGACGTTTATAATTATGTTCATATTTTTGTTTAATTACACGTGCTGTAAGTTGATCCTGCATTAATTTGTATTTTTAGTTAAGCGCTCGTGGAATTGAAATAAAATGAAAAAAATTTCATTTTTATAAATAAAATACATACATACAAAAATATTTAAATCATAGATGAAATTTTTGACAAATATGGTTAAAAGCATATTTGCCAAATAAACCGTGATTACGAAAAAAGCTAATAATTTTTATCGTCCATTTTGTTGAGTATTTTGTTGAGTATTGTAATTATATCGTCACTGTGCTTTAAAAATTAGAAAATTTTATATTTTCTTCTTCAATTTTATGTTATTTTAGTTTATTCGTCAATTATTATAACGTATATAAAATATCTTTAGATTTGGACAACCTACTGAATTATAAATACGGATTTTGTGAGGCTATATCCTGATCAAAACGCAAATAATTTTGATTTTTATGATATAACTTTTTATTAGCGCAAGATAAAATAGTAATGTCAAGGCATTAATTGTTTGTTTTTAAAGCACCTATCAATCTGCATCATATTTTGTCACACATTAATTTGCCATTTGTTATTTGCAGGAAAAAATGTTTGGCAAAATAAGGATGCAGATCAATAGGTGCTTTAAAAACAAACAATAAATGCCTTTACACCACTATTTTATCTTATACTAAATAAAAGTTATGGCGAAAAAACGAAAAGATTCGCCCTTTTGGCATGACAAGATTTTCAATTTTTCAAATTCGCTCTTTTGGTTTTGTCTTTTGTTGCTAGAAATACGCAACAAAATGACACGCGATTTTGGCACGTCATACTTGAGGATAAACTACATTCAAAAATGTAAAAAAAACGCAAATGTCAAAAATTGCACATTCGCCCCTTTGGCATGATAGTGACTATATGAGTTATGATTTTTCAAAAACTTATTTTTGATAAAATTACCATTAATAATTGTTTTTGTTTTATGAACTCTGTTGATAATTTTAAGATATTAGTTCATAATGATAAATAACAACTCATAAATTGAAGCAAATGCTTCGAATTATCAAAATGTTCCGCCTTTGTCTCAATTTCAATGCAAAAACATTTACTAATATTCAAAAATATAAAATTTAAAATTGGTAGGTATTAATAAAATGTTGAATTGAATATTTACTGTAGAAAATTCTGAAATAAATTAAAAAATTAACCCAAAAAATTTAAGCTAAGAAAATCCTTTTTTTTTATTAATATGACACAATTTCTTAATGTGTACAAAGTCCAGTCTGTACAAATTGGCTGTTTTGTACCAACAAATAAAACAACAAACAATTGGCAAAATGCATTGAGTGGCAGATCGTACAGCTGTTTCAGAGGCAGCCCAGCCCTTTCAACACCGATCTTTCTCTGTAGATTCTTTATTTCAAATCGCTAAAGCCCTTATCCAATGAAATAAATATTTTAAGTTTTTAAAATTCATGAAAGTTTATGTCAATCATATTATGGTTGCTTTAAAATATGATTTTGTATAGTGATAACACCGAAAAATTACTGTATTGAAACTTAAGTCCAAAAACAAATGTATTTGTTTTTACTACATTTTGTAGTTTTTGTATGGGAAAAAAACTACATACATTTTTTTACATTTCTTTATAATTACAATTACGAAAAATGAAAACGTTTTTATATCCTACACTAAAAGTGAAAAGGTGTATTCAATTTGGAGGCGTGTACGTTACGGAAAATTTACATATTATTAAACAGCATGACCTTCTGTCTGTCTTTTGAAATCAGGATTACAGCCAAACTAAAAAATCTAGTGGTATTTAAAATGGACAAGATCGATCAATTGCGACCTATGACCCGAACACTTATGTTCGAATAACTGAATAAGACTAAACTCTGTGTATTTTACTTTATATCGGCCGAAGTGAACTTTTATTTTGTAAAAATCTTTGTTATATAAGCAAACAATATCGTATGGTATTTAAAATCAGCGTGGACCAACATAACTTTCATATTTCTTACTAATTTCATTACACCATATATCAAACTTACATACTTCCAATTTCTCATGTGACCTTTCTTACTGGTTTATTTATGAATTAAAAAGTCGGATTTTTTTAATTCAAAATTTAGATAGAAACAAAATCGTGAATGTAACCGAAATCGAAAATCAATATTTCGTAAAAAGGAATTAGTTGATTAATTGGAGGAATTAGTTTCCAGTAAACCTTATCTAATACTGAAACTCAAATATCGACATTATTGTAATATATTATTTTTCCTCATTAAATTTAATACAAAATACATTACACAATACACTTGTTCGTACATTGACTTCGCAAAAATTACTTAATACATATTCGCAAAATTATGAAACACAAATCAATAACATATTTCCAGTAAAAAGCAATAATTTGTGAAACTCAAATATTAACTTTAAATTAAAAAAATGTAAACTGGCAACAAAGATTAAATTATTGATAATACCCCAAGATTTACAACAAGTACAAGTCGGGTTAAACCAAGTCCAGCTTTGCAGATAAGAACTCTGAAAATAAATACTTTCATTCGGATTTTTTACCTTGAACTTGATAAAAGTCGCGACTGATAAGCAACAGGATATTTAATTTAAGAGATTTTTTTTTTGTTTGCAAATTCTTAAATATTACAAAATTTCTTAAATTTCACAAAATAAAAATAATAAAAAAAAAACTAAAACTTGAGTCATTATTGACGCTTGTATTTTACGAAACTATATTTCATATTTATGCCGATTTCACACAACACATCTTTTATGTTTCACATAAAAACCACTGAACTTGTTATTTATTGCCATGAATCATAAATAAAATCATAAAGTCTGTCTGTTGTGGTCTGCTGCTAATACGCGAAAAGGTCACAACTAATTTATTAAAAAATTCAAATTTATATTAATTTTTCCCAGAGCTACTGCGTCCCCACCGACATCGACACCGTCTTATGTGGTCGGTCGATCGATCGATCGATCTTATGCTATACATGTGGTCCACAGTAAAGCTTCCCAGCAGATTAACATCTCAAAGACTGCATTTTAATTAGTTATCAATATATTTGAGTTTTGTTTTTGTTTTGTTTAGTTTTTGTTGAACAGACTAAATTTAAAATTTATTGTCAACGCTACTAATGAAACGCCTATGCGATCATTATGTTTAATTTGAGATACAATTTTTCAAATTAGTAAAAATCTCAAGCTGACGATTTAACAAATTATTAAAGGCTTAGGGCATAAACAATATTAGTTGGTTGGGGTGGGTAACGAAAAATGAAGAAGCCCGTAACAAAACAGTAGAATAATAAATTTAACTCTATGACGTCGAAATCGAATAAACTAAAGAAAATTGATCAGTAGACGGACGTTGAGACAGTAGACTTCTGTATAACAGCGCCGTAATTTGTGCATAAATTATATGCGATCTTTAAGATATTAAAATGATTTAAATACAACTCAGCGATGCACAATATCTCAGCAGAGTCTTAGTAGTCTCAGACAATGGCTACACATTTTAAATGTAATATGTATTTATATTGATCGGTGTATTAACCGTTAACAATATCGAATTACCACGCAACTCTAACGATCTTTAAAATATACTCGGACGGAACGTATTTGTATCTGGTGGTAGTCAGCAGCAGCTGCGCCTGCTATGTCTTGCTTTCCGCACCGATCTCAAGAGTATCTTGTGTTGTATCTTGTGCTGTTATTGTATGGTGTGGCAGGCGCCAATAATTCTAATATATGTGATTTTTCTTTTCTTCATGGTGATCTTTTCGTTCGTTTTGTTTTTCTTTGTGACTATTTTATTTTTGTTCATCTTTTGTAGTCATGGCCCATGGCTCGTGACAATAATTTTGCAAGCAGCTGTTGTGGTGTAATTTTTCGGCAGGACAGCTGAAAGCGCGGAAAGTCAGTTAAAATACTAATGGATTAATTGTTGATCTATTTATGGATGTTGCTGAAGATGTTTGATAATTCTAGAATAATGATTTTCAGTGTTATGAATTTGAACATTAATATGAGGATTTTGCTTCATTACCATGTTTATCATATGGATTGTTAAACAACAAGTAATTGTTAAAATATAATTTTTGAACACCAACTTAAAAAAAAAACTTTTTTATTTACTAATTCTTATACACATAGAAATTAATTGTAATTCCGACAATTTATACTTTGATTCAAGAATGTATGTGGGTTAAAACGTTCCCAATAACGCGACGTACTTAAATCAAGAATAGAGATATTTATGATTGTTGAATTAAATTGTTAAATTTTTAAATTAAGCATGATAATACTTAAAGTAGCAATTTCAAATACTCAATTTAAGATTAATCGTTTTGGGGTATAAAATACATTCCTGAAATAACAATTTACTCCAAAAATGTTTTAATCATCCACATTTTTATTTTATTTTTTCTGAGTGTAAGCATTATGAGTTAAAAAAATGTATGTATTCAATGTTGACTCATACAACAGATTTAATAAGATTTTTTTCTTTAATTTTCTTATATATTTTTTTATACATAATTCTTTTTTTTATATATTTTTTTGGTTTATTATCCGAATGATTTTTTTTTTATAAGAATTCGATATTTTTTCTCACAAACATTCTTAAATCAATAAAAAATGTATGAAAAATTCATTGCAACGTAATTAACTAAATATTGTTTTTATTATTCTGTTTAATGGGTGGATCTGAGGCAATTTTGTTCTTTGAGAACCCCACCTCATTTTTCATGGGGAATATATTTTCCGAAGAGAGTATAATATGGACTGCGTCGAATAAAATTGTCCGTTACATATCTTCCCATAATGTGCTATTGCAAGATTCAAATTAAAAAAATTTGATCATAGTAGCTCTGAATTAAATGGCAGAAAATAATTTGTGTCAGTTATAGTCAATACAAAATTTATTTAACGCGAAAATGGCAAACGAAGTGGAAATGCGAGAAAATATAATTAAAATTTTTCAAAAACAACCTAGTTGGTCTTTTAAAAAAATTGCCAAGGAGGTAGGGGCTAACCCTAAGACCATTTCTCGCGTTATCAACCGCTTTAAGGAAGACCTGAGTATTGATCGGAAGAAAGGTTCTTGTAAAAAAAAAGGCCCACATGATCGTGAAAAGTCGAAGAAGGTTGTGAATATTTTAAAGAAAGATCCAAGCATATCCGGAAGGAAATTGGCGAGAAAGGCGGATTGCTCAGAATCTTTCGTTCGCAGGACTAAGAAAGAAGCTGGGCTGAAGACGTACAAGGTCCAAAAAGTTCCGGATAGAAATGTCGTCAAGATTGAAACCGCAAAACAACGAGCTAAAAAGCTGAACCAAGATTTTTTTAGAAAATTCGATTGCTGCATAATGGACGACGAAACTTATGTTTTAGCGGACTTTTCTCAGCTACCTGGGCTGGAATTTTATACAGCCGATTCACGAGGAAATGTCGCTGAAAAATTCAAATCAAAAAAAATGACAAAATTCCCAAATAAATTCCTTGTTTGGCAGGCAATTTGCAGTTGTGGAAAAAGGAGCAGCTCATTCGTGAAATCGGGTACAATTAGTAGCGAAATATATATGAAGGAATGCTTGCAAAAGAGATTGCTTCCATTTTTACGCCAACATGAAGAGTCCACATTTTTTTTGGCCTGACCTCGCTTCATGTCACTACAGCAAAACGGCCTTAGAGTGGATCCAACAAAATGCAGTGATTTTGGTGCCTAGAGAAGCCAATCCACCACACTATCCAGAACTCAGGCCGATTGAGAGATACTGGGCTTTAGTAAAAAGGGAGATGAAGACAACAAAAAAAGTGGTCAAAGACCTTCAAGACTTTAAAAGAAAGTGGTCTTCAGCAGCTGTGAGGGTGTCGGACACTACCATTACAACATTAATGGAAGGGGTTCCGGAAAAATTAAAACTTTTTAATAAAAAATATTAATTTCTGGTTTTTTATATTTTTTTTTAAATCTAAAAATAATTTGCAAAATAAAATATTTTATTCTATAAAAATTCGATTACTAGATTTCTAGATTTTTTCATTTTTGTAGCGGACAATTTTGTTTGACGCAGTCCTTAGTTTTCTCAAGCGTTCACGCGGTATATCCAAATTTGTAATAAGTATAGCTAAAATTCGAATAAACGAGAGTTATAGAAAAGAGTGGGGACGATAATGTCAAACTAAAAAAAAAATGCGCATGTTCATGATAAACATTATTACTGAAGAAACCAAACCAGTATCTATTGAAATTAAAATATTTTGTGTACTGTCTTTAAACATCCTAATTGTTTATATTTGACTCCAAATTGTGAGGAACCCACAGCTGAGCAAAACGGACTTCAGATTCGAGATCAACGAACCCACATAGAAAAAAAATTCATCAATATGATGAATTTATTCATACATATTATGAATTTTTCTACCAACTAACAGATTTATCACATTGACACAAGCGTTCATTAAATAACATATTGATGAATGCATTAATTATATATATGAACTTATTCATACTATCGAACATCATAGTGAAGCACGAAATGTTCAATACAATGAATTTGAATCGTCATATTGAAGAATTTGTTAATATTTATGAATATAATATTCAATATGATGAATATAATATTCAATATGATGAATATTGTTGAAATATTTTTTTTTTTCAAAATAAATTAATTGATGGATTTTTTTTTAACAAATTTTTCAAAAAAAAAGAAAAGGTTTTTACAAAATTATTGAAAAAAATGTTCTAAAAATGTTAATAAAAAAAAACTGAAAAACAATTTTTTTCGAAAAAAAAAAAAAAACATATGAGAACAAATTTTTCGCAAAAATATTGCCCTAAAAAAACTGATTCGAATTTTTTCGAAAACATTTTGTTTTCGAAAAAAAATTCGTTTAAAAAAAAATACCGTTTTTTTTTTTTTAAATGTAAATTTTATAAATATAACTTTTTATTAATAAAAAGTTGTAATTATAAATAAATATATTATAAAACATTATACTAATCGTCGGTGATACACAAAATCGCCTATATACTTTTTCGAATACCTCTTACAAAATGAATTTTACAGAAGAAACAAAACTATTTTGAGTCTCAATTCTGAACTTACTTTATACAAAATTAAGTATGTCATAACATACAATGGTATTTATCTAATTTATCCGATAAACATATCATTAAAACCCCGATTAAAATACAAAATAAGACGTAATTTTCACATGCAGTTAGACGGTTTTGCAGTATCGTCGATGTTATGCATGTCGGCAAGCATTATATAAGAAATAACATACAAGATATACTTAAGAACTGAGAAGTACGGCAAAAATGGATTTTGATTGAAATTTAGTTTGATGAACAGAATTCTTCAATATGACGTCAAATATTTTGTATTCTATGTTTTTGTTCATTAATATGATGAAACGTATTCTTCACATACAATTCATCATATTGAAGAACACGTTTTCGACCATCATATTTATGATCGCATTCATAACATTGCTGTTGTTAGTCATTAATAATAAAACGGAATTCATTAATATGATGTACATTTTTCTATCTGTGCATTTTGCCCTAAAATCGTTGTCAAATCGGAAGATGGAAGAAAATGTTGAACATTTGTTGCACTGTGTAAAATTGATGTTCAACAATTTTTTTTTTTTTTTGGTTTAATATTTTGAACCTTTGAAAATTTTTGAATTGGATTTTTTTGACTTTGAGTTCTAATATCTGAGTGAGTTTTAAAGATATGGTGCTCAGGTTACATTTACATATATACTGTATATATTCTCGATATACATTCTCGAAACGATTGTTTCACCTTTTTAGTTTTTATGCTATTAGAACTATATTTTTTCTAAATTTCGATTTTGAACGTTCATAAGAAAAAAATTCTTTAAAAGTCTTTAAGCTGGAATTGATTTTAATGTACACCAAATGAACAAACTTTTCATTCACAATTTTACGACAGAATACTGAGGAAAATGGTCGTTGGAGGCGTACTAGCATAATTAAGTTACATTTTTTGTAGGCGTGATCCGGACTGTATAAATATCATTTGTAATTATAAAATTTACAAATTTGGAGTCATTTTTCAATAGTTCTAGTTATAGAGCAGTTATGGCCATTAAGTATTTTATATTTTGATTACTTGCGATGCATATCGAAACATTAAAAATCAAAATAATCATCTCAAGTTGTAGCCGCGGTAACTCAGTGGTTAGTGCGTTGGACTGCGAGCCGAAAGGTCCCCGGTTCAAGGGGGCTAACCACATCTTTTCATAGAAACATTTTTCTATACCAAGTTCTATCAAGTTCTATACAGGACTGTAGCGCCAAACTATTATTATAATCATCTCAAGTAGAAGTTTACCATATTAGGGAAGACATGATCATTTTTGTCCTGTAACTGGTTGGGTTTTGACAAGGCAAAAGTACAAGGATCATTGCCCCATAATGCTCGTTGTACTGTAGGTACTTTTTAGAATCTCTACTAGGGATCATCATATTATAGATTTTTAAAAAAGTGTACTATAGCAAGATTTGAAGTAAACCGTGATCATGAGATGTAAGCTCTGCATAAAATCTTGTATCGCAATTTATGATTATATAATATGTAGACATTGTTCTGATATATAATATTAAATTTAACAATTACAAATAAAATTAACAAATAATTAAATATTAGATAATTTAAAATATGATTTAAATATGAATTTTCCATGAATATAGGGACACACATATCAAATATTGGATACAAAAAAATAGACAACTTTAAAACCAACCCATCCAACAAAATGTTAAAATTGAATTTTTAAACTTTGACATAATTTTTCTTGAACTTTTACCTAAATTGTACAACCACCGGTCACTTAAACACAAAACTTCAAAACCAACCCATCCAACAAAATGTTAAAATTGAATTTTTAAACTTTGAAATAATTTTTGTTGAACTTTTACCTAAATTATTCAATCACCGGTCACTTAAACACAACATTTTGGCGCCTTTTTCTAAGACTCGTTTTTTTCTACTTCGACCCTTAGCATACAGTAACCTCCTAATGATTGTGGTACGTGCTATACTTTTTAATGCCAAAGCAGCCGTTACGAAATCAAAATTTCTTTCTGTTCTCTAGCTGGTGGCATTCAAGATGTTACACAAAACCCTAAGAAATCACACACACACATGTAAGGGTTGTTCTGCCCTATAGAGTGAGAGAGGGGACACATTCATGCATCTTGATCACCAGCCGCCACATTTGCCAGGTAGTTTTGCAAAAACCTATTCAGGTAAAAGTGTTTTTGTGTGAATGATAGGAAGGAAGGGAGGTTGATAGGTAGGAGGTATGCCGGATATTATTGTAATGATCTTGATGACGATTATGATGCAGTGCAGCCAAAGCGGCGGCTGCAACAATTTGGGGTGGCGTTGATGGTGGCAGCAGCTGTACGAATCGTGGAACAAAGGATTTTTAGCAGAAAATAATCAATTGCACCTCGTTTTGAAGGGGGCTGCTGCAGTTGAGGAATTGTTTTGTTTTGGCTGAATGGTTGGTTGGATGGATGATGATGACGATCTGATGGTGCGATTATTATTTACTATATGGCTTTAGTTATGTGTCGGAATTTCATGGTAAAATTATTTTGCCGCGTGCTAGAAATGCAGATGTGTTGCGAACATCTGCATTTATTGGCAAAGTGCATTATTATTATTTGAAGATTGTGAATAGATGTAACGTCTTTTGGGTCTATTGTAGAGTTGATTTTTAGCGCGAGCTATAACGTTATTGTTAAAGAATGATGAATTAAAAGGCTATTAAGTGACTTTTTGAAATAGACAGAAATGTTGAAGTCTCCAGTCTTTTTCAGATATATTTTTTTATTAAATTATTAAGCAAATTTTATTTTCAAATGCTCATAGAGCATAAGTAGATCACTGATCTCTACCGCCAAAGACAACAGTCTCAGAGAGTAAACTTTAAGATAAATTAACAAAGTTTCTCTTAATACTTAAAAAACAAGAGTAAGCTTTGAATAGCTAAGAGCGCACATAACAGTACTATTCCAGTGGAAACGGAACATCTTACGTTCACTGAGATGAGCGCCAAAGTCTTAAAACAAAGAGTATAACAATCTGCTCCTCCAAAAGTATCCAAATCTTTTACACAGAGTCAAATCTAAGAGCAGCTGCGTGCTGCCAATCAAGAGCATGCTCTTCTCCTGTAAATAGCTTGGCACGATCGCTTGCGCTCACCTGCCTGACCCACAATGTACAAAGTTTATGCTCTCACAAAGAGGCACAGAGCACGAGACACATTTTTTTCTACACGAACCAAAACAACGAGCATGCGCGCTTATGTAAAGCAATTTTTAGCAACAACTCCACCCATATTCACACATACAGACGACAAACACATACCGAAACACTAACCGATCTATATTAGAAAACGATCGTGCCAACGCATGTGGCACATTGAGAGGCTCCAGCTGCTCGGGGAAATCGTTTTGTTTTCGTTGCGTTTAAAGCTGAGATTCGTGTGCGCTTCTTGTTGTTGTAGGTTCCGCTCATAAAACGCGTCAGCGACTTTGTCTGGTCTGGTCGTCGTCCGTCGGCTTCGGTTAGTTACGAAGTGTAGTGTGTGTGTGAGTGTGTTTTTGGATTTTGCAGGCGATCGCGAGTTAGGTACCTACCTAGCCTATGCGAATATGGCACGTGCTCGTATGACACGATCAGTTGTTGTTGTCGACATTAACAACAGTAACTGCGACGGCAGCAACAACATCGTCAACAAGAAATGCAATGACGAATGCACACATCTGTTGGATGTTGAATGGTGGTGGTTTCGTACCGAAATCAGGGGCAATCAAGGTATGGCGCTTGCCAAGATCCTTTTTGGGTAGGTTTACCGCGTCTGGACGAGGGGGTTGAACGGCACGTTCTGTGTATAAAAATTAATGTGATCGCCGAGAGTTGCATCATTCGTATTCTGAGTGTCAAACAAGCAAGATCGCATAGAATATTCTGAAATACGTGTGCAAATACGAAAAAAATATTTAGTTAACTAAAAAAAGCTTATACAGTTTATATAACAAACGTTGTGTGAAAAAGTGTAGTGAGAAAAAGTGTAACGGAATTTTCCAAAAACACATTGTGAAGATCAACTGTAAAGTTGAAACTTTTGGATAATCGATAAATTTGGATATTACTGCATTACTATGGATAGAACCAACTTTAGCAAATGTCCGCTGAAGAAACGTCCGATCATGATGCTAAACGAGGAATTGGAGCCGAAACACGCAGGCGCAAATTTAGATCATGGTAAGTAAAGAGAACAAACTTTTAAGCAAAGAAAACCCATAGATCTAGAAATTAAATGTTTCTACTACCCCAAGTCAGCATTAAAACTAAATCTTAACTTTCCTTACTATTTACAGATGAAGGTCCTGTTGATCTGAGCGTAGCAGCTGCCACCCAAGAACCACCACAAAAATTGTCCAAGTTGGACCAGCCTGAACAAACAACTACCGTTGATGATCCTGCTTTACGCTTGCGCCAAAGCAAAGAGGATTTGGCGCGACGTGTCTGGGCGGAGACTCGAGAAATTGCGCGCGCTTTTCCCGACGTGTTCACACGCGAAGAGATTGCACGTAGTCTGGCACGACTGGGCTATGGTGAATTTCCACTGCCCGAAGATGATGAACCCGCTGTAAGCATGGAGACCGCACAGCCGATTGAACCAGCAGTGTCAGCGTCAGTAATTGTTAAATCCGAAGTTGTCGAGATTATCGATGAAGATATTGTCGAAGAAACTACGCCAGAGCAATTCTACGAAACACAGCCGGCTTATGGTCAAGAGCACATGGGTGGCTTTCGCAATTTCAATAACAATCTGATGAAGAGCATTGCCGAGTATGAGGATTGCTTAAAGCCACGTCGCTTTTCGCGCGAAACATCGCCGATAATGCTGCGCGGTAGCGTGCCGATGCAGGAGGAGTACTATCGCAGCGAAGAAGAGGAGGAGGTAGCTGCAGAAGTGCTGGTACCAGCGACTGCAACAGCTGGTTTCTTTGAGCCTGAAGACCTAAGTGTCAAGCAGGATTCGCCCGTTGAAAGACGCGTACTGGGTGAAACTATGAATTTACACCATGTAGCGCGTGCCTTGCTGAGCATGCAAAATATACAAAACAACAATGTGCCCAATAGTAACCAGGCAATTCAAAACACAAACAAATCTACCAATAACAACAGCAACAATTCTTTGAAAATCAAGACAAGCAACGATCTCTACTATCAGTGTCAGCAGTGCAACAAATGTTACTCCACATATGCAGGTCTGCTAAAACACCAGCAATCACACAAATTCGAGAGCACCGAATACAAGATCATACGCAGCAACCCAAATGGTACAGGCAGCATTATCGATTCTACCGAATTTACCACCGAGAAAGCTTCGGCACTCATACAGGCCAGCGCTGCAGCCTCATCACAGTCGATGCAACAGAAACCCGTCGGTGTACCGCGCTATCACTGCAAGGATTGCGGTAAATCATATTCCACCTTTTCGGGTCTTACCAAGCATCAGCAGTTCCATTGTCCAGCCGCCGAAGGTAACCAGGTGAAAAAGGTCTTTAACTGCAAAAACTGTGACAAGACATATGTATCGTTGGGCGCACTCAAGATGCACATACGCACGCATACGTTGCCCTGCAAGTGCCCGATATGCGGTAAAGCTTTTTCGCGGCCTTGGCTTCTGCAAGGTCATATCCGAACGCATACCGGCGAGAAGCCCTTCAGTTGTCAGCATTGCAATCGTGCTTTTGCCGATCGTTCAAATTTGCGTGCTCACATGCAAACGCACTCGGATGTTAAGAAATATTCGTGCCCCACATGTACCAAATCCTTTTCGCGCATGTCCTTGTTGGGCAAACATCTGCAGGGTGGTTGTCACCAGAGTCCGACTTCCTCGTCCGGCTCGCAGGAGAATTTGCATATGGGTGAGGATTTCGATCAGCAACAGTTGCGCCAGCATATGCAAGGACTGCAGGGTAGTTATCCAGAGTATGGACATTCGGCCCAATATTATGCGCATAGTGTGGGTAGTAGTGGACAAGAAGAAGAGGAGGACGATGAAGCACAGTATCAGCATCAGCTGATGATGCAGCCGATGCAGCATCCATTGATCAGTCAAATGAGTGATTACTGAGCGAGAAAGTGAGGAATTTAGCAGAGGAAGTTTATCTTTCTGTTAGTGTATATATGAAATATTTTTAAATAAGTCGAGGCTTACTCAGGGTTTAGATATGAATATCGGAATACAAAAGTTAGGAATACAATAATTAGGAATACCAAAGTTAGAAATATCAAAATTAGGAATACCAAAAATACCAACGTCATGAATACCAAAGTTAGAAATATCTAAGTAAGGACTACCAAAGGTAAGAATACCACAGTTAGGAATATCAATGTTAGGAATATCAAAATTATAATTACCAAAGTTTAGAATACCAATGTTAGGAATACCAAAGTTAGGAATAGCAAAGTTAGGAAAAACCACAGTTCGAAATACCAAAGTTTGAAATACCAAAGTTAGAAATACCAAAGTTAGGAATAACAAAAATACCAATGTCATGAATACCAACGTTAGAAATATCTAAAAATGTATACCAAAGGTAAAAACATCAAAGTTAGGAATATAAGTTTTAGGAATATCAAAATTATAAATACCAAAGTTAGGAACACCAAAGTTATAAATACCAAAGTTAGGAATACCAAAGTTAGGAATATCAAAATCAGGAATACCAAAGTTAGAAGTATCATAGAATACAAAAATAACTATAAAGTAGTATTATCAGAAGTATTATCAGAAGTAGGATCAAATATATAATATGAAACAAAGAACAGTGCCAAAAATTAGTCAACCGCAATTTCATTGCTTTTTAGGATTTTAGCATAGGGCTTAGCTTAGAATTAAAACAAAACTATGTTTAAATTGTAAAATATTTTTTAATTACTACAAAAATAATTTATTAATATATTTATATATTTAGACACTTGCTTGTCTAGTCAGATTTTGTTGAATTGTTCATATAAATTGGCATTGTATTATAGCTATACAATGACTTAATTAAATAATTACTTATAATTGTTGATAATTTTATAATTGTTGAAAATTGTTATTACTTTTGATATTGTCATTTATGTAAAATATTTATATGTAAATACAAATAATTTTAAGCATGTATAAAGTAGCCTTATTCTTATTTATATTTAAAAATATAAAATAACGATTTATGTCGGCACTTTAAAAATTCACAAAACTAAAAAAAAAATATAATAAAATAATATATAAATAAATTAAAAATAGTTTTTCTTTATTTCGGGTATATTTTCATGGTGGATTCGTATGGCTGTGTTTAACAAAATCTTAAATTTCAAATTGTTATTTTTCTCAGTTTTTTTTTTTTTTTTTTGGAGAATGTTAATTCTTTTATATGAATATCCACTAAATAATAGTACAAATACAATTTCCAATTCATATAAGAAAAATATATACTTGAGACCAATCATTTTACAGGAGTGTCTTGGAATTGAAGGTGTATTTCGATATATAGACATTCTGAATGTAGATTTCAAACCAGTTTTAAGAGATCTCGATGAGATCAAATATATCAAGAAAAATAGGTTCAAAAACTATTGGAATCGAGAGTATAATTCTCTCTCCTTAGAGGCAAGAGCTTTAGAATCCTCTTTGGAGTTACTGAACAGAATCCAACAACGTGCGGTACATTTTATAGGTGAGAAACCTGTTCTTGATCACCCAGGAAGCCTATTTTATAAGTATTGTAATAGAAAATATTCAAGAAAAATGCATGGTCTGATTCAAACATGTCCTATGTTCTACTCGGGCATCGTACCAAACTCACCACTTCGTAGTTCACTCGGCACTCAACAGAATCACGTATTACATAAAAAACTTCTTATTTATTCGCACGATACGTTTGTGGAACAATCTATCTTGCCGTGGTTTTTTGATATCGGCAAATTCAAGACATATATCCATCGATACTATTCCATCTTTCTCCCTGCATTTATCGCAATACCTTTTCCTACAATGAAAACAATGCATTGCATAAGTAGTTCGTTGTTCCATTATTCCTCATAAACTAATTTTTACACTTAACTCTTTAATAAGTAATTCCCAATAAATAAGAACTAGTCAAGTTAAAACTTAAATCCCACAATTTTAGCGTCACTCTATCGCCAATATTATAGCCTCATTAATCTACAAAAATCAGTGCATGCTCTACATAGAGTTCGAAAACAAGGTGCGTTTCACTGTCAGAAATCTGAGCGAAAAACCTGTCAAATTAGCTATTAACCTAAAATGTGCGCCAAGTTGGCCACATTAAACAACAGCTACAACAACAAAATAGCAAAATAATATAACAAAAAACTAAACGTCGAAGTTCAGTCACCCGCGCCAATAAATTCTACGCCTAATTAAAGAGAAACCGACAGAGTCAAAGACCTTCTCTCCTTCTTCGACAACCTACTTGATCCAGTTGTCAAGGCAAAGTAAAATGAAACGAAACTGAATACAATTCATATGTCTTAACCTCTGACCGAGTGATCAGACGACGGACAGCACGACAGACACTTCGACATACTTCAAGACATTCGCAGCAGTTGTCTGTTGATTTCTGGGGTGTCGATCGGTTGCTACTGCTATGGCCACCAATAACAAAAACAAAATCAATATTAGGCCCACCGATCGACAGGCATCGAAGCTACCACCGCGCCGTCTTTGGCTGCGACTGCAACTGATGCTGAAGCGCGTGCGCTAGCACTTGCAAATCAAAGTCAAGTTTTGCCACAAGCGCTAAACAGCCGCCTAGACTTGCCTCTGGACTGAACTCAACTCGACTCGATTAGACTAGGCTTGACACAATGCGATCGATCGTTAGATCGCGCGACCACAAGTCACCGAACGAAATAAACGGGGGAACGATTGTCGCACCAAACATATCAGCGTCAAACATATCAGCGCACCAAAATTTTTTATTGCAACAACATTGCAAGCAAACAATTAGAAGTTGTCGACATTTTGTCGTTGTCGTCGGCTCTATGCCAGTACGACGTACAACGTCAAATGCAAACGTTAACCAAAGCTACCGCTTAATAAACTTTGGCGTTTTAATTTTCTAGCTTGCAGCTATGGTTCAAAGACGGTGCCAAGTTTTCTCAAATTATTTTCTGCGACAGTTGCTTGGGGCCTTGCTATAATAGGGGCGCAAAAGAGTATTGGAAATTGTCTTATTTTTCACATAAAAGATATTGCAACGTATGTGGACTAAAATGCAAAAAACGAAGCCATAAGTTCAATGAACAATAATACTATTGTTGATTTCTTCCTTTCTTGGAAATTCTTAAAACTTCTTGGGACTTCAATCGTAAAAATAGTAACGATTGAAGTAGTAAAATTGTAGCATTTACATTTTTTTTTTACTTTTTATTCGAAAGATTTGTTACACAGGTAAGGTACGTCTTTTATATAACGTAACAGTCTGTTGTGTAACGTAATAGTACGAAAATGTTTGGTTTTAAATAACTAAAAAAATCAGCGTTATTTAAATTAAATTTATTACTTTTTCAATAATGCAAGGACACTTAAAATCTACGTCCAAACAATGTAACGTAACAGTTCATTCTAAAAAAACGTTAATAAATCCGAAATAACAAGGCATACAAATAGAAAATGTGGTTTGGTTCTTGTACTTTAGGACGGATCAAAAAAGGATATTTTAAAGTCCGCCCCTAAAATTGAAAATTACCTCGTGTACATTATACATCTATTAATTGGTAAGTCGTGGAAATCCAAGTAGAACTAAAGTTTATTGTAGTCTATGTTCTATAGTCCAGGAACTACAAAAGGACCTTGCTAAAAATTACCGGAAATGATCTCTTTGTATTGCCTTGTCATAAACAGACCAGTTTCATAAACCGAAATTGAAGTGATGGGTTATGAGAGACTGATAAAAAATATTTATTTTTGGGTTATGGTAATTTAGTACACCAAATCAATAGCTGTTATGAAAACTATATCTAAAGGCACATCTACACATTATAATTGAAATAAATAGAAATGTGTTTCCACATGAGCTAAATAAGGAAGCCGATAACAAAAAAAAAAATTGAAGTGAAAATCCATAAAAACTATACTTCAATATATAGCGGTATTCTTAAGATTTGGGACTTAAGATTTCTTAAGATATTAGGGTAAACTAATATCACAACCTCATCAAGTAGATGATTTTATACAAGGAAATAACTTGTACAATCTCCTTTAAGCTAGGATCTTTTACAAGCAAAATAAAATTCCAAACCCAAAATGAAAAGAATCTATTATATAGAAGAGAATGCGAAATCTTACTCTTGAGTTTTTGAACACAACCTCCAATGTTTAGTTTCGGATGTTTTACAAAACTTCCTTCCATTGTGGATATTTTACAAGTAAACTTCTATTCCCACCTTATAATGTAAAGGATCTTTTACAGCAAAATATCCCAATCTCCACGTGGAGAACAGTATATGAAAACTTATTCTTGAGGAGCAAACTGATCCAAATCTCCCTTGTTTACTTTGTTCACCAAACCTCCTTCCTTTGAGGATTGTTTACAAGCAAACTAATATCAACTTAATCATGAAGAGGATCTTTTACGATGAACAAAGAACTTTATCTCAAAAGAAAAATAAATTTTATTATAAAAAAAATAAAAATATAATAAAAGTAATTTTAATTAACAATATCCGGAAGCATTCTAGACAGATTTTTGTGAACGCACATTTTCCTATAGCATCTTCTACCGATTCATAGATCGAAAATTATACAATCCTTCATCTACTTCTGGCGCAACTGGATTTAAACCGGCAGGCTTAGTTGTAGTTTTGTTTGATCTTCCGTAGCGTCGAGACATTTTCAAATAGTGTCGGTGTCTTGATTGGTTAGTGCGTTGGATTACGAGCTAAAAAGTCGCTGGTCATTTCGACTACGAGCCGAAAGGCCATGGGTTCGATCCCAGCGACTGTGAACATTTTTTTCACACAAAATACCTCTCGGAAGTCAATGGCAAACCTACGAGAGTAAAACATTGTCTATGAAAAACTCTCACCCCGCCGTTCGGATTCGGTATTAAATCATATGTCCCATCACTTTGGGAGTACAAAACTAACACACATAGCTCAAATGATGAGAGAGCTCGGTCTAACTTCTTAACAGGACTTTAGCGCCAAAATATCATATTATAAGGATTTTTTTACTATTGTAAAAGTGCCCTTTTCTAATCTAACTTTGAATGAAATTTGAGTAGTCTATATTTAAAAATAGTACAGCTAGTATATATATCTCTGGTTTTCACTAAAATCCATCTTTGTGATCTGGAAGTTCTAATGTTGTACACATAGACTAAGATGTTAACCTTGATACTTCAGCGCCGTGTAATCAGTTTATTTTGTTAGAAATCACATATTCTGATACCCTCATTAAATTCTAAACCCGACCTGTGCAATAGAAACAAGAGGCCCGTTGTACAACAACTGCTTGCCAATTCGCTTGGAAAACTGCGTGGACGGTATTTATAATGTCAAAAAGGAGCGGCATTAGCACCAGTTTTCCAACAAAAAAAAATAAAACTAGTGGTAAAAGCAGAGCAAAACAACAACAAAAAAAAAAGAACGATGCAAAGAAATCAATGAAAAATTAAGCTAGACTTTAAACGCGATCGAGTGCGCGCTCTCATTGCATACAATGGTTTCTAAATATTTTGAGACTAGAGGAATCGATGATTCATCACTGCAAGTTGGCAACTGCAGCAACCACCACAACAACAACAACAAATATAATTTGTTGTCTAACAGTTGCAGCTAGACTTGGCTGGTAAATCTTGCTCGGCGCGCAGCAATCGAAGCCGGAGACAAACACACAGCTGTGCCAAAGCTAGTTTGGGTTCCGTTTTATAAATATATAAAAAATACAAAAAAAAATATATAAATATTTTTTATTTCTTATTTTCTTTTATTGTTCTGCACTCGTTAGCATAAAGATTTGCGGCTAAACAATTATTATGCAGGTAATTAATTTCGATTTCATTGGCGTTTCATGTTGCTCCGGAATCGATTATAATTGCGTGGATTTAATGCTGATTTTATGTCTTTTTAAGTACTTAAGAAAGTTAATTCTTCTCGGTGGTAATGAAAAAACATAACACTGTGGAAATGCAAACTCTATGGGTCTTTTAAAATAGGATTTTTTAACATTTAGATAAACGGATATTGCAAAAATTGGGAATAACTTTATAGTTTTGGCGCTACAGTCCTGTATAGAACTTTGACCGAGCTCTCTCACCATTTGAGATGTGCGTGTTATATTTGTACTCAAAGGGGGAGACCTACAGTTTGTTGTCGAATCCGAACAGCGGGTGAGAGCATTTCATAGGCAATGTTTTACTCTCCTAGGTTTGCCATTTACTGCCGAGAAGTAGCGTCGCATAGAAAAATGTTTTCTATACAAAAGATGTTGGCAGTCGCTGGGTATCGAACCGGGGACCTTTCGACTCGTAGTCGAAAGCACCAGTTACTTTTCGCTTGTAGTACAACGCACTAACCAGGCGAGCTACCGAATAACTTTGGTAATACAAAATTTCAAAATACGATACAATGGTAATATATATTATTAACTTTTCTAAAATAAATTTAGAAAACACATCATTGGGTGTTTCAGATACAGCCGAACTATATATATTGTTAAAATATACGATTAAGAATTGAAATTATAGCACAAAATACAAAAAAGCAAATATTTTATCAGAGTTATAATATGCCTGCTAACTATGCTTTGTATAATGTAACACCTTTCCAACATATTACACTCAGCCCACCTGCGCATCCACAAATTATAGTAATTCAATGCATACAAATTATGAAAACACACAAAAACCCCATCAATTTTGTTTTCTTCTGTTGTTGACTCGATTTTAGCAATTCAAATAAATTTTAAGCCTCAAGCATGACACGATCGGCTACACTAATTGAAGAGCTGCACTGATCAGACACAGACAAACCTCTGCATCCTTCGATACTGCAAAAAATACAGACTTTTTTTATTTGTTTTTTTTTTTCTTGCATTAGTCCTACATAGGCATTCGTCAAAGTCAAATAAGAAAAAATGCACTTGTTTGTGCGAAAATTGATGAGGTTCTGTTCATGTTGATGCTCGTGTTGAGGATGATTTTATAAAGGCACAAAATAAAAAAAAATAAAAAATTGTGGAGGAGGTGATGGCGCGAGTAAATGCATGAATTAAACGCCACACCAATGACACGAATTCGCAGGCCACAACTGGGCGCAGTCTTCCAAACACAACGTTTTTGTTAAAAAAAAAACTCTGTGAAATTACCACAGGAAAAGACGATCCTCAAAAGCTGCAAATAAGCAAGTGCAAACAAAAAGGAGATTCACTTGTCCTCAACACCGACTCATCCACAAAATCCACTGACTACAGAGTTTCACTCACTCAATGACTGACTGAATGAATGACTGCGTTGTCTGCGCTCGCCAACGCAATTCAATTCAATTGGATCGGATGGATGGAATGGCATGAACGACGAACGAACGCACAACAAAACGGAACCGCAGCGATCTTTGGGCGCAATTTTGCGAATTTAATTTTGTCTCATCCTCGAGATGTGGTGCCAAAGTGCATGCTTACGGGGTGCAACCAGCCAACCGCATGGAGTGCGTCTTGACTGAAATATCACTGCATCAAATATAACAAAAATTTAATCTGCGTGCATTATGGTCGATCAAATACGACGCTTTATGGAAAATAGGTGCTTTATAAACAAAAATTCCAAGAAAATAATATTAGTTTATATTTCCTAATAGTTTGATTTCCATATGAACATTTTGCAAGTACACTAAGTACATTTTTCTTTTTCGTACACAGAAAAACAAATTATTTAATTGTTATGGTCGACGTTTTAAAAGTATTTTTCCATTTTCACAGTATATTTATATTTTTTTTTAGTTGATTAAAAAACGATTATTGTAAATTTTTGTGAAAATATAATCAAACTCTATAACTGTTTCTTTTGACATGAACCAAATGTGAACTGATAAGCGCGCCAACTAAAAATTCTAATTCAAAGCGAATTCCACCAATATCACGAATGCCACTAAATTAAGCGAATACACGAGTAATAAGCGAGTAAGCGAATACACGAACACACCACGCACTGCTGTAGCGACAATGCTACAGCAGTTTTCTGCTACCAGCAAATGCGATTGCTAATATGACGATTGTGTACGCCAATACAATTAATAATTTAGTCGGCGCAGTTTTGGCAAAAGTTTAATTGTGTTGACTTTTTCCGACTACTCCTCAAAAAATGTTACTATATGAACCCAAAATGATTATTCAATCCAACCTCTATCGGACCATGAAAACCAATTCGAGATACCTCTTACCTGGCTCGAGCTGAAAATATGCCTGTCTATCTAATTCAGACTTTATACTAAGATTTATAGTAACTAGGTATACCAAATCCTATTTTGGAATAGAAATGTTGCTTTTAATAAAACAATTTTTTTTTGCTTTTTGCTATAAGAAAAGTATTGAACATTTACGAAACCGAAAAACTTATTTGGGCAAAGGGCAATTGAAACGAAATTTCTACACATTTGTTGATAGAACTACAAAATCGGTCGAAACAGTAAATAATATTTTAGACACGCACCGAATGATCTATATTTCGTGTAGCCAAAACAACAACCATTTAGCTTTTTGCTACAAATAACGTATTTAACATTTACCAGAACCAAGAAACTAATTTGGGCAAAGTGTGATTGTCACAACAAATTAATTGCCTGTGTGTAGGGTATATAAACGTCAACATAGCGTTTTTTTTTTTCATTTATTTGCCTCATCGTCTCACACTGATGCCAACAATCATGATCAGTCGTTGCGTCGCGCAAAAACCAAGTCACTGTCTCTAATTGAATTCATCGGCTGGCTTGGCTTAAATAATTCAACGCTCGAGGGCCCAAAAAACAAGCCAAGGTGGCAGGCAGGCAGAAATAAGGAAGAATTGACTGAAAATTGGGCTTAAAAGGCGAAGAAGACATAAGATGGAGCGGGAGAAGTATGAGGCAACAGAAGGTACAAAAACGCGACTGGTGAAGGAAATGACTGCGCTTGGCAATTGATTTTCATAGCAGGCGTATAAACAACAACAACAAGAACAAGTCCTACAACAAGAAAAAGTCCAACAACAATGAAAAAAACAACAACAACAGGATGCTGGAAGGTGCGCGCGCTCATCTACCAGGCCTTTGCAAATCAATCTGTAAACACATCCCGAAAATTCAGAAACGCACCAAGGGCCACATCAGACAGAGAACATAATTTCGAGGTTGGTTGGTTGGTGTCGTTGGCGTTGCTGAACTTGCCGTGTTGTTAGTGATCTTCCTCATGTTGTTGCTACTTCTGCTGCTGCTCCTGCTGACTGTGACTTGCCTACTGACTGCGACGTCACTGGTAATAAATACATTTTGCGAATTTTTAATGTCCTCCTCCCATTTGGCGGGCAATTTACCAGCCTTCCAACCTTCTCTTAATCTCTACACAACAAGCAAGCCCTTTTCCTGAACGTCATGGTACAACAATAATAACAAGAACCCCAACAACAACAAAAACTACAACAGTCAGAAGAAAGACAGGAGGTTATAAATATTTTAAATCCGCAGAACATATAAATTCAGTGATTTGCCAAAAAGGAAGCCACAAAAGCATAAATTGCTAAATTGCACTTTGTGGTACTACATGTCATGTGATTGTTGTAGTTATTGTTTTATTTTGTATTATTGTTGTTGTAGCTGTGGTAAAAAGGTCTCAGGAATTAGGTCAAGTCAATGCAAGAAGTTGGCATGTGGTGCAGACAGCAAGTGATAAAGTTTAGATTAATTGAAAAACAAAAGCGAAGAAGATCAATGATTCGTATAAATAATTAAATATGTCTGGAGCAGTTAACGTAATTAATAACATACGATAATTACAGTTTATTAATTACTAATCATTAAATAAATTATACAACTTTGAGATTTGACGGAGAACACTTTAAACAAGTATTTTTAATGAAAGTTTTGTAAAATTATTACATAAAATAGATATATTTAAAAATTAAATATTGTTTTTTATAATAAAATTATATTTTGAGGAATTTGATAATTTTGAAAGCACTATAAGGAGTACTCCGCAAGGAAAACGGTACACGGAGGGAAAACTCGAGAAGAATTCAGTTAGAAAGAAAAATAGTAAAATTTGCCTAATATCAATAAAATACTACTCAAATTCAAGAATTTGTCATCAGAATATTAAGAAAACAAATTACTTAGTTGTCAAAAAAGTAAACAAACTTTATTCCATTTTTAGAAGTTAATTTTAATTATTAAAACCAAAACACGAAAAATTGTTGCTGTATTCATCGCAAGAGGAACACGTGTTCATGTATCTGCTGTTGTTTTCATCGCTCTTTCTTTGTCTGTAGTATAAACTTGTGTGCTTTTTGTTGCGATGTCGCCATCAGATTGTTAGTGTGCATGTCCTTCTATTGAAAGTAACTAAGCAACATTCTTCTAGATGTTAAGACATGTTGTTCTTAGGTATTAAAAAAGTAACTAAGTACAATTTGCTGGATTGCAGATGTTTTTTTTCTTATGTATCAAAAAACGGCATGATATACAATGTTTGCATGAGTGTGTTTTCACGAATAGAACAACAAAGCACAGTCAGACAAGCAACCGTATGTGTATGTATGAATGTTAAAGATATAAAAATAAAACGAATTTTCCTACGAATATTGGTATGTTTTCAGTTCGTAAACATAAATTGGGATTCAATTTTGCATAAATACCAAGTTGATTTCATTCCATTGTTATTTAAATACACTATACAACGCTTATGGGTAACGTGTAGAAGGTTTATACAGAATAAGGTTTATACAGAAGGTTACAGAATAATATACATAGATTAAATTAAATAATACAAATAATATAAACAATTCAATTAAATTAAGTATTCCAAGAAGTTTAATATACAAAAATACATATAGGTAATAAAATTATAAATAAACAATAAATTACCTAAAATATATTATTTATGTTAGCTTCGAAATAATTGATTTTAGTTACTTTCAACATATCGACAGACAGACACACGAACAAACAGATTGCGGTGACAGACGGACAACGCAAAACAAAACCAAATAGCGACAAAGCAAGATCGAAAACAATAACAACATTTTCGATACCTAAGAAATTAATAACTGAATTCAAGAATAATTCTACTTAGTTACTTTTTTGACGACTAAGTAAATCCTTTTCTAGAAATTTAGGATTCTTCGGTTTAGCTGTATATCACTCCGTATACTTCTTGATTCCTTCTGGATTTTAGAACTATTTTCCCACCGTGTAAGTGCGAAATAAAATTATATATGAGAAATTGTTTATTACACCATGATACCTTTAAATAATAAAAAAGATAAACAAAATAATAGATAAAAATTTCGAAAAAAACTTTAAAAAAAGTTGTAATAAATATTATTTTTTATACTTTGATGAGAAAAATCTCCTAGCGAACCACATAAAATGCCAATATTAACATTTTACTAGAAACTATGATCGATTATCTGTAAAATGAATGTAATAATATTTTTGCTCTAGGCTATAAATTGTAGAAGTTATAATTAATTTTTTTAAAATTAATTTTGAAAACACCCTGTATATCAATGGGTGTTCCAAATATACTCTAGCTCTAGAGCAATTTTTTCATGAAATGAACCAAGACATCAGTCCCTAAAATATTTGCACCCCAACGCGGACCACCCTGTATAAGAAAAGAAATATGTTCTTTCGGTTACAGTATGTGTAGTAGTTAATATTTAATCGGATATTGTGAAAACAGTCCTAAATTATAATATTTCTTTTATGTCGATTTCATTTTCATTGAAAAAAATTTACATTTAAACACTCACCATTTCGTTTTCGTTTTGTTTTGGATGACAATTGACATTGAAGAAAACAGCACACATACAAATTTTAAACAATTTAATTTCATTTGTTATTTCACAATGTCTGCATTCATTTCTAATCACTTAAATACCATCGTTATTGTATGCATTAATTTTAGTTTTAATTTCAATTTACATAATTATAATATTTTAATTTACACTTCTTAATAAAGATTAAACAATGCAAAAACTAATTCACTTTTTCACAACCTTACGAAATGATGACACGCACTAACTGTGCTTGATGCGCAAGAGTCAAAGAGAAGTTAAGCTGAGTGTGAGAGTTGAGTAGAGTTGAATAACGGAATAACAAGTGGTCGGTCATGCAAATGAGCACAATTAATGTAAACAATATTGTTGTTGTTTATTTTTATTAAAAAGCATTTTAATATTTAGCGAGAGAGATCCTTTTTTTTCTTTGTCATTTATATATTTCTTGTTAAATTATAATAAAGTGTTTATAATAAAATAAATTAAAACTAACTCTGTAGTATATGTAAAAATCAAATATGATTAAATTTAATAATTTGTCATATTATTTCGGCAGTTATTTCATAATCAATTCGAATATCGTTTGAAATTACAAGTTTTGACCGATTGAGATTATCGTCTCGTGAGCATCATTAGGTATATTTGATGTGGGTAGGGTTTCTCAAATAAGAATTATCTCAAAAAACATGGCTTCGCGGAGAAAAGTTTTCCGGAAAATAATAATGTTCAGGAAGAATTATTTCGATCAAAGATTGTAATCTAAACGAATAATGGTTTAGATTTCGGTTGGGATTAAAATAGTTTTTTGGAATCCAAGGATTATAACAGACATGAAATATTATTTTAATTCTATTAATTTCGACCTTAATGAACAAAAACACAAAATTCGAAAGTTTTAAAAATGTATTAATATAAAAAATTATATTAAATTGGTATTGGGTGATTTCTTAAATTTGGAAATAAAGAATAAAAAAATGTTCATGTACTTTCCATTAATACACGGATAAAAAAATGAGCTTTAAATTTTAAAGTTCACGCTATTAATTTAAAAGTTTTGCACAACACTTAAAATTGAAATTTATTAAAATGCAATGAATTTTATTTACCACAAATTATGTTCATGCCACATAGTCCACGATTTGATGAATTGTACGAATATAAGGCATATCGAAAATGCTAAGAATTACAACAAAGATTAGTAATTAGAAAGAAAGGGATAACACATGCAATTGCTTTACTATCTGATTCTCATTGAGACAGTTTTTGTTCTTTTACATAAAATTAAAAGTGACACTTTAGAAGTAAATGTCAAACTTTAGAATTTAAAGTGTCAGAAATTTTATAAAATTATCAATGATTATCCACACTAACATTGATCATTTCTAGAACATAGTAATTATATGTTAGTGATCGCTAAAATTAAAAAGACGAATAATTAACACTTTACAAATAAATAATCACATGAATGTGCATTTTTCGATCATTTAATATTATTTTTTTTAATTAGCAAACAAACATAGTTGATTCATGATGTTTGTTTGCTAATTAAAAAAAATAATTTTAAATGAACGAAAAATGAATATTCTTGTGATTATTTGTGATATATTGTAAAATGTTAATTATCTGTCATTTTAATTTTTCAAATATATTGAGCGATCACTAACATATAATTACTATGTTGTTTTACGTGGAAGTGGTATTCATTTTTGACTGCAGCTGCACTTGAATCATACTCGTGCGTATGTTGTCTGTCTTGTGCTTTGGCTCTGTGTTTTTTTTTTTGCAATTTTAAAACACGGCATTTAGTAGCGATCGTGGCATATCTATTGATCGTACACAGAAAAAATGTATGTGTTAATATAGCAAAAAAAAAAATCAATACAATCAATTTTTAATTGTCTCATCGCCGAAACGACATTTAATTGTATTGATTAAATGTTTATTTTTTTTTTAATTAATAAATTTATTAGTGTCTGTCGACTACTGTACAATTATATATTTTATTTTATATTTTATATTTATTTTTTTATTTTACTACTACTAACTTTTTTACTTTACTACTTTGATGTTCGAAGTTTGAACCACGTTCACATCACTAATAGGTCTATGTATAATGGGATATGTTAAGCACAAATAAGGGAGAAGAATACCAAAGCCATAATATATGCACGATGTACGGTAAAACAACCCGACGAACTAAATAGGCAAGCACTCGTTACGTGAACCAATGTAAAATAAGATTGGTACAACAGTACCTGTAATACTGTGTAATGAATTTAAAACGGTGTGTGGCTGCAAATGTGTAGTGCCGCTAAAACTGTCGGTTGGTGTAGATGCTATATATGTATATATTTTAGCATATATAACAACCAATAAAACATATCATTTATACTATTAAATAATTCGATAATTTATTATTTATATAAATATAATTAATTATTTAGTACCAATTAATCTCAATTGCTATATTTACGTTCAGTATTTTTTTCTGTGTAATTAACAGATTCGAAAACCTTTTACCACCGTTTATTAAATGATATATTGATGAATACATTCATTATATATATGAATTTATTCGAACTATAGAGCATCATAGTTAAGAGCGAAATATTTAATACAATGAATTTGAATCGTCATATTGATGAATTTGTTCATAATATTTATGAATATAATATTCAATATGATGAATATTGTTGAACAAATATATTTTCTTCTAAATAAATTAATTGATGGACATTTTTTTACGAATTTTTCAAAAAAAAAAAAAAAATGTTTTTAGAAAATAATTAAAAAAAAAATGTTTTTAGAAAATAATTAAAAAAAAAAATGTTGTAAAAATGTTAATAAAAAAATAACAGCCCACATTTTTTTCTCCTGCCTTTCTTAGTAGAAATTGGTCTAGCGCCATGATCGGGATCTGAACATTGAATATGTTTTTTGTCATAACGTTAATTGACAAACATAATCTTACCATTATCATATCTTCCCTAAAAGGGTAATTTTCAAGTAGGGTTTTGTCCTGAGTTATTTGACATTTAGCTAAATTTCCTTGACGATCGTCAAACCAAATTGGTCAACGAAAATTAAAGCGCTTCAACGCAATCTGCATAACTTAAAAACAAATCTTAAAGGATCGTGTTGTGCCGCGCTTTCTACAACTTTCCATAACCATTTCTGTAACGTCATCATTATCATCATCATCGTCATCGTAATCGTCAGCAGTAGCATATTGCAGTGATCAGCAGCAACATTATTACTACCAGCAACACTATGCGCAGAAACAGCAAAGCACGATCATCAACACAATTTTCAGTTTGTCCAAATTAGCGGCAACAACCATTTGCCGCCAGAGTCAACCAGCGAGGCCACTAATGATCCCGACACAGAATTACCAACGGGTTAATAACTCTGTTTGTGCCAACAACAACAACAATAATACCAGCCACAACAACAACAACAGTAGTAAGTAGAAGGCGTCCGAAAAAGGAATTCTACGCGGAATTAATGCGAGAATCACGACAGGTTTGCGAGACAATTTGCGAGCTACTGGACTTTGGTCGCAATGCGAATGAACATCAACGATCACTGATCGTACGTCGTACATTGCATGCAACAAATTGCGCCAAATGTGCTGTTGCTGCTGCTGTTGGTGGTTGTGGTATAGACTAAATACTGCTGCCAGCCGTACAAACAGAGGGCGTGCGGGTGACAAATTCGTTGTGAGCACAACGCGCGAGCGATTTACAAGCGATCACAAATGCGTGCAACAAATGAACAAGCAGCAGCAACAACAACAAGAACAGCAACGACAACAACAACCACAAAACACGGAACACGGAAACGTGTTAATGGCATTTGAATTTGGCCAAATATGGCCGCTTTGCATGTTGGTTAAATTAAATTCAACGAATTATAGGCGACGATCACCGACGATCAACGCCGACACCACAAAAACACCGACTGCGTTCGACACAGAGAACTCGGCAACAGCAACAACAACAAGAAAAACACCGACTGTCCAAGACAACGACGACCATCATCAGCAACAACGACAGCAATAAAGAAGTTGAGAAAAAAAGACTAGCGACAAACACCGACGACGACGACAACAAATCGTGTCGATTTGTTTAAATCAAACAGCAGAATTTACCGTAAGGTTGAAGAAGATCAACAAAATGCAACAACAACAACAATAACAAAATCAACACGCACCCACCATGACACAACAACATGTTGTCGAAAAAAAAAGATAAAAAAAGTTGGAAAAAAAGTCAATGGATTTCAACGCAAGATCGCGATCGTGACGCTGAGTTTTTTGGCACCAAATTAATTAAAGCCAATTGGCAATTGTTTATGCAAGTTGACAGACAGACAGATATACGGACAAACAGTCAGCGCACCGACAACGAAAACGTTTTGGCCCAAAACACATACGCAAATAACGCGCTGTTTTGTTTTCACATTTTTTTTTTTGTTTTTTCTTCCTTTTTTCTCAAGTGATCGTGAATTGATCTTCAGGTGATCAAACTGATCACAACTGCGGACAGGTGATTAATTGTGTAGGTTTTCAGCATTTCATCAGTGAGTTCATTGTATTACGATCGTGTACTGAAAGGTACTCAAGTCAAAATAATTTTGTCCGCCGTGACAGCCAACGATCGCACAATTGAGGCGCGCTGGAAACACATATGATCAGGTTGTTTTGATTAATTAGTTATGATTGTGTGGCCAAGTTTGGCGGGGGATATGTGGCCCACGTTACACTTCATTTTGATTAAGGTTTGAAACAAAATATAAATAAATTGATTAAGTTGCGTGTTTGGAGGATTTAGCTTAAAGAGACTTAAAATAAAAAAAAAATAAAAAAAAAATCAAAATTAAAACAAATTTTATAAATTACAAATATGATCTAAAAATTAGTCTACACAGACTTTTCGAAATAACGACAAATACATTTATAATCTTTTTCGAAACGGTATACAGAGAAAAAAAATATTAACAATTTAAATTAATTGATACAAAATAATTAATTCTATTAATATAATTAATTGTATATATTTTTTTTTTAATATTATAAATTAAATCCTTTATGGGTTGGTGTATAAGCTGAAATATACATACATTTATATCATATACACGAACCATCAGTTTTAGAGGCACTGCACAGTTTTACAACCACACACGTTTTTAAATTCAGTACACAGTATTACAGGTACTGCTGTACCGATATTATTTTTCTTTGTTGCATCGCAACGCGTGCTTGCCAATTCGGTTCGTCGGTTAGTTTTTCCTTACATCATGCGTATATCATCATGACTTTGATATATCTCTTCCCTATTCATGCTTAATTTCCCTTTTATTATATATAGGTCTATTGGTGATCCGAACGTAGTTCAATCTTCGAACAAAAAGTAGATAAATAGTAAAATTGAAAAAAATATATATATATTTAAAATATATAAAATGATAAATGAAAAATATAAATAAATAATCTTAACAAATAAAAAAAAAGTTCATCGGATGTGTTCCTTTAATTATTGTTCAATTAATATAATAAAATATTTAATCAATACAATTAAATGTCAAATCGGAGATGAAATAATTAAGCGTTAATTGTATTGATCATTTTGTTTTTTCTATATTTACACTTTTTTTTTTGTGTACGGCGATAATACAACTTATATGCGAATACCTCGTCCTTAAATAACTCATCTGGTCAAGATTTAAATATAATAATAAGACATAATAGAATCACATCACATACATTTTGAATTGTTTAATCTCTAGTATTTTTTTTTTGGTCTTTTTGCATTTAGTTTTTCGAGAAAATTTAAAATTGACAATTCAATTAATCGTCTGGAAATAATATAAATTTCTTAAAAATCCAATTTTTCTTACATAGTAGCACGTGATACAAAAAAAAGATACTATTAACAATAATCTAATTATAAATAACGAAGTTATAATTGTGTGTTTTTTTACTTCATTTCGATATCGTTAGGTGATGAATGTTGAGAGTCAAATTAGACTTTTATGCTATGGTGCGATTTGTCACAGTTTTCTCGGTATGATACCGTTTACGCAATAAATTCGATACCGAATATAAAAAATATAGAACAAAATTATGAAAAATATTGCGTTATCGAGTCGATAAATGTAGAAATATCATAACTTGGAATGAAATTTGAATGTACAAGAAAGTTTGAAAATTAGAAGCGAAAATGGATACCATTTTCAAAAGTGTTCTTTATTTGTAATTCGGATTTTGATCCATTGCCGCATTTACTTTACCTACAATAATGACCCGACGAACCGCATAGGCAAGCATGTGTTGCGATGAACCATTGTACAATAATATCGGTACAACAGTAATACTATGTAGTGAATATTAAACTGTATAGTGGCTGTAAAACTGTGTATTTCATGTAAAATGTCGTTTGTTGTATATGCTATAAATGCATATATTTTAGCATATACATCATATGTCTATTTAAAAATCAGTTTGTTTAAACTGTTTCCTTCCAAAGAAGATTTTTTTATTACTGAAAACCAGTATCGATCGGATCAATATTGTTATTATTAAAAAAATATTAGCAGGCTATATTTTATATTTTATAATTCATAATTTATATTTTATAATTCATGAATGTTCGACATGACTTCAACGAATAAAATTTGATTGAAATACATGATTTTTGTATTGCAAAATCGAATTATGAAACAGTAAGGAATGAAATTGAACGAATTGAAATATGCCGTTTAGTAATCATTTGAATTTTTCGAATAATGGTTTAGAAATATAATTCTTCAATCTTTGAAATGCAATTTTATTCTGCACTATGCATCCGGTGCTCAAAGGCAAACAATTAAACCAATAAAACAAGAATAAAAAATATTTAATAAAAACTTCATACTAATTAAAAATGCTAATTCCGCACAATAGGAAGGCACAAGAACACGCGCAATAAGATGCTAGAAGAAGGAAAAAAAAAACGAACTGGTTTGTAGCAATTAATGCCAAAGGCAGTCAAGCAGTCAGGCAACCAAATAAAATCTGAACAAATTCCACCTACGCAAATGCGGTTAAAATCAACAATTGAAATTAAATCATATAAAACCATAACTGATCAACGGCAACAACAACAAGCAATAATAATGGCAGTAACGACAAGAACCAATTATGTTAAACCACCTGACTTCGTGTACACTTCAACTTGTCATGTCATGAGGTGAGCATTGACTATTGTTGGCATTGTTTTTTGGATTATTAACATGACACTGTGTAACAGTGATATTATTATTGGTTAAAGGTTATTAATATTTAATGTTTTTGTATTATTCGTCTTTACTTTTAATAATAGTTTCGTTAACCAATTCATTGTGAATAAACTAATTTGGTTCTCTCAACTGTAAATTGGTTCTTATAACGTATACGTTAAGAGTTGTAGTTTAGAATAGAATCAATTCTAAACAGTTTGAGACATATTTTGTATATGCACCTATATAAATTATTTTTTGACATAACTTTAAAAAAAAGAAACAGAAAAAGTTCCTACAACCAACTTACTTTGGTAAAAATTAAATGTCACAAATTAGTTTTATACGATTCGGTTGGAATTTTAAATAATATCGTATCCATCTTTCAAATTGTTTTAAAACGGTTATAATGGGTTATAGTCAAAACTAAAGGCTAAGAACCAACTTTACAGTTGAGAGAGCAGCAATTGTTTAGGTATTGAATTAGTTGGTATACATTTTTTTTTTCAGTTTGCAACAACCATAGATCTTTGATGCCTTGGTTTTGCTGCAATCTTATACTATTTTGTACATTAAATAGTTTTAAAATTGCGAAATAATTCTTCAATTATTTAAATTTTGCCAATATCAAAGATGCGAAGAAAAAAAAAGTTTATAGATCGTTTGCGACAATAGAATTTCTCGTACTTCAACTTTGCTTGCAAAAGTTTACATGTTTGCTGCAAAAAAAAAAAACGTTTATCACAACAGCAGTTTATATATATTTTGAATGAAAGTTAGTTTTCCCTGTGTCAAAATATTTTTACGATATAAAACATTTGTAATGAACGTACAATTCTATTTGTGAGAAAGGAAAAACTTTAAAAATAAATTCACACAGAATGTTGCACACATATAGGAGCAAAACTTTCAAACTGTAAGTTGTAAACTGTAAAAACTTTTAAACTTATAGTTTGAATCTGACAGTTTGAAAGTTTTTACAGTTTGAATGTTTTATATTGAAACTAATGCTTGTTATATATATAAGACTAATTATAAATAATTGTAATGTTGATAGATCACGGCTGTTCGTAGAAACGGGTTATTGTAAGAAGATTCGCAGCAGAGACGGACGACGAAAACTTAAAAAAAAAAACAAAAAATAAAAATAAAAATATATATAAAATAATTTAAAAAAATGAATATTAAAAAATGAATAAAGTTTTTATTCATTTGTAATGAACGCAATTTTTCTTTGGGTGTATTGTCCTAGTAGAAATTGGACTAAGGCAATAAACGGGACGTTGTCTTTTAATTTTTAACCGACTATTCGTTCTAATAGATATAACTTTTATGAATTTTGTATGATTTGGTTTGTAAAACTAATTCATATTACAATCATTTTCTAACAAAATGTAATACGATGTTATAGATTTAATAGGGGAGTCTGGGGTAAAGTAGGAATTTACAAAATTTTGAAATGTTTTTGCATTTTTAGACAGAAAAACTACTCTCATGTGTTACTTAATATGACATCCAATTTTTCATCCACTATTTTAATAAATTTTATACTGTCTTATTGCTTTTCGAAAAAAAGTGAAAAAAATTTACTAAAAATTACTTTAGGTGTTTTCTTTCAAAAAGTGTCCATTTGGGAAGTTTGTAATTAAAAATACAAGTATAATTGAAATTGTCGTATACTGCATATCTTTAAAAATATAAACGGGGTTTTGCAAATAATTGAACGCAGCTTAAATGGGAAAGTACGAAATGTATTTTATGCAAAGTATATTCAGTTTGGTATGACGTTTGAACAACCAGAAGAAAGCATATCCGGTTTGGAAAAACTATATGTATTCTTGATCAGCATGGCTCCTAAGTAGATTTAGCGATGTCCGTCTGTCTGTTGAAATCCCTATTACTTAAAAAATTGAAGAGTTAGATCATTGAATTAAATGAATTTAGATTACATATATATCTACGCTGTCTCAACCAGAAAATTGGCAAGATCGGTCAATTGTGACCTGTGGACCGACCAGTTATGTTCAAATACCTCAAATAAAATTTACATCTACTAATGAATAATACTTTATACGGGCTTAAGTGAACTTTTTTTCGTCATATATATATATATTGACGTTATGCTCAAATATCTAAAAATAATGTTTTCCCGCGAACCGACTTGAGGTTAAAAAAAAAAAAAAATGAAATCCGGTACACCTACACAATTGTACATATGGATATCAAATGAAAGGAAATTTTCTGAGATTGCAAGTTTGTTGTTATTTTCAGGATTCGTATACCCTGGTGACCTATGCATCACTTTAAATGGTAACCGCACGCATTATCTCATATGTGTAGGGTATTTATAGTCGGCTTAGACCGATAATTCTTACTAAATTCATCACAACAACTATCACATTTTCTCTACTCAAAATTTCCTATGTGACCTAACCTTCCTTACTGCCGTCCTCAGCAGTCCAGAGGTAGCACGCTGGACTTGCATTCTGAAGGTCTCGGGTTCGAATCCCGGCTTGGGCGCTCGGTATGATATTAATTCAGAATGCATTTAAATTGTTTATGTTGTAAATAAACATGAAATAATACAGAAATAACAAATTTTTTGCCCATTTGTAAAATTTTTTAAACGTTTCCCACTTTACCCCAGTATTTTTTAAGAGGTCCAAAAATGGGCTGTTTTGAAACATCACCCAAAAATCAATTAAAAGGCAAATGTATTCTGTTATTGCAAAAAGTTAGATCACGAACCGATCTCAATAATAGAGCATTCAAAAAAATTTTAAAAATATTTAAAACTTATTTTATTAAATGATATTTCATATCTCAAGTAGATATTGTTTTAGGGCCACGATCAGGAATTTATCATTAAATTAATTTTTTGTCATAACCTGACCATTTACAAGTCGAAAATGATCAGGTGATTTTTCATAGGTTCAATTTAGATTTGTTGTCTTCACCAATTCTTTCAAAATAATTGATTAAAAAATATATCAAATTTGACGCATACTGTTCTTTATTTTATAGTTTTATTTATTTTTATTTATTTTTTGTTGGTGGCACTATTTCTATAACTTAAACTTGTTCTTTTAACACATTTTCAGTGCCAAACACGGACTTATATTGAAAGTCAATTATTGTCAGCTCTGTGAAGCTCATAAAAAGCTTAAATCACTTGGCGTCAGAGGGCGTCAAAGGCGTCGTCAATTGTCTGACAAACTGTTCGAATGGCGCATGTGTTTATTTTTTGTCGGACATAAAATAAAAATATTAACCAAAAGAAAAAAACAAAAAAAAAAATTGAATAAATAAAAATGTATTAAGATTTTAATAAAAAATTGAGAAAAATAAAAATATATTAAGATTAATTTATGCTTTTTAAGATAACAGCAAGTTATTGTGCACGTTTTTGTGGTCGCTGTTTGATTATAATTTATAAAAAAAAAAAAAAAAAAATTTGGCAAAATTTTCAAAACAGCCACATGCAAAAAGTAACTTCAAACTTAACTTTAACTTTAGCTTAAAGTAACCAGTTTTAATTAAACCATATTAAAAGAACCAAAACTATTAATATGTCTAAGCTGTCACTAAAAAATTGAATAATTTATCGCTTAGAGTAAGAAATAATAAAAATGAAGACATGTTTGATGTACTAATATGAGTGCTCGACATGATCAGCACTTCGACATGATCAGGCATTTATGGCCAGATCAATTAAGTTTAAGTTGACGGCTATTATAAAGATCATCAACAGGCATGAATTCAATTAACACTTGTCAATAGTGATGTCGAAAAGAGGGTAAAACAAAAAGAAATACATGCACGATTTTACTTGAAAAAAAAAATAATTCCAACTCGTAGATCACTTGGAAAATTCGCTATTTCATTCATTGATATTCGAGATCTCTGATCTATGAGTAAAATATGTTTTTTCTACAAATGTTGCGACTTACTTACGCGCAAGTGTGACAAACTGATCGCAAACGATCGTGTGCAGCATAAATTTTTAAGTTTTATTTTTTATATATATTTTTTTTTATTTCTTTATCGTTTTAGTACAATTTTTATTTGCCATGACACTGACTTTGGGGGTGGCATAAATGAATATTTGATGGTACAGAGAATTTTTCCTGATTCTAAAAAAGTTCCTCATCACGATGAATGAATTTAAAAATATTATTTGATCAGGCAGCGGTGACAGATCGATCTATAGTTTTGTGTTTAAAAATAAAAATAGTTGAAATTTGAATTTAAAATTTGATTTCTATACAATTGCAAATGTTAATCGAGCGCATTGTAGTTATCTGGAAAATGTTGAATTTAATGCATTGATTATTGATTGTGATGTTACATTGGTTGATTGATTGAAAGATCGATGTGTTGATGATGAACTAAAGTTGATGCCGATTGTGAGTCAAGTGCAAATGACAACTAATCATTGGCCATGATGTGTTTGAAGGATAATTGTTATGAGATGCCATAAATTATTGGATTAAACGTGCAAAATATTGCATATTTTTTATATATAAACTTCAGAAGAATTCATTATAAAATTAATATTTTATTTTTGCAATATTACTCAGAGTTAATTAGTAGAAAAAAGTTGTACATTAGTTCAAATAAAATACAAAATATCAATAATTTGCCAATTAGATATTTAAAACATATGTATGATACTTCTTTATAATTTGGAAAAGTTTCAATAAATATATTACAATTTTTAAATTTTACTTCATAAATCTATAATGCATTTTTTTCGTTACTTTTTGTATTTATTTATTTATTTATTTACTTATTTATTTATTTATTTATTTATTTATTTATTTATTTATTTATTTATTTATTTATTTATTTATGGGAGCGGCTTGAAATCCCCAAACACAAGAGCCCCAAATCAAAATTCCCAAACACAAAATCCCCAAACACAAAATCCCCAAACACAAAATCCCCAAACACAAAAGCCCCAAATCAAAATCCCCAAACACAAAATCCCCAAACACAAAAGCTCCAAACACAAAATCTCCAAACACAAAAGCCCCAATACTCAAAAGCTCCAAACACAAAAGCCCCAAATTCAAAAATATTCAAATACAACACAATTAGGAAATTATAATAAAATGAGTTAAATAATTATTAAACACACTTAGCAAACCAAAGATTTATTTAAACATTTTTTTTTATTTATTCTTTTTTTTTTGTTTATATTGGGTTTTTAAACATTTGTAAAAAATGCATTTATTTGACTGATTAGAAACATTCAGAAAAAAACATACCATAAAATTAATAGTTTATACTATTAAAATTAATCAATAGGATATTTGTCAGATAAACTATTAACTCAATCGGTGAATCCTATTAAATAGTACAAAATACTATAAAATTTATTTGAGTTTGTATGAAAATATTTATTATTTGTATACTATTAAATCAATAACTGTCCTATTAACAAATTTTAATGGGATTTTATGAGTTGTTTTTCTGAGTGTATATTTTATTCAGTTTGAAATTTATATTATTTATAAGAACTTTATTGTAATTAGCACAAACTAAAGCTTAAAATATAATCGATCAATGAAACATACTATAATTTTAATAGGACTTGAGCCAATCAGTCGAAACACCACTAAATTGATTTGGCTTAAATAAAATTCGATTGGAAGTTAGAATGGAAGAGGCTCAAAATCCCTCATATCATAAGTCACACATTTTTAGAAATCCACAAATAAAATTCCCCAAACACATGAAGGTCTGTGATCAAAATACGTAATGCTCACTATCTCCAAAGCATAAAAATCACAAAACTCTAAATTATATTGCGAAAACTATGAAAGTTCAGTACTTTCAGTACCGCAATTCTATAACACCATCCACAGACATAAACATATTCAAGTATACTGGCATTATAGTATCAGTTTTGAGCCGGCCTCAGCGCGCTGGACTTGCATTCTGAAGGTCTCGGGTTCGAATCCCGGCTTGGGCATGGGCGCTCGTGGTGATATTAACCACAAAATTGTAGGGAATAGATTTCAAAGTACAATGGATATAGTCTGTCTGACTGCTGTGACTTAGTAGATATTCCAAAAAAAAAAAAAAAAAAAAAAAAAATTGAGAAAAACGCACAGGAAATACACCTTACATATTAGACATTTTGAATTGATGAAAAAAGGAAGGGTTCTATAGTAGCTTTAACGTTGTTTCTCTACAAAAAGAAGCTTTAGTTTCGGGCGTGATGGCTGGGTTCCACTGATTTAAACGATCAACGATCTTATCCTGCATTTGGCTACAATTTAGCATTCACCATATGTACTACCATGAACTGCTTGCCTGGTTCCACCTATATTACGAATCTTTTTGGTATGCCTTTAAACTGCTTTTTTCCTTCGTTCTTCCTTCCATTTCCCTGCTTAATATTTTATTTTTGGATTAAATAAATTCAGGTAATTCAAATTTCATTCAGAAGTATTTCAAATCGCAATTTCCTTTGTAAATTACTCGAAAATATTTTCAACTCAAAGTTGTTTGAAATATTGCCCGCACAAATTTCATAAAGTATTGAATGTTTAAAAAGAATCCATGTTTGTTTTATAATTGTCCAACTTTTGAATAAAAATACATTTATTGACATTTTCTTCGAATCATTAAACATAACACCCTAAAAACTGTAAAATTTATAGTTATGATTTGTATTCAAAAATAAAAGTAAACTAGTTGGAAAGGTTAGATAACATGGGAAATTTTGAAGTAGGGATATTTTAATAATTGGTGTGATTAAGTTAGTTAGAATTATGTTAGTTATAGTCGGTCTAAGCCGACTATAAATACCCTACACATATGTGATAATGTGTGGGGGATTTACTTAAAAAGGTCCATAGGTCACCAGGGTTTATAAATCCTGAAAGTACCTATAAACTTGAAATCGCTGAAGGATTTCCTTTGATACCCGTATGTACAAATGGGTACGTATACCGACTTTCGATTTTTACCGAGAACCACACGTCACTTCCCGAGAAAACATTATTTTCATATATTTGAGCATAAAGGCAATATATATTTGGCAAAAAAAGTTCACTTATGCTCGTATAAAGTAAAATTCATCCGTAGATGTAAATTTTATGAGGTATTTGAACATAAGTGGTCGGTACGCAGGTCACTAAGGTCCGATCATTCCAATTTTCTTGTTGGTACAGCGTAGATATATAAGTAATCTAAATAAGAAGTTTCATTGATTTAGCTCATCAAATTTTTCTGTAATCGTGATTTCAACAGACAGACGGACGTCGCTAAATCGACTCAGGAGGTCATGCTGATCAAGTATATATATAATAATAATATATTAGTTTGGCGTTACAGTCCTGTATAGAACTTCGGCCGAGCTCTCTCACCATTTTGAGCTGTGTGTGTTATATTTGTACTCAAAGTGGTGGGACCTACAGTTTATTGCCGAATCCGAACGGCGGGTGAGAGCTTTTCATAGGCAATGTTTTACTCTCGTAGGTTTGCCATTTACTGCCGAGAGGTAGCGCGGTATAGAAAAATGTTTCTATGAAAAGATGTTCTTAGCCCCAGTCCAGGCTTGAACCGGAGACCTTTCGGCTCGCAGTCCAACGCACTAACCACTGAGCTACAGCGGCTACCGCGGCTATATACTTTCCATAATATAAAGGAAGCATCCCTTCTGGATGTTACAAACGGCGCACCAAACTGAATATACCCTTTTACTCTTAGTGTAGGGTATAAAAATACCGGTTATGGTGCACTAAGCAATAGAATTTTAAATGCAAAAGTTTTATAGTGACACTCAAAATTATTCATATCAAACAGCAATCTGAAATAAATCAGTAATCCCAGTCCACTATTGCAACGTAAATAATTCGAGACTCTTTCTTTGGAATATCTACTGAGATACACATCACTCAGACAGACTATAACCATTGTATTATCTATTCCCGACTTCAAAAACTAAAAATTCCTGAAGATGTATGATTTTTGGAAGGTGTTTTTTTTGTATTAAAATATAAAGGTACAAAAAAAAAATCGTCGTCCAAACCAAAAACAAAAAAAACTACATTTTTAAATTTGAAATTATTAATTTACAAATTGCGTTGCAACTCTGACAATTATCGATCGATGATACCAATAAAGATTGTTGAGAAAACGTTGAACTTTCGAATGAGATTTTAAAACTCATCATTTAGTTAATCAATATTTATTGTTAACGTAAAGAAAAACAGAGTTTATTGTAAATTTTTGTTAGGTCTAATTTAAACCACGAAGCATAAATAAATTTCAAGGTTTTGTCTACTATTACAACATATTACTGGTGACAATTTCCACATTATAACATTTTCTTTGTTGTTTTGCAGCAAACACTGATCTATGATTTCCGACTTCCTCGCGAGATTACGTTACGTATCGCAAAGATCTATTACCGCTATTTGCACAATGCCAACAACAATAATGATGGCAACAATTTTGTAACCTCTAACAACAGCAACATCAGCAGCAGCAGCAATAACCACAAAAACCTCGTCGAAGGATCGTCGTATTAATGCGACCTAATGGCCCCCTTTTACACTTAGTAGTGCCTCTGATGATGCTGGCGGGTGCTGTTTGGTGGCTGCTTTTTTGCCTGCTCTCTGTCAAAGCTACTTAAAGTGTGCAGGAACAACAACAATCAAATCTACCTTTGCCAATATGTTGCAATAATTCAATATTAAATCGAAATAGTAGAAGAAAAAAAAAACACCTCATATGAACCATGAAACAATAAATAATGTTATTAATAAATAATAATAATGGTGGCTCAGTCAGACGGTTAGGTTAGTTGGTAGCTGGAAGTGTTCACGGGTTACCGCTGGGTTAAGCTGTTGCTACCTGTACCGAAGAGGTATTTTTTTTCGGTTTCTTGAATGCGCAGGATTTTATAGTCAAGTCGTACTTGGAGTTCAATTGGTATTTGGCGCTACAAAACACTTGAAACATTCGTGCAAAAAAAAAAACGTATAAAAGCCAGTTATGAGGCACTAAAAGAAAGGCACACTTTTAAAGAGGTTTTGTAATAGATTCTCAACGATGATGCGATGTTACAGAAGGTATGGAAAAGTAAAATACTAGTTCGCATCATGATACATGAGTGGTCGAAACCTTTATTGAGTTAGAGTGAGTTTGAAGTTTTCATTTGGCCTCAACCTTTCTGACTTTAGGGGGGAGCGCTTTTGTTGGCAATGACTGGAGTCGCCAACTGCACATGTTTTGCTGTTAATCATAATTAACGTGGCTCAAATCAAGCAACAGCGAATAGCAAAAACTTAAAAATAAGCGCAAGGTCTCGTTTTTCATAATAATAATGGCCGATGTATTCAACTTATTATTTTTATTCACCAAATGAGAGAAGATAAGTCGCCTAGCCGGTTCATAGACCAGAGCCTCTTCCAGTAAAGATGAGAACGGGAATCTAGTGACTGATATCGAGCACTGAAAATATGAAGGGATTATTTCTCTAAACTGCTCGCCGGGAGGTAAACCCATAGGGAGGTAAACCCGCCAACCCGAGTACTTGATGACGACGTTGGAATTCCGCCACCCGACCGTTACGAGGTCAGAACATCCATTGGCTGACTGAAAAAACACAAAGTCGCGGATGATGACGGCATGCCTGCTGATTTGTTAAAGACCGGAGGTCAAGAGCTAATAGGCAGCATGCACGAGCTCGTAAGCAGAATATGGTCGGACGAAAGCATTCCAAGTAACTGGAAAATCAATGTACTCTGCCAAATCCTTAAATAAATGGTACGATACATACTTTACATCATATCCAAATAAATTCCTCAGACTTTGGAAATATTTTACCACTCGGTGGTTTGCAAAAAATCTCGAGAGGTAACTCTTATAGAAAAACATTTTCTAATGTTTTTTGATGTTGCAGTCGCTGGGTCGAACCAGCACCCTGTGAAGTCCTGTTGTAGTCCGAAGCCACTGAAAGTGGGTGAATTTAAAGCGTTACTACACTTTGAAGTAATTTTTGAATAGCTAGTATACGAGTATCATTTATATATATGAGTATCCTCTATATAGGACAGTATATTTTATAATAAATTCTAGAAAATTCGATTTACCCAACTTAAAACAATACCTATAAATAATGCAAAAATTCACTAGCAAATCGATTAATTAAAAAGCAAACTATTGATAACCAGATACAGTTTGTAGCCATAACAAGTACTTTTTGTCTTAAAGATTTTAAAGCTTAATATACACACAGCACAGATATAATTTGCATGTAAGATTAAATATTTTGAAGTTCAAGTATTTGGTGGTTGGCTTTAATAAAAATTCCAAAAAATCGTGTCCTAATTTACATGATAACCCATAAAAAAAGGAAGAACAAAATAAATATAAAACCATCGAAGGCACTAAATTAAATCGATCGAACGATACGCCAACACATCTAGAAGCCTAGGCAGCGTACATAGCTTTTTTTCACTAACTTGACTCGCAGCACAGCGCGCGCAGGATATCGTCAGGCGCATCTTTGGCACAGTCACCGCAAGCGCGGCAAGTAGCTAAATAAGCAGCAGCCGCAGTATTCTGGCGACTATGTTCGTCGGTCAATGGACGCCCATAGCGATCAGTCGACTATGAGAGGCACAAGTGCAGATGTTTGCCAATGGATGACCAATGGATGGAAATAGCGACAACCTGAACGACGCGACGACTACGATGACGTCGACGACAAGATCATAATATGAGGCACAACAAACGGTTAACGAAACCCAGCAGGATACCTGCTGCCTGATGGAAATGGCCAAAAACCAGCAGCGGCCGCGGTTGGCTGGATGACTAGCTGTATCAGGTAGCGCACACACAAGTGTGTCCAGCAGCGGTTACCGCTCGATATGCTCGATGGCGTCACGTTTTATTTAAATTTTTGGACTAAGAACAAACAAAAAAATAAATAAAAATCAACAAACAAATGCCAAAATGAACTGCATATGAGCAGCACCAAAACGATAGATAGATCGATCGGTTGAGACGGTCGGCTGGTTGGTTGTTTAGTCGGTCGATCTAAACCATGTGATCGTCATATGCGGGAAGCTTTAGTATCGTTATTGTTCGTCTGTATGTATGTCTGTCGGTATGTGTATTTGTTTTACCACCCGTTAACATGACATGCAGTCAGACACAGAAATCAGTAGCCATTGCAGTAGTAGTATTTGGTAGCCGATACTACTACTTACACTCAGTGATTAAAATTAGTAGTTGCAGAAATAGCTGGAAAAATGTAGCAATCAAAATAGTAGTAGCGATAAATGATTTATGGGAAGAATCCGAATCCGGAATTTATAAAGCTTTAGATGCCGTTCAACAAAAGAAATGGCATATCTCAAATTTGGGTTACACAGTGTCGCAAAAAATCCATCTTCATTTTTTAAATAATTCGATGTGGCTGCTCTCAAGTCCAAAGACTTGTTTGGTGGACCACGTTTGGAAAACTCACAATTTGGACAATTATGGGACTAACAATCGGTTCTCTGTTAGTGGGTAAATCCGGTATGGACTATTTAAGGCCCTACATTATTTTTTACGTGAATTAAGATAGTTTTCTCAATCGTTTACTATAAACCAACGGAAAGAGAATACGTCCATTTCAATAATTGTGATATTTGATGATGTCAATATAAACCTGTAAGTAAAAACAAAGCCGCAGTCACGGATGGTCTGCCTGCAGAGTTGTTTAAGACCGGATGCGATGAGCTTACAAAGTGCATACGCCAGCTCGTCAGCAAAATATGGTCAGAAGAAAACATGTCCAGCGAATGGATTTACAGTGTTCTCTTCCCAATCCTTAAGAAGGATCCCACAATACGCGTCATTACTACCGTGGGATAAGTCTCCTTAAAACCTGCGTATTATGTGAAGGACTGAGGCCCATCGTCAGTAGACTGATTGGACCTTATCAGTGCGGCTTCAGACCTGGCACATCTACCATACACAAGGTTTTCACATTACACCAAATCCTGGATAAGACCAAAGAGAGGCAGATCGACACCCACCACCTTCTCGACGACTACAAAGCTGCCTTCGACAGTCTGATAAGGAGTCGCTTATATGTCACCATTTCCGAGTTGGGTATACCTGCGAAACTTAAAAGGCTTTGCAGGATGACCCTGATGGACACACGTTGCACAGTGAAAATTGGGAACAACCTCTCCGATACGTTTAATACCGAACGAGGTTTCAGACATGGCTATTTCCTATCGTGTGACTTCTTCAACCTAATAATGGAGAAGAATGTAAGAGCTGCCGAACTCCATGACAATGGAACTATCTTCAACAAGAGTGCTCGGGTATGCTGATGATATCGACATCTTTGGGCAGAACACACGAGCATTCAGTGCAGCATTCTCCAGTTTAGAGAAGAAATCTCGTCAAATGGGTCTTACGGTGAACGAAGATAAGACAAAGTACTTGGTGTCAACAAACAAAGAGTCCCGCCATCTAGGGCAGTACGCACTATTGACACACACAACTTCGAAGTCGTGAAATACTTCATCCGTTTAGGTACCAGCATTATCAGAGATAATAATGTCAGCCTTGAGATGGAGAAGAGTGTAAGAGCTGCCAAACTCCATGACAATGGAACTATCTTCAACAAGAGTGCTCGGGTATGCTGATGATATCGACATCTTTGGGCAGAGCACACGAGCATTCAGTGCAGCATTCTCCAGTTTAGAGAAGGAATCTCGTCAAATGGATCTTACGGTGAACGAAGACAAGACAAAGTACTTGGTGTCAACAAACAAAGAGTCCCGCCATCTAGGACAGTACGCACTATTGACACACACAACTTCGAAGTCGTGAAATACTTCGTCCGCTTAGGTACCAGCATTATCAAAGATAATAATGTCAGTCTTGAGATTAGCCGAAGAATAAATCTTCCCAACATGTGGTACTTAGCTCAGTAGGCAATTAAGGAGCAGAGCCCTCTCTCGACGGACAAAAATTACGCTCCATAAGTCACTCATACTGCTAGTCCTCCTCTATGGCGTTGAGGCATGGACGCTTTTCAACACCATTAGGGGCATTAGAGAGAAAGATTATTCGGAAAATCTATGGCCCTATATGCGTTCAAAACGAGTACAGAATGAGATGGGACGATGAACTGTATGAGCTCTATGCCGACATTAAAATAGTGAGGCGCATTAAGATGCAGCGCATTCGCTGGCTTGGACATGTCGACCGTATGTATGAAACTGCTCCAGCAAAAAAGGTGTTTAATTCTGTACGTTGGTGACGGCGTCCGAATCTCCGGTGGACAGATCAAGTGCAAGATAGCCGGACAGTACTTGGAATGCAAAACTGGCGATAGCGCATAATTGCTGCGGCCGAAGCCCATCATGGGTTGTAACGGCCAAATAGGTAAGTAAGTAAGTAAGTAAAGAACATTAGGTGACATGTGATGTTTTGAAAAATGGAAAGAATTATGAAAATTATAGTCGGTCAAGTCCGACTTTAAATAACCTACATAACAAAATTTAACTTCGGCTGGTTTAAAGTAAAATTTACCCGTAGATATTCGTGAACATAAGTGCTTGGTCATAGACCGATCGTTTCAATACGAGACAGCGTAGTAATATTAGTAATCGAACTTGTGTGTTTCAATGACCTGTATCTTCTAGTTTTCCTATAATCGTAATTTAAACAGACTGAAAGGGACTCGGACAGACAGTATCAATATGTATCACGCTGATCAGGAATACATAAACTTTTGCATATCTCTTCTTCCTTTTTGGTATTAAAAACGGATGATCAATATGCAACCTTTTATTTTTAGTGTAGGATATGAAAATCATGATAAAAAATTCACAATGTACATAATTTGCAAGACAGTTTGAAGCAACGTTTTTCATTTAATTCTTAGAGTTGTGGTAAACAAAACAAATAAACTTTAAATACCAATAATTTTCCATGAGTGTTCCGAAAATCTAGTAGTTCATAAAAACAGCTGGATGCCCCATGTAAAGTGACGCTGATTTGACTTTTGCTCAAGTTGTATAATTTTTTTTTTCATCTTTTTTCCGCGGTTATTGTATGAGTATTTTGTCATTTACATAATTTTCAAATTAAATAACAAAATTTCTACTACTATTATTTGGTGCACGAAATATGTATCATAAACTATCGTTCAATCAACAAATGCCGACGATTGCTCGACATCTAGACAGTGTTGCCGACAGGCAGCACTACATCGATTGTTGGAGCGCATGTGTAAACGCATAATTTAGTATTAAATAATAAAAAAAAACGATAATAAAAATAATACAAATTATATACAACGCCGTCTAATACATATATTAACTTTAATTGAGCAGCAACAAAAACAAAAACTACTACTAAAATATACAATAAGAGGGAGCCGCCTAACATATCAACTGATTAGTAGTATTTAGAGCGCTAGCTACCTGATTGAGAATCGATGTTTTGTCGGCTTTTTACTAAAAACATAAAAAGCGATAAAAAACAATTAAAATAATTTAAATAAATTAATAATGTCACTGCTGGACAAGCGACGCACATTGAGATCAGTGAAGAAACTAAATCAAGACTCAAATAAAGACCGCCTTTAAAGAAGACCCATCTACAATGGGCCGACCACTACTTCGCATAGATAGATGCTTTTGTTGGACCAACAACCGATTGTATATAATTCAAATTTGGTTTATTTGAAGTTGCTGCTGCTGCTGTTGTTGTATTGTTGTCGTGGTTATTATGTCGCATTGTGACTTCTGTGACGCTTTTGATATCTTATTGATGATAACGTATCTACAACATATGGTTCAGGTCTTTTTTTACGACGCATTAGTGTTTCACCTACTTTGTCTAGCTCAAGCAAATTAAATTAATTTTAATTTAAGATCTAACTAAAACCGAGACAAATTAGTGAATCTCGCTCCAGTATTAAATTATACAGCAACAAGATTTATCTCACCTCTGTATTAATTGTTTATGATCGCGTTTGTGATAAAAATGCTAATGTGCCAAATCACTGTGAGAAAAGTTGAGCAACCGAAGAAGAAACAGCATAATTAAAAGTTTGGTTTATGAATGTTTAATACGGTATTTTGTGCTGATTAGAGGGTTGTTTTATAACGACATGGTTAGAAAATCAAATCGATATGAATTTAATGTTTATAACAGATAAAATAGCACGTAAAGACCACCGTGACTTTGTTAGTTGACATTGTAACACAAAATATAAACATATTTGTGTTTTAGATAATTTTTCAGAATGGTTTTTCTGATTATAACCATATCTGGGTGGCTCAATTATGTTGTTAAGTTATGTGTAGAAAAAAAATCTTAGAAAAATATGTTGGATTGTTTATTTTTTATTCTTAAAGTTCTTTTTTTTTGATAAATTGTACCAATTAGACACTTCATTACCTGTCATTATCTCAAAAGAATTATCTGGTTATGAATTTTTAGGAAATATCGCCGAAATGACCTTTCGAGACAGCGTATACGGATCCTCCCAGAATGGCATTATATCAAAAGACATTTTCTCGTAGCAATTTCGACAATGTGGCCACTTCTCTAAATAGGTATTTCACCGAAAGACATTTTCCAGGAACGAATAATTAAATAAAAAACCCGAAATGTACCTTTGGAATAGCGTATCAGGAAGTGCACTGAATGCTTTTACACGGAAAGACATTTCACCGTACCCATTACTACTTCTCCAAATGCCATCATCATGAAATGAATTTCCTCGTGACCATTTCCCCAATTCTCTAAATAGACACTTCTCTCCCAGAATGCCATTATATCAAAAGATATTTTCTTGTAGCCATTTCCACAATATGGACACTTCTCTAAATAGGCATTTCAACGAAAGTCATTTTCCAAGAACGGACACTTACCCATAAAGGAAAAAAAAAAACCAAAATGGACCTTCGATATAGCATATATGAAAGTGCTTTGTATGCTATTATACGGAAAGACATTTAGCAGTATCATTACCACATCTTTGAATGCCATTATCATGAATTAAATTTTTTCGTAGCCGTTTCCCCATTTTTGTTTTAATATATATTTCCCAAGAATGAGCATATCCCTGGAATCAACCTTCCAGATGACGTATCAGAACTCTTCCCTGTCAGTATCACAAAAAACATTTTCTCTTCTTTGAAAGGCATTCCATTCCCAAGAAAGAACACTTCCCTAGTATGAACAAATCTCCGAAATTCAACTTCGAGGTAGCGTATTAGGAAGCTTCCCCGAATGACATTACCCCGAAACACATTTTATCGCAACCATTTCCACTTTACCGAATGCCATTACGTTTCATAAAGTTTCCTCGTTGCCAATTCCCTAATGTGTATACAGCTCCCAATAGTCATTTTCCTAGATCCATAACATCCCAGTCTTAACCACCCTCAATTTTAATTAGAGTAAGGTCGATACAGCTTGAAAACATATTTTCGGCATGTTTCAAACAGACAAAGGCGGAGTTTTTATCAACAGCTTTCTATTCTCTGCCCGTTCCTCAAATGTGCCGTGAATCTGCCATTAAAATTCTACAAAATTTTACAATATACACTTCCCAAAATATTGCAATTATCTGTGTGTTTGCCGGAAATATGTTCGAAATATTCTTAAAAAATGCCAGAAATTTTGTCTCGGGTTGCTTCCACTCGACAGCAACCCCAGACCAAATTTTTAATGTATTTCAAACATAATGCGAAAAAAATTAAAAAAAAAAACAGAAACTGTTTTTTTGTTAGTTCCCAAAATATGCCGTGAAAATTCCACAAAATTTTACAACCTGCTATAATCTTCACAAAATATTCCATGTGTGATTGCCCGAAATATTCCTGAAAAATGTCAAAAAAATTGTGTACGGAACCTTAGATATTTCTGTTTGATAGGCTTTATATCAAGATTTTTTACAAAATACGTTTTTCCCAATGAGCAAACTTCTCTGAATAGTAATATCATCGAAAGACATTCCTCAGAAAGAAACTACCCCAGAAAAGACAAATCCACGAAATGGATCTTCGATATAGATTCTCAGGAAACTTCACAGAATCGCATTATCACGAAATACTTTTTTCAGTAGCCATTTTTGCCAATTAGACAGTTCTTTGACATTCCCCTGGAATGGAAATATACTAAGTTATCGTATCAGGACACTTAGTCCAAAGGCTTTCCCTCGTAACCTTTGACACAAATACGTAATATCTAAAAATAGACACTTCCTCTGAATAGACATTGCGAGAAAGTATTTCATTAAAGGTAGTGTCCGATCGGGAATGTATTATTTCATGGAAATGTTAATTCAGGTAATTTGGGGGAAATGTCAATTCGGGAAAATGGCACTATGGAATATGTTTCTGGTGGAAATGTCTTTCTGAGAATTGTTCTCTCGAGAAATTGGCTTCTGGGAAATATATAATGCGGTACCGAAATTCGGTAAGTGTACATAAAGAATAATAAACTTAATTCAATATATATTTTATTTCGTTTATAGGAAAGGAATTTCAAATCTGCGAAGTTTTATTTATTCGAACGATTCTAAACTGAAATAATTTAAAAATGATCTTTTATATAAACTGAATATTCAAAATAATTTGAACTGGAAAATATTCGCATATAAATTTAATAAATGAATATACAAAATTCTACTAATTCTTTAAATTACCAAAGTGCTATAACATGTTTAGCTTTATTGTTTTATTTCAACCATATAAAACCACAATTAATCGATTGCTCCGCGCAACAAATTAATATTCATAATTCGTGGAATAATTGCTGCAACAAAGGTAACACAAAAAAAAAGACTGGACTGAAATACAAAACCATACAAAAACCAGAGACCATTATAATCAACCTGAGTTTTTAACAAGATCATTTTAAAGATGCTGCTGTGGCGACGATCAAATATACAAAATAATCAAAATAAAAACTAAATTGGCGGCTACTTTTGATATTTCACAACGAAGCGCCACAGTTTTTTTTTGTGTTTGTTAGTATATTTGGTCTACATGGGGTATTCGTCATAAAATTAGCCAGAAATTTAAACAACTCAAGGCTTTCGCGGTTAAAATACACAATGAGAGCAAGATCTTGTGTGAACGATCAAGATCGAGATCGCATGCGCGCAGTACAGAAGGTGGCATCGCCAAGGAAGCAAACAGGCGGTGTCTTCGAAGGTGGTGCGCGCGGTACAGGTTGTTTTTTTTTTTTTATATGATTTTATATATGGGAGGGCACAGCGAGCTGCAGTCAACTTAATGATAATTTCGAATCGTTGATGTGATATGGACGCTGTTGTAAAGCGTAACGAATGCTTACGATCGAAATTAGAGCGCAGATAAAAATACAGAAGAACGGTTAGGAAAGGACGGCATGGAGTGTGTGATTGGCGCTAGCTTTTGATATGCTAATTTGTAGGTGTACAAATGATTATTAAATTTAAAGGAATTTTTATTGAAATGGAATTGTGTAAAACAAACACCTGAGACTTGGTAAAATGCAGCGAACAGTATCTGAGAATGTTATACAAAATCAGGTAAATGATGGGAACATTCTAAGTTAGGCAATGAAACGTAATATATGTTTTTAATATAAATTGTATATTTTATGTTTTAAGAAATCCATAGTTACAAGTGTAGAACTTTCGCGCACTAATGACTATAACAACAACACTTGTGGTGGAGCAGCAACAACAAAATGCTTCCCACAATTTAAGTTATATAAAAAAAAAATATACATCTTCCCGAACTACCTGTACCGCGTTAGGTTCCTAACCACAGCGAAAAAAATTCTTAAGCTGACAGTTATTGTAAATTTATTGTCGCCTTCAACTTGCTATCGATGCTTTTAATCGTGTCATCAGTACGGGGGGGATATAGAAAAAAAAAAAAAACGGATATCTTTTGCAACAAAAAATAAAGGTTCAACAATGTGGGAAATGGCAGCAATTTTATAATAGAGCAGGGGTTCCTAAATCTTACGAACTTGAACGCGTTCATTAATAATGGTTTTATTATTACTGATCATAGTTTCATCTTGAAGAAAAACTGTTCAATTCTCGGATTGAAATACGGTTTCACTTTCCTCGTAGTCTGGAAATTGTTCAATGTTAAGCAAGGTCGTGATCTGCCAAAAGGTAAAACGTTATTTGAAACCTCTGCAATTCTGGGTGGTGTTCGTCTCCGGATTCGGATACGGGAACACATGCTTCATAGCATGGTTGCACTCTCCGCTAAATAGGTACAGTAATTGTTCTACGCCAAGGTCTGCCAACAAAAAAAACATATAGAAAACCTCTTCTATTGGAGGAATTCGAATACGGGCATACACGCCTAGAACTCCTGATATTATCTTCATTGCCAAATATTTCCTTTCTTTTTCTTTCTTTCTTTCTTTCTTTCTTTCTTTCTTTCTTTCTTTCTTTCTTTCTTTTTTCTTTCCCTCTATCTATTCTCTGTGGTCTTCGAACACGAATTGGAATACGGGAATACAAGCCTCGTAGTCCGGTAATTCGCTTTATTTCCAAATATGGGATCGTTTATTTTTCAATATTTTATCATTCTTTTTCCGTCAGTCCTTCCTTCTGTCCTTCTTTTTTTGTTCTTCCTTCTAAGATATTCTCTTTATGCTACAGCTAAAATTTTTCAATTCCAATTTTTTAGTATTTGTGGAGGAACTAATGTGGAAAATTATGTCGTAATTTAAGTTCTATTATAAACAAGCCAAAAATGTGTCCTTGTTTCTCAGTTAAAGAACCACTGCACACCGATTTCTCTCCACAAGGAAGAAAGACAAAAGAAGCGCATAAAAACAGCTCCGAGAAGAAGATTAAATAACACTTGTTTGTCTGGTAATAGTGGTGGTGGTGGTAGTATTTGTGGTAACAAAACTAACAAACTACTACTGGCCATAATTGCTGCAACAAAACAACATATACTAACCCTTGTTTTTACTGTATAACCAAAGCTTAGGTAATAATAACATGATTTAATTTGTGGTTGTTAAAACTCTAACCTTCAATTTTAATTAAAGCATTGATTACGCGTTTCTCTTGTTTTCAGATTTTGATATATATTTCCTGATAATTTGTAAGACTCGTCGAGGAGGAGGAGGAGTAAATTTATTAACTCTTTGTGATTTCGTTTGTTCTGTGCTTAATCCGTCGTCCACTTAATATTCATCTTTTTGATTAGAGCCGACAAGCACATAACCAAATGATTTCTTTTTCATGTTTTTTTTTTTAGTTCTCCTTCAAAATTTCATGCATCGCAACTCTAATGATAGCGCGATCGATGAACGATCGTAAAATGTAGCAATTTTATAACATTGATATTTACGATCACACACGGGCAGACCAGGTAGCTGCACGCCACACAATGTTTATATTTTCAAATATTTTTAACTTAATTCTGCGAAATTTAACTGAATAAAATGCGCGATCGCATAAAATTAATTAGCCTGAAGATTGTTGATTCTTTTTCTCATACAAATAAATAGAATATATATATCTTGATATGCACGCTCCCAGCCTCATTAAGGCATTTTACCCGCACTCGCAGCAACACTTGCCACAACTGTCATTTTTGCGCGTTGCTCATTAAATTTGAAAATATTCCCTCAGCCGTCATATAAATCTTGGAATGCTGTCAGCGCCGCATTGATCTGTCAATGTTTGTTTGGTTACGTTCAATGGTTAGGCTCGGTGTGCGCTCAGGGTCCTTTCACTGCATCAAGGTGCGTGTAATCATTGTACGCATCTTCGTGCATTGTTATTGTTTTATGTGCAGAGAGGCATGGAAGCCTGTTTGTAGCCACTTCGTGTATCTGGCGACTAAAGATCTTGCAATTATTTTAAGTTTATTTGTGCAGCGTGCGACTTCGTCGTCACCACCATCATCACCACCGTCGTTCCGTTGTCCGCTGCCCAGTGTCCAGCACTTTTTTCCACTTGTGGCACTTTACAAAAGTCACCTGTGCGTTTCGCACAACGCATCGTTCGTGTAACGCCTGTCAATAATCCACACAGCGCACCTAACAATGTGGCCGAGCAAGAGGTCTGAGCGCGCCTATTAGTCGCTGAACACTGCCAAGTGCGCCATTGATGTGTCAACGCGAGATTCCTTTATGTCATCATTTCAAAACTAAGTGGTTCGTGGTTACACTGTACGGTCACACTGCAAGTAGCCAAGTGCTTCATTATTTTTATATTGAGACTACCGTTTGGCTACCGAATTGATGTTGAACAGGGTGTCAATGCAGAAACTTGCCATCGGTTTGTATTGCGGTCAAAAATATACCCCAATCATTTATTTACTTTCGAATTCCAAAGTACCCCTAAATGTAATGCACGAGTTAAGCATTATTTTACTAACCAATTATATTTCTCTGTCTCAATGTTACTCCGAATTCAACTGTTTTTCTTGGTAACTATTATTCATTCATTCCTATTTCAGAGTACCTGTATATACTACTCTAACACAGACATTGATACTTCATTGGCTCCAAGTTCCGGTGCGCTACTCCCCAATTTTTTAGAAGTTGAATAGAATCTCAGGTATCAAGTATATATCATTGGACGTGTTTTCAGTAATCCATACATTCCTTCGAGACACTATTGCTCTAAGAGACACTTGAAAGTTAATATTTCCTCACTCATGAAACGTTTCTCTCATATAAATCGTTATTCTGGTTTACTAGTCCGTCCATTCCAGAGTTTCCCAAAAAAAAAGTATCGAGCGAGTTAATTATTATATCACAAACATTAAAACTTCTTTGTATCTAAATGACGGAGCTCGTTGTTATTCTTCTCAAAATATGAACACGTAAACAGTTTCTTAAATACATTTAAAAGATTCTCTGACAGGTATTACGTCTCTAAGACTCTTAAGTGTAATCATTCCTTCAGTCAGAAATCATCATTCTGTTTCTCAAACTAACTCTTAATCAACCGTTGTTCATGTTACCTATTCCGCCTTTTTGTGCTCATTCAAAAGTTTAAAAGAAATTGGCAAGTTCAAAACAAACATCCACCGACACTACTCCATCTTTCTTCCCTCCCTTTAAACTATCATCCCTTCTTACGATCAACACTGTGCATTACATGAATATGTGGCATTTACTGAGCATTTGTTAATTTGTACACAAAAATTGACTTAATAACTATTCCATCATAGACAGTACAACTTCATTGTCTCAAAGTCCCGGTGGCACTTTTTGGTATTCTCCATATATTCTGCAATTGAACGCCATCTCAAGTATCTCAAATAAAACCGAAAAATCATTAAATTAACTCTTCCCCTATATATATATCGACTTTTCTTGATTTTAAGAAACCCTTAAAACTAGCTATTTTCTAAATCACCCTGCAAGTACCTACGTTCCAAAAGGGATCCCTAAAATATTCAATAGTGTTAAATCACCACAGACATAACAAGTCAATTTAGTTGCGCGCCAAAACTAGGTGAAGATTCCCGTGATTCATTGTTTGTTCTGGAAATACAAAATCACTGCCTTCCATAACAAAAACACTTTAATGTCCACACCGACCATAGACATAACACACAGTCTGAAACTACTGCAAGTTACTGCGACAGAAAAGTGCAGCAGCGTATAACGTATCATGCCATATCGTCCACTACAAAATATCAACTCCTCCCTCCTGCCGCTACTATTTCTTCACTTGTTGATCGTACCAAAATCCCAGCTAATTGACATTTTCCAAAAGAATTTATTGTCCTTCAGTGCACATTAGTTATTCCCATTGGAAATGAATACATATTCCCAGCGTGTCAAACACAACGGACACCAACAAGTAACCAACCAACCAACCAGCTAGCTTGCCACTGGCCAAACAACGCGGTCATCCAAGCAAGCACAGCGAATAACCACCATCCTACGAAAATGGATATCCATAAAGTACCCAACCTTTTTACGTCCCGTGCACTACCCGCAATCTTTACTGTTTCCCTGCATCTCATGCTTACACTTTGGCTCACAAGTGTTGCCCGTTTTTTGATTTCTCAACAAGAACTGCTGTCAACGGAACAAGGTTTATTATGCGTTGCAAGTTTGTGCCAAGTTTGAGTTTTTGACGTTCTCGCTGACAAGCGACGACAGTGACAGCAGTGTAACGTTGGTGCAAAATAATTTGTACGCGTATTTGTTTTGATCACCAAAATGGGGCTTTGTATGTTTTTGGCATCACATTTGGATCATGGTGTCGGTCAAGTTGCAAGCGAATAATTAGTTTGACGCAGGTCTTTTTCTTTTCAGTTTTGATAACCATCAATATTACCAAAATAATGAATTGTATAAAACTAGTAAACCGTTCATTAATCATTAAACTTGAATTGGTATCGAGATTTTTTATAATATTTGATCGATACTTTAAAAGGTGTTTTTTAAGATGCGGAAGTCTATGGTATTATTTAATATTTGGAGTTATAAACTACAAAAGCACTTTACAAACATTTTAAACATATGAAGTAAATAATTGAAACACCTACCAATAAAATGCTCCTAAATGCGATTGTACTTAATACTCTTTCTTAAAACTAGCACATTTTAGAAAGTTCTAAAATTTACTTTTATGACTCGATGGTAAATCAATGACTAAGAAAATTCATAAACTTTCATAGGTATCAGAGTGAAAATAATATTCTACTGTGCAAAGAGGAGTAGTTCCGTCCATGTGTCTCGCAAATAAGCACTTCCAAGTGTGGTAAGTAGAAAATGTTAATAGATTTGCGACAATTTTCACAAATTCTTGAACACATTTCGCAAAGTGTTGCACTCAGAATGGTAAAGAATAACGCCGTTGTGTTAAGCCAGGAGGGTGCACAAAGAATTTCACTTATCTAAAGTACGCCCACAAAGTTGTCGAAATGAAACTTATTCGCGAGCGCCCATGAGTACTCAATATCAAAGCAGAAACTTTGTATTACAAATAAAAAGCGTACAAAACAAACAATAGTGCGCTAACAATTTGCTACATTGACACTAAAAATGCGTAAAACATTGTTTTCGTGTAGGAGCCACATGGCTGGATCTGACTGGTCAAAGAGAGTAAGCCAACGAACGGCAAGGTATCAGCATGGTATTTACACTAGGTCTATCTCATTGTGAAGTGTCCATAAAGCACTCACGGTCTGACTGTTAAAGTGGAACTTAAATAAAGTGTATTAGAAATGGAGTAAAATTTGTAAATAGCAAAACACTTTTAGTGTTTTTCAACGATGCAAACTTTGGAACAATTCAGGACGTTGTGTCGGAAGGAAGGAAAGTTTTTGATAAAGTTTAGGTAATGAAAAATTTAAATTTGGTTATATTGTAATGCATCTGTTGGTAAAATTTCAATTTCGTGCAATTAGCAACATTCTAAATGGAAAAGAATAACAAGCAACTGAAGATGACACCAATAAATATCGATAACATGGTCTATAACAGCACATAATCGATTGCTAGATATGGTGGATGGCAATTAAGGAAACACGCGTCTTATATAATGGACGGACAACTAATTCCATAAGACCAAAATATTATAAATAAGAACGAAGAATTGTTAATCCAGAGTACAAATATGATCAAATTTTTAAGACATTTCAATCTTGGGATACATTCAATTAAGGACCGTTTTCACAATGTCCAGTTAAGTGTTTCAATACCATATATTCTATTGGTAACTCTGAGTTAAAGTGCCAGTTAGTGCTTAACCGAAGATGGTGAAAACGGCTCTAAGAGTAACGATTCGATCCTTTCGGTTAGGTGTGGGTTACGGCGGATGCCTTATATAGACCAACTTGGTTCATACCCAGTCTGCCATGTATCGCAGACCCATGAGTAACGATCCGATCCTTTCGGTTAGGTGTGGGTTCGGCGGATGCCTTCTATAGGACCAACTTGGTTCATACCCAGTCTGCCATGTCTCGCAGACCTTTGATGCCTAGAATTTTTATCGAATAACTTCGAGAAAAAAGTTCGATCTCGTTGCTTTATCGATTCTAATTTTTATAATTTCTCGTACATTCAAATTCATTGACAAAATACGATATATAAACATTTATCGCATCGAAATCGTAATATTTTTTGAAGCAATATCGAACTTTGATAATTTTTTTTCATCGATATCGTTCCGATATTTTTCTCGTACCGATAAAATTGCTCGTACCAAGAAAACTCCGACAAAACGCATCGTTATCTACATACCATGTAAGTCCAATTTGACGCTGGATATTGGTACGAGAAAGTATCCGATATCTCGTGATTTCTCATTTTTCTCGCATTGATCTCGTAACGATTTCGAAACGAATGGCATACTACTGGGTAGTGTTGCAAACATTCTCTGTTTATGAAAATATTGAAGATGTTTCATTATGTTTCAAATGAGCTCATCATCAGTGCGAAATTCTTTAGTTCACCGATGTCGATCTTCGACACACCTCTATGTTGTTATAAAAGACATGTCCGAGTAATGTAAACCTGCTTCTCGCATAGCATTGGCAAAGTAGATTGTTTCAGCCTTTCTTCTGCTCTCGTTTAGTGCAGTTTCTGCACTAATTTTTGGATATCTTTCCGGTAAATATATTCATTTGAGCTTAATTTTATTTTGATGAAGATTCATTGCAAAATAGTGCTATATTGGCGTTACGTTTATTTTAAGAGTAGTCTATTTTATTTGGAGAGTTTCGAGAGCAATTTCGAATAATATCTATATTTCTCGAATAATCTTATTTCCAGAGCACAGCTAATTTCCTCTGTTCGCGCATCTCTATTTAACTGCAAACAAATCAAGAATCGAGCATTACCTCCAAGAGCACGGTGCGCCCAAAAATTCCTGCGTATGCGCAGAAACATCGACGACGTCAACGTCGAAACATGAACTTTGCATAAAATTCCATTGTCGACTGTACAACAACAACATGGACAACGCATCGTCACTTGAGTCACAATTGTTACACCCGCACCTAATGGGTCGACCAATCGGTTGTTTGGTCGGACGCGCACAAACGGCTGTCTTGTTGTCGTAATGACCTGCCCTAATGCACGCTCAAATCACGAAGATCAAGCGAACGGGCAAGCCTGGTCGGCCTACAAGTGGTCCGTCTGGTTGGCCTAGAACAATGTGCCGCGTCGTACAATCAAGAAGAGCGCAAATATCGTAGCGGCAACTTGTACCGCAAATTTCTATGTCGTCATCGTTCTTGTCGTCGCTGTTGTTGTCGTCGTCGTCATCATCATCATCGTATAGTATCAATTGCTCCATGGCGCACTTCATGGTCCTCGATGATACTTTAGGCCGGCTCTGCGTCGTATCAACGTTGCGCTGAGTGAATTTATATGTTCGCGCAAAGTTCAGCGCAAATAGTAGCCCCCACTGCTAACCTTAACCTCATGCCGAACGAGTCTTTGAAAAAAAAAAACCTAGCACTAGCGCTACGCGGCTCGTTGTACAATAGCTCAAGATTAGCGAATCATTCATTTCATTGGGAGCCGCTTTGGATGATGCGGCTGCGTTGCTTTTGCAGTTGCCGTTGCGGCTCCTTGCGATTTAATGAACCAAGTGGTGCTGAAGTTGGCGCTGGTGCTGGCATCTGTTAGAGGCGTTGAGTCGGCGCGAGTGTGAAGTGCTTTGGACGCCGATCGTTGCTGGTGGTTATGGTTCTAGACGCGAGTTTTATGCTATCTTGCTGACACTCTTTTGGCTCTGGGTCGTTCCAGTTTTCTTTTTTCTCTATTTTTTTCATTGTTTTTACCAATGAACCCTAACAGCGCAACATGTTCTCGTTTCACTCGTTAGTACAGAAACACAAAAACAACAACAACAAACTGAGCTTAAGTGATTGTCAAGTTAGGTTTTTAATTTATCATCCATAGACAAGACCATAGAATAAACAACAAGCAGCAAGTAGCGCACTAAGAAGTCAAAAACAAAGTCCTGCAATATTCAAAAGATTTCTTCGTTGTCTTCTTCGTATTTTTCCTTGTCTTCTACTATGGAAGTTCGTTCTTACAAGTGTTCTTGTAATTTTGTGTTTAGTTACAGACTGCGTGTTGGTGGTGCCTTCTTCAGTTGCAAGTTTTAGCATTACCGCGTTGTTGATCGTCTTCACATTCCAGCGTAATTGATTTTAGCCATCGTTTACTAATAAATCGCAACTTTATCGTCGATGTTGGCAAAGAAGTAAGTTGCTCGTTTATTGTAATTCTTATAGTTTTGCATGATCGTCTAAATGGTTTTCAGTTGAGCTCATCGTTCGGATTTTGATAGGAAAAATTGCAATTGGTGCTATTGGACGATTAAACAATATAGCTAAAAATAGCATTCTGGAATTTTATTTTCTTATTACCACACACAAAATAAAGATTTGTTGCGCCAACAAACTCAGTGCCGACTCTCTAAACTGCTAAGTCTTTTGCAGTTCAGTCAATCAATTACTTGAAAATTCGAAAAACTCAATGGTGCTCCCATGCAACAATTTACTACGTAGCTCAAATACTGTCGTGTTTCTTGTAGGAATTTGAATAGTATATATTCGCCAGTGAAAAACTAGTCGAAAGCTTGTCGGTTACTAGCAGGGATTCGAAGAGTATCCATGCGGAATAAAGGTGTCAATTGCTCTAAAACTTCCTATCTAGTAACCGGTACCATTTGTACCTACTAAGGACAGGATCTTGAAGATCAGTTGTGTGATGGGTCTAAAGGTCTGCATGAGGAGACGGATCGTGTTCATGCTAAATATGTCGCTAGTGAAGCGAAAAGGCACTAGGTGGCGCCATAGTCACGAGACTTATTTACACGCTGTAATTAATGCGTCTATATTTCGTAAACTGTTTTTCGATACTTTATTTAAAGACAGTATGTCTTCCAAGTAATTATAATGCATGCGTGCATTATGGGATGGAATCATTAGTAAAAGTGAATGCATGAAGGAGAAGGTAAGGTAAAGCTAAAATAAAATAATAAAAGTAATTAAAAAAAAAATATTTATATAAAAAAGTATATTTTTTTACTGAATGTACCATTGAACCGGTCACAGAACGAGATTTTGAGGACCAGTTCTGTGATAGGTCTAAAATGAACGGTCACAGTACAAGATTTTAAAGACTAGTCCTGTGATAGTTCTAAAGGTCTGCAGGGGGTGCAGGACAACGCCATGCTAAAGTTGCCGGTTGGTTTAAGATAAAAGACCCAGAACTAGAACCGGAACAAGTCACGTACCTAGTCTATGACCGGTTCGTTATCTCTTAGTATATCTCCGCCCGTAAAATTAGTTAAAAAACGGTAGGTTACTGGTATGGATTTGAAGAGTAGATCTCTGCCTGTAAAACTGGGCAAAAACTGGTATGACCCCAGTCAAACTAGTCAAAAACTGGTCGGTTTCTGGTAGGAATTTGAAAAGTATATCCCTGACAGTAAAACTAGGAAAGAATTAGTCATTTTCTGGTAGAGAAATTTCCAGAAACTGAAGAATTTTACTCGACAAGCGACTAGTAAACTGGCTGGATACTGGTATAATACTGGTAGGAATTGTTACTTGGGTTGTTGTTTACAACTAACTCTTTCGTTCCTCCAACCTGATGTCAAAAGAGATTGTTACTGTGTCTAGAATGGCATTAAACTCTACGCTTAAATTGGTATACTCATTTTGGTATACTCATTTTGGTATACTTATTTTGGTATACTCATTTTGGTATAATCATTTTGGAATACTCATTTTGGTATACTCAATTTGATATACTCAATTCGGTTATCCATTTGTAATATCCTATGGAGTTTAGTGATGTCCGTCGGAATGTCCAGCTGATTATCCAACTGTCTGTGTCTGCCTGTTACACTATAGCAAGAAAATAGGAAGAAAATTCTGAAATTAGATTACTTATATAACTATGATATCTGATATTGAAATGTAGTCAAATCAGTCGACGTGTTCCCTACTTTACTACGTATACCTCATATAACAATAAAAATGGAGCAAGAATTTTACCGACCGAAATCAACTTTTCTTTCATCTAATGAATTCAATTTCAAAAACTTTACTTTGATATATAATTATTCCCAGGTATCACCCTTCTAAATAGTTTTACAAATCCTATTCACATTCACTCCTATTCCGAAGTTCGTCATTGCCAATATTTCCATTCGAATTTAATTATACTAAAATCCGAATCAAATTTGAAATACATCATCACAGGATGACAAATTTTTCTGCTAGTTTTATATAAAACAGCTGATTTTGAATCCTTTTCCATTTCGCATGCTAGAGGAGACTTGATTGATTTACTAAGCATTCAATTTACCAAGTTATCATCTTACTTTATGTGATTTTTATTAAATTTTCCCCTTCTTCTTATGTCTATAAACACCGTTATGAAACATAAATTCTCACCCGCATCTAAAACAAAACCAAGAGAATTTCCAACGTCATCACTATGTACTTAAACGAGATTTTCGATGTGACATACCGCCAAGGAGACTTAAAGAATACGTTTATCTACAAAGATCTCTCTACAGACTACACAGAGAAAAAATGTTCATAATATTGAACATTTTCTTGAGACCATGAATCATTGTATTACAAAACTATTCATAATATTAATTTGTCCAACCCACATACACTATTGAACAATTGCAGAACATAAACCTTAAAAGATTTAAAAATAGCCCAAAAAAATGTCGGCAGAGTCATGGCAGTTTAGCAACATTTTTTGAAAGAATTCAAGCAGACAAAAGAGTTTTTTAATGGTTATCTTTTTTCCGCCCGTTCCCAAGATAGGCCTGGAATATGTCTTTAAAATTCTAAAAAATTTGATAATCTGTAATACACATCGCACAAACTTCCATTTCTGTATGCTTGTTTTGGGAGATAAACGGGTAAAATATTTAAATTTAATGTTCCTGAATATTATATTGAAAATGATAAACATATGCATTCGAAATGGAATGGTAAAAATAGAAATTGGCGGAAAGTTCATCATATTAAAATTGAATTATTTTTCCTGTGTAGCTTTATCATTGCATACTAGTGATGATTTTGCAAAAAACACTTGCTACATATTTATTTTATACAATGTTTTTTTTTTTTCATTTTATTCATTGCGTTGTACAAATTTTTGCTCATTTATGGTCAAATGGCAACGTCATCGTCTTCTGGTGCGGCCAGACTTCTGCTATCGTTTCGCAAGTACTAAAGTGGCTTGCGATGTTCTTTTAATTTTCACGGCTGACTTATTTCTTCACCCGGCCACTCAATTTAGTACGCGGTACACCAAGGAACTATGCATGTTCCTTTGGCAGCAGCAGCAATCGAACTCTATTCGTATCGCAGAGGTTTCAGAGATTTGCTATGCGCGCGGGTTCGAACATATTTTATCGCTAAAATACTACTTGAGTAGCTTTTGTGTGATGTTGCGCAATAAAACTGACAAAATAATATTGTAGTAACAATTTTACGTAAATTTGCAGTAACAGGTAAATGAGGGCAAGATCAGTGCACAGGGAACGAAATCGTTGGGAAGGACCGCCATCAGCAGTAGAAGCAAGATAATCAGAAGTAGCAAGATGAGCATACCCAGAAGGAAATAACATCATTGACGACAAGGACATCAATGATGAAGCGAGGACATTGGAAAATTTGTTATTGATGAATATTTGTTGCTGCCACCAACTAAATTGCCCTACCGAATCATTCAGTTGAGGGAACTACTGATAATGTAGTTTCACCGATCTCTTAAATCGGTTATGACAAACCTCTGATCATGACTTTGTGACAGCTTCCAAGTGCTTGATCATGAGGTTGTGACAACCTTTTAAATGGTGAACATGAAGTTGTGGCAAACTTCAAAGAACATCAGAAGAAGCAAGATGAGCATACCTAAAGGGAAATGACAAGATAACCCCTTAATTTGTCAAGATAACCCCTTAATTACTCAAAAAGAAACCAACAAAATTACCCTACCGAATCATTAGGCAACATCTGATAATGTAGTTACACCGATCTCTTAAATCTGTTAAGTTGTGACAACCTCCAAGATGGTGATAATGAGGTTGTGACAACATCGAAGTGGTTGCTCATAAGGTTGTGAAAACCTCTTAAATTGTAAACAGGAGGTTATGGAATCCTTCAAAAGCGTGAGCATGACGTTTTCGCGATCTCCCAGTCGGTGAGCATGAGTTTTTCCAAACCTCCAATTGAAATTGTAACATGAGCTTACAACAAATGTATTTCGGTTGCAACAGTAAAACGTTGTTTTAATTAACATCATGCCAAAAGAGGATTTTTCTGTGTATACATGACTATCACCTGATGAAATGTCTTCGTTGCTGTATCTATGAATGAGGTGCATGACATCGTTAAAGGCATTTCATGAATGAACTGATGTACATTTGTATAAAAATGTCATCAATAGTTTGCAGGGTGAAACTGCTATCGTTCATTGACGATTCTGACTTGACATAGGTAAATCATAGAGGAATCACTAAGGACATTTCTCACTGTGAATGTAATATCAATTTGCGCAATAATTCCAGTAAAATGTTTTGTATTATATACGCTGAATGTCATGAATGACCTTTTTATCATGTAATTAGATGGGTAATGATAATTTAAAAATAAAAATATCAGTTCCCGATGGTGAACCTGGATGACTAGATTACTCTATTGATCTCATTATAGACAGAAAATACAACTTTGTTGGATCTATTAAAAGGGAACGCAAAAAACATTTACTTCGGAAATGTAAATAACCGGTTTCCTGACAAAATTCTTATATGAACGTCAAAAAACTTTTCTTCTTCAATAGACAAATAATCAATAATAAATAAGTAATCGAAAATACAAATTGTATCAAATTATATATGATGCACATATTTCGAATGACAGTAGATTTTATCCTTGCAATCAATTGGTATAATCACTGGCGAATTTTTGACATTTTTGGTGCAAATATTTTTCGAAAATATGCAACATAAATTTTTGCAATTTTTCATATTTCGCGACAAAATAATGCAATTGATTTATATATACCGTAGTTGTCAATGTAAAATCCAGTGATCTTTATCGTCAACTACGACATCATTCACAACCATAACAAAAACCACAACAACAACAAAATGTCTACCGGACAGACCGCCCGTTGTCACTTGTCGTCTGTCGATGCTGTTTATTGTTCGCACATTTTTATTTACTTTGCAATAAAATAAAAAAAAAAAAACACAAAATAAAAATAACAGATATAGTTCAGAAGAATACAAAAAATTAAAATGTATCCCACCTGAAATGCATTAATTCAATTTACGCAGTCCAAGTGCCACCACTGGGTCCGAACCATGAGCCCAAAAGGGTGCAAGATTGAGTCTGAGTGATTTGGCGGCGACTGATTGGGTGAGGAGGGGCGGGGGGACACAGATTGGGGACTCCGCAACGCACTGCTCCACACTAACTGCAATGTGCTCTTAAATCCGCCTCTTCGAAAAATTTGTTTTCTGTGGTCAGTCGGCTGCAATACGCCGCGCGGCCTGTCATCGAAGCGCTTGTGATTTGGCACCTTCATTTTACACAGAAATATGCATGTTGAACATACTACAAAGTTGTTTCGTGACAACAACCAACCAAAAGGGGTAACAACTACACTAAACAAAAATATGTTTGCAGCAAGTATAAAAGATGTTTAAGAGATGATGTCTTAGAGAAACTAGCAAAAAAATAATGGCAAATTTATAATTAATTGAAAATCTTAAATATCTTTTGATTTAGTTCCCGTAAATATAATTATATTTAGCTAGTACTTACCCCTAGTATTACCTGGAAAGAAAATAAATAAAATATGTATATTAGTGATATTTATAATAGGGGCAGTTATAAAATGACTATAATTTCCCAGTTTCAGTTTATAAAATGATTATGACAAAAATTATATGATTTAAGTAATTTATGCTTGCGACAAAAATATATTTCCTGCGTATGACAACATTTTTTCTAACAATTCAGATAATTTTTTATAATTTTATATTGCTTCCCAACATCTTCCATATTCCACTAGGTTTTCCGGAAATACGCTAAAAATATTCCAGAACAATGCCAGACATTTCGTTTCGGGTAGAGACAATAACCGGGATTGATAATTGTAATGTTGGCTTGTCTCCGCAATACCAAATACTTTCTTGTTTCAATCCTCGTCATGTAAAGGGTCATGAGGGAAATGATCATTGCATTTTTATGATGAATATGATCTGGCCATGATTATGTCTAAGAAAATAGGGTAAATTTCTATTCGAAATAGAACATATTTTTACTGATTCATATATTTTTCCTATTATATGGTGGTTCTTGTACGATCTACTTCACTTTTAATGATTTTTTGGTGTTGCTGTACTCATGTTGTGCGCAACATGAGTATATGTTTTTGTCAACATGATTCAAAACATTACTATATTTAGCTAGAACATAAGAATTGCTGCCTGTTCTTAATATAACTATTTAATACTTAACAAAATTTAAAAACTAATTTCAAAACTTTTGGTAGATTTCATATAAAGATGACTCATAAGAATTAAACTAAAATATTAATTACATCGGTTCTCTTAGTGTATATAACGTCTGACACATGTTAAGGAAATGAAGAAGTGAGTAAATCGCCAGAGCTTAACAATCAGCCGAGCAATCTGTTGTATTTCAATTTTGGTTTTTGTTTTTTCAGACGCATTCCACAAGGCGTTGACCAATCGTTGGACGTACTGTAGATGGATATATGAACGACATAATCTGGAGTAGGTGTAGGTGCCATGTAGCAAGTGTGGCGCAGTACAGAGCAGTCGACGAAGTGGAACGAGTTAACGTACAACATTTCAAATAAAAAAAAGGTTTATAATGAAAAATTTACAGATATTGGGTTATTTTTTGAAAGGATTCTAAGTTAATGGCTTAATATTTTAAAATTTGAAAACAGGATTTGTAAGTGATATCAAGACCGATATCTATTTAAAATCGCTTAATTTTTAATATCGAAATCGTGTCCGAATTATAATTCGTTATATAGAAATCAGAAATAACGCAGAAGTAAAAATGGTTTCGGTTTTATACTGTTTTTTTTTTTTAATATTAGATTGAATTTTTAGTATATGAAATTTTAAAAAATATGCAGAGAAACTAACATTATTACAAATACTGAAATAGAAACCGTACATTGGAAACGGTATATTAAAATTGTTTCATTATACACATTTATACCGAAGCCGTAATAGAAACCACTACCGATTGGTCAAAACCCAATATGCTATTTTAAAGATTATGAAATTATTTTTTTTTTATTTTTATAATTTACTATTCAATTTTGACATTGTAGCAGTAAAAGTAACCAACTATATTTTCAAAAAAAAAATGTGTAAATAGCTGCACGAAACAACAACGGCAAAATCATGAGTTTATGCAGTTTTTGCATTTCTTGCATTTGGCTTGGTTGTGTTGCATTCTTCAATGCACATTATTCTTATTATGTTCATTGAAAAATGAAAACAAAAACGACTTAAAATGTAAAATTTCAAGAGAAATATCACTGATGTGTGGGTTTTGTTGCCTCTAAAAAAGCATTACAATCTGCCATTGGTTATAAAAAATACCCAATTTGTACAGACTGGACCTTGAAAATGGTGTATATTACATCGTCCGACACTATGAAAAAATCGACCTGTACGTGAAACTAGTGACCATTCTAAGAACCCGTATGTAGAAAAATCGGCAATTGAACTTTAAAACATGTTAGTACAGAAACTATGGGAGACTCCATCGAAATTATTTTTTAGTCGACGGGGAAAACTCCAGAGTTTCAAAAAAAAAAGTTTGTGATTATTAAAATGTGGAACGTATAAAAAAATATGAAATATTGAAAAATATATTTAACTTTTTCTATGTTAAATGTATTTTATTTTTTAAATTGTTATTTTTATTTGAAGGCGTGATCAAAAAGCTCATATAAACCATTAGGAGATGAAAATATTTCATCAACTATTAGTTCTCTTGTGCACTGAAGGACCGTTGGGTGTGTAAGCCTGTTCTATAGGTATTACAACGGTAAATGTTCGAGGGAAATTCATGGCCTGATTCCACCAGGTCGTGTGTTTTCTCGTTCTACTCGGGCATCGAACCAAGCCCACCCCTTCTCTCTCTCAACAGAACAACGCATTACAGAAAGAATTCGTTCTTCAGTCGCACGATACGTTTGTGGAACAATCTCCCTGCGTCTGTTTTTCCCGACATTTTTGATATTGGCAAGTTCAAAACAAATATCCACCGATACTACTCCATATTTCATCCCTCCCAATAACCTATAATTCGATCAACACTGTGCATTATAATAATAATAGTTTGGCACTACAGTCCTATAAGGACTTAGGCCGAGCTCTCTCACCATTTTGAGCTGTGCGTGTTATATTTGTACTCAAAGTAGTGGGACCTACAGTTTATTGCCGAATCCGAACGGCGGGTAAGAGCTTTTCATAGGCAAAGTTTTACTCTCGTAGGTTTGCCATTTACTGCCGAGAGGTAGCGCGGTATAGAAAAATGTTTCTATGAAAAGATGTTGTTAGCCCCAGTCCTGGCTTGAACTGGGCACCGTTCGGCTCGCAGTCCAACTGTGCATTACATTGGTAATATGTAAAAAAAAACTTTGTAGTTGCCGAGAATTCAAAAAAAATAAGTATACAGTTATTTTATATTTTTCGATTACTACACGCTGCAAAAAAAGGACTCTGCCAAAAATAATTTTGCAGGCATTAGCATGTATGTTTGGAATTTTATGTAAACATAATATATAATTGACTGATAAATCATTTGTAAACAGGGTTGTATTGAGGCTTGAGCAGTGTTGTAATGAGCTCTGACTTACATTATTATATCACGGAAACATTTTAATGTTGCCCCTTAAAATGGTGTATGTTCTAATGGAAACATAATAATTACTACATCCAAACAAAATAAATATTTGAACCGAAATATAAATATGTTCAAAATAAAACATGATTTTGAACGACCTGAATATAAATATGTTTCCAGTGAAACATATTAGTTGTTTCAGTTCAAAAAGTAGTATTTTTGCATAGAAACATATTTAAATATTTTTGGAAAAAAATCCTGAAAATAAAATAAAAAAAAAATGTTGTTTTTTTTTATTTATTTTTATTAAAAATCTTTAAACATGCACAGTGGAAAATTATAATTATAGAATTAATATACAAATTTTTAAATGCATACATAAATAATTGGTTTAAAACTGCAAGTACAAGTGACAGCATCAATGAATGCAATGGCACCTGCAGACGCTAAACCAGACGATCCAGGCTCGCTTTATATTTGGTACAGTTACAGTTGGTCTCAGTACAGCACATAGCGTAGGCAAGGAATTCACAGGGGCTTTTGTAAAAAAAACATGCCAAATTCTGTTTGAAAATCGAAACATTGATTTTTATTTGCGGTTTTTTCACATTAGTTTCACATTTATTTAATTTACAAATAACAAAATTATTACCGACGCGAATACGTTTTCTCAACGAACAACAAAAGACACGTACGCAGAAAATGCCGATCAACGAGTGTCAACTTTATATACAAGAATTCATTTTTTGTCTGTTTTCAAACATCAGTATGTTTAAAATGACCCTATACATACTTCAAACGACGACAAAAAAGACGTAGGTAGAAAATTCTGCTCAACGAGTGCTCACTTCGTATACAAGAAAAATGTAGAAAGAATACTCTTATTTAAATCCAATTTCTTCTTTGTTTGTTTTTAAACATCAATATGTTCAGACGATGGCAAAAGATGGCGTAGGTAGAAAATGCTGCACAACGTTGCCAACTTCGTCAGTCGATAAGTTATCGAATTAAGACAAGCGTTGCGAACATACGTTGTATTTAGATTTGGTTATCATTTTCTGTGTTTCGAAACATAGTTTTAACCAAGTAAATTGCCAAGAAATAGTTTATTCAAATGCAATTAAATTTTTATGTTGATATTGTAACATATCTATGGTAAATTTGACAGATTCTGCTGGACAATATAATAATGTTTACACGTGCATAAAAATAAATTCAATTACACTTCATTCCTAATAAATGTATGGTAATTTCGTATTACATTTTAATTATATTCAAACATATTCAAACAAATCTTTTCTATCCGTGTATTCACAAAATTTCATGAAAATCGAATGACATCGTGCAAAGATTGATATTTCTAAAATGGAATGACCCAAATGCATACATATTTTCATAATAAAAATATATATATATATTTTTGCGGCATATATTTTGTAGCTGTTTTAAAGTTTCTTGGGGAATTTTAAATTTTTTTTTTTTTTTTTTAGAATTTGTTTTTATATATAGGATTTTCTCCTGTCGTGGTGTGTTATTAGAACTATTTGATGCTTTTCCAAATAGATACTAAAATTACCAACAACAAAAAGAAATTGTCAGACATAAAACTATTTAATTCACGATACATAACATAAAAAAAAACATTTTTTTAAGAATCCATAGTTTGAAATTTTAAACCAATAATGTACTAATTAAGGTGATATATTTATAAAATAACAAATATTTATATTTTTCATGTTATTTCTTGAATATACAACAGAAATTTCTTATTCTCCTCGAATAGCAGCCAATTTGTTCTCTTGTTGCCAATGCTGAGCAATTAATTTGCATCCGATTATCATCTTTTGGTGTCAAATAAACTTTTCCACATACGCATAAATTTGTACCAAACAAATCTGCGCCTTGTTTCATATTAATACCGTCCGTCGTCTCACAGACTCCTGCTGAACCCTGTTGCCTTGCTTATGATGTGGATGATGATTTTAGCGCTGATGCAAATGCAACGAACCAACTCCACGCAATTTTTGCAACGCCTCCATTTGCCCTCTCGAACGCCAGCCTCGAGTCGGCACCACCGCCGCCGAGTCCACCAGGCAGGCAGGCACTTGACTGATTTAATTATTTCGATTCCCGATTGCTGTGCTCCGGATTCCAGTGATGCCATTGCGTGTCGCCGCATTTCATGTTCTTGGGCCGTTGTCCACTCGTAATGAGAATATATGGCGATTGTGATACAATAAAGTGCGCTTCGCACTCATGTTTCCTTCCTCCTGCGAGCGCCCAGCGACGCATGCCAGTCGAAGTCGCCGTTCATGGTTATGTTGTTCTTGTTGATGCTGTTGTGGTTGTTTTTGTTTGGTACTTGTTGTTCTGTTGTTGCACCAGCTGAGCCATGTGGTAGCCAGTCACAGGACGCTTGTCAAAGGATTCCAGCGCATATTTTGATTTTATTTTTAATTTTTTATTTTCATGTTGTACTAATTATGGCACAAAAATAACCATATTTAGATTTCTATTTTTGGCATGTTAAGACCATATTTAAGCTGTTGTTATAACGAATCATGTTTTATCGTTGTTTGTTGTTAAAAAATATTTAAGAATACTAATATCAAATTCAAGATATTTTGAGATTTCAGATTTTGTTAGGTATTACTAAAATACGAATGTAACCTGCTAGATATGATGGGATATAATGTCTTTGTTTTAATTAAATAATATTTTATATCAAATAATCGTCACTATCATGTCAAAGGGGTGAATGTGCAAATGTTTGTCATTTGCGTTTTTATACATTTTTGATTGTAGTTTATCCTGAAGTATGCTGTTCCAAAATCGCGTTGTCATTTTGTTGGATATTTTTAGCCACAAAAGACGAAACCAAAAGGGCGAATTTGAAAAATTGAAAAACTTGTGATGCCAAAAGGGCGAATCTATTCGTTTTTTCGCCATAACTTTTTATTGGTATAAGATAAAATAGTAATGTAAAGGCATTAATTGTTTGATTTAAAAGCACCTATCTAATGGCATCATTAATTAAAAATATTTTGCCAAACATTAATTGGCCATTTGTTATTTGCAGGAAAAAAATGTTTGGCAACATATTTTTAATTAATGATGCCAGTAGATAGGTGCTTTGAAAACAAACAATAAATGCCTTTAAATCACTATTTTTTCGTGTACCATTAAAGAGTTATTGGTTCAAGATAAAATATTGGTGTAAAGGTATTAATTGTTTGTTTTTAAAACACCTATCGATTGGAATCATTATTTAAAAATATTTTGCAAACATTTTTTCCTGCAAATAAGAAATGGCAAATTAATGTTTGACAAAATATTTTTAATTAATGATGCCAGTAGATAGGTGCTTTTAAATCGAACAATTAATGCCTTTAAATTACTATTTTATCTTCCGCTAATAAAAAGTTATAGCTTAATAATCAAAAATATTTGCGTTTTGATCAGGATATAGCCTTACAGAATAATAATAATAATATAATAGTTTGGCGCTACAGTCCTGTATAGAACTTTGGCCGAGCTCTCTCATCATTTTGAGCTGTGCGTGTTATATTTGTACTCAAAGTGATGGGACCTACAGTTTATTGCCGAATCCGAACGGCGGGTGAGAGCTTTTCATAGGCAATGGTTTTACTCTCGTAGGTTTGCCATTTACTGACGAGAGGTAGCGCGGTATAGAAAAATGTTTCTATGAAAAGATGTTGTTAGCCCCAGTCCAGGCTTGAACCGGGGACCTTTCGGCTCGCAGTCCAACGCACTAACCACTGAGCTACCGCGGCTACAAGCCTTACAGAATCCGTAGTTATAATTCAGTAGTTTGTCTAAATTTAAAGATATTTTATATGGGCCATTCCACTGTTGTAACTTCTCAACGTGAACATCTGACTCGTGGTCATTATCCTTGCACTTCAAAATTGATGTCCTTAAAAAGGACCCTTTTTAAAATTCTGAAAAAAAAAAGTTTTCGTCCTTTTTAAGGACATCAATTTTGAAGTGCAAGGATAATGACCACGAGTCAGATGTTCACGTTGAGAAGTTACAACAGTGGAATGGCCCATATAAAATATCTTTAAATTTAGACAAACTACTGAATTATAACTACGGATTCTGTAAGGCTTGTAGCCGCGGTAGCTCAGTGGTTAGTGCGTTGGACTGCGAGCCGAAAGGTCCCCGGTTCAAGCCTGGACTGGGGCTAACAACATCTTTTCATAGAAACATTTTTCTATACCGCGCTACCTCTCGTCAGTAAATGGCAAACCTACGAGAGTAAAAAAAAAAAAAAAAAGGTAAAATCTCAAATTTGACTTTTTTTTGGTCGATTTGGTGTGGATTTGGTCGATTTGGTGTGGCCCATATACGTTATAATAATTGACGAATAATCCAAAATAATAGAAAAAATTTAAAAAAATATAAATTTTACTAATTTTTAAAGCACTACAAACTTTAAAATTTGATATTCCAACATTTTTAAAAATGCACATTCGCCCCCTTTAGCATGACACGACGATATGATGTTTTCGGTTTTTAATTAAAAAATACTATTTTCCTTGGGTCCAAACAAGACAATTATAGACTGTCCGATCGGGACCTAGTTATGACCCTTGCAAAGTACCCGATAATGTAACTGAGTTACAAGCATTTGTTTGTGCATCTTCAGAGCTTGATTATCTGAAATAATGACATCATAACCCAAATTTATAGCGATAATAGAATTATTTTTGAAAAACAAAAAAAAAAAAAAAAATATATATATATATATATATATATATATATATATATATATATATATATATATATATATATATATATATATATATATATATATATATATATATGGAAAATTAAAATCGCAGTTTTTTTAAAATTCAAATTTTTTTTTTTTGTAATTTTGATCTTAAAATATTCGTGCAGGATGTTTGAAACATATTTTCTCTTAGTATTGATAACGCCGCTCAAAAGTAGTGTTTCAGGCTAACTAACAGGTAAAAATTTATAGAAAATACGAACACTCAGAAAAAATGTCCCATTAAGTATATAATTGATTGATAGTTGATTTCATGGTTCATGTATTAATTTTTTTTTTTTTTATTATGATTCAAATTTCGTTTTGTACCAATATACTCTGATATTAATGCATTTGAAATCCGTATATACTTTTCCATACCGAAGATGCTTCCTTCTGGCTGTTACAAACGGCGTACCAAACTGAATATACCCTTTCACTCTTAGTGTGAGGTATAAAAATGAAATGTCCTGTGTGTGCCAGACCATCACTTAAGAATGCTTTCAAAGTTAAATGTCGTTTAAATTTTTGAGACGTTTAATTAATATATGATTAAACTAAGCTGTCCTTATATCCTTGCACTTCAAAATTGATGTCCTTAAAAAGGACTCTTTTTAAAAATCAGTGTAATTCTGATTTCTAAATTTTATTACATTGAATCTAGTTTTTGAGATATTGATTTTGGGATATAGTTATTACATTTTTCGTTTTTACATATCTCAAAAACTAGAGACAATTTGATGAAAATAACGCTATTTTAGAAATCAGAGTTACAAATCAATTAAAAATTATGGTAAATTTTACTGTTGAAAAAATATATTATTTTTAATACAAAAAATATGTAAACATTTCGACGTCATTGATATTGAAGAAGGTGAGTATCAACTTCTGGTCGTTTTAGTACGAAATGGTCCTAATAGGTCTTGCTATTGTAACTAAATATATTACGTTATAAAATTTCTGGAAATTATCAACAGAGTTCGTAATACAAAAACAATTAATTATATTTGTTATTTAAAACATATCAGTAGTAATTCTGAAATTTATCAGACTTAAAATATAACTTGTATGCAAAATAACTTTCAATTGATATTATCAGAATTTCAAATGAAAAGTTATAAATTGATATATCGTCGTTGTAGAACTAATAGTCATCATACACATTTTCAAAATGCCAAATATTCATTTAAAAAAAAAAAAATATTTATATATCTGTCAATTTTTAATGTATGATCTCAATTTTTTTACCACATGATAAGAAATTGTTAATCTATCAATTGATATTTCAAATTTAAAAATGCATCAATTACTTTTTATAATATTAATCAACAAACACGAAATTTAAGTTAATCATAAAAATGTATTTGATCACTTTTCGTTCTACAACGACGATATTCTGTAATTATACAGAAAATTTAAATTACAATTAAAAGATTTGAAGTATATCGACTGTATGGTGCTAAATCAGTGGTAAAATAATATTTCTTATTTTTCGTCATAAAATATTTTACTGTTATCAAACAGAAATGTCAAGCACATACCAGATATATCAGCTAGCAGCACTTGCAAACCCATATTTCGATCACATAATATTCTTGTAATTTTGTGCGCATTGTGACATTATTTCCATTTGCATGTCGTGCCACGATCGCTTTCAAAATCGCTTACATAAGACAGGGAGACTGGATGCAGTTTGGAGCTTGGAATATGTCGTGCCTGCAGCACATGCCTCATGTCATCCAGACAACAGCAACAAACAGACCCAGTTTTGATTGCTGGCATGTGGAGAAGGTGCTGGTGCATCGACCAGAGTATAATTTTTTTTTTCTGCAAGGAACAACAAATCTGACAGAAATGGTCAGGTGTTTAGTTACACATGGCACAGATTGTGTATAGAGGACGTGCGACAAAAATTATTATGTCTTCATGAAAAAAAAAAAGAAATGGTAACGTGATCATCTGTAAAAAATGTACAAAAAAAAAAAAAAAAACGTTTATGGCTCATTAAAGCCAACTTAGCAGCACTTAAGACATGCAGGGTTAGTGCATATTTTTTTGTTAACACTATTGTAAATCTTTAAAAATAAAACGCCATTTTGTTATTTTAAATAGTAACGACAAACAACAGTGAATACTTTGTGAATATTGAATTTTAAAAAACCGGCTTCAAATTCAATTTTTTTTAATGACGCCCATAAAGTTAACCAGGTTTATTTGTTGATATTTCAAAGCTCAACCGAATTCAGTTGTCATTAAAAAAAAACTCAAGTTTTTTTTAATTACATTTTCGTGTTTTTTGTATTGGCTCAAACAAAAATTATTCAAATTTTAATTTGCTCATAAAAATCAATTTGTTGCTCTTGTTTTTGTTATCATCACCGATCAGCGATTCGGCCCCCTATTTAATTAAGACTTCTTCTAATGTATTTTTAAATCGCAGTAAATAAATTTGTGTGGTTATAATATCCAATGAAATTTATGTGCTCAGGGTTAATGGCAGGATTTCATGGTCAGCGAGTTAACAAAAGTTAATACAAATGAATTTGGTTAAAGATGCAAATTAAATTTGGCGCGTTTTTGAAAATATTAATAAGAGTTCAATACGATATAATTTGGACAGAGACGGATAAGGAAAAACATAAATTAAAAACAAAGTTATTATAAGTTTGAGATGGCTATAAATTTATTTGGTTCTCTCAACTGTAAAGTTGGTTCTTATAGTAAAAATTTAAAGGATTGAAATTTGTATTAAAAACAATTAAGAACTTTTTAAAAATAATGTTGATCGTTAGTTTAGACTATTAGCATTATAATCATATATCATTTTCTTATTTCTTATAAATGCGAAATGCTAAAAAAATTCATCGAAAAATAGTTTAAAAAAAAAAATATTTTTTTTTGAGTTTAAATCCAAATCTCATAAAAACATATCAGAATTATTAGTAGTTATTCATATATTATAATTAGTCTTGACAATTGAGAGAAAAATTGCATTTACAGTTTTTAGGAATTCGTTGTGTAAGCGACTGTATTTTTTATTCTAAAAAGTAACTCAGAAGGGCCTAAAATTTCGGAAGGCATTTTCTTAAAAACGAAACATTGTAGGAAAAAAAAAAACTGAGTACGCAGTAAAAGTCAGCAGCCACGTATTATATAGAATAATATATAAGATGTTCAAAAAGATCTTATTTAATAATATCAAAACTAGTTTTTATAAAAAAGAATATCGAAATTGTGGAAATAAATAATTTTTCATAGTTTCTTCACATCTAAATCTGGTCACCTCATCTCCGCACATTTGCATATGTTTCAAGAGCTCGTTGGCTCATTGAACATTCAACGAATCAGGTGACGCGACTAGAGAATCTTAGTCACAACTTGTTATCATAATTGACGTGATTTATATACAGACATAGTACACGAAAATGTGAGAGAGAACGAGATGGCGAAAGCAAAAATCTTCAAAAAGTTGTTATAATTTTGGATGGTATTTAGTTTAGTAGCCTAAAAAAATAAAGATTGTCATGTGATTTGATATGCATAAATTTGATATGTAAATTAAGTTAACGATCTTTTAGTTATTTTTGAACATTTGTGCCTGAATGATATCAACTTGATGCGATCGATGCCCCTTAACTAAATGCACTTGTTTGTTAGTAGCATTAGTCTGATAAATAATTGGAAGATATGTTCATAAAGATTCCACACTAATGATAATGCAAAAGATGTGTTTGTGGCAATTAGTCGGTTGTCATGAAAAACAATGAAGGAAAAGTGTTTTCGATTAGATAAAAATTACAATAAATACTCGATAAGTTTTAATATGCATTCTTTAGCTTACTGCGTTATAGAGTATTAAAAGAGCCGAACGAATTTTAAAATTAGTTTTTAATTAGAGTTGTATAATTAAAAACATTCGATTTTACTCACAGAAAATTAAAATGCTAAGTATATCTTGTATTATAAATTTTCTATACAATAATATAAATGGGAAGCATTCCATATCAGAACGGATTTTTAATTATTTTTTAGTTGGAGTAGATAACAAAATAATGGGTATTTGTATAGATTTTATGAAGGTTTCAAATGAAAATTTTTAAAATGCATATTTTCATTATACTATTATGTAATTTCCAATACAATTCTCTTTTAAATATAATATAAAACAATATAAAAAAAAAAATCTTTCCTCGCACTTAAGGTCTGCGTCGAATAAAATTGTCCGTTACATATCTTCCCATAATGTGCTATTGCAAGATCCAAATTAAAACAAATTGATCATAGTAGCTCTGCATTAAATGGCAGAAAATAATTTGTGTCAGTTATAGTCAATACAAAATTTATTTAACGCGAAAATGGCAAACGAAGTGGAAGTGCGAGAAAATATAATTAAAAATTTTCAAAAACAACCTAGTTGGTCTTTTAAAAAAATTGCTAAGGAGGTAGGGGCTAACCCTAAGACCATTTCTCGCGTTATCAACCGCTTTAAGGAAGACCTGAGTATTGATCGGAAGAAAGATTCTGGTAAAAAAAAAGGCCCACATGATCGTGAAAAGTCGAAGAAGGTTGTGATATTTTAAAGAAAGATCCAAGCATATCCGGAAGGAAATTGGCGAGAAAGGCGGGTTGCTCAGAATCTTTCGTGCGCAGGACTAAGAAAGAAGCTGGGCTGAAGACGTACAAGGTCCAAAAAGTTCCGGATAGAAATGCCGTCAAGAATGAAACCGCTAAACAACGAGCTAAAAAGCTGAACCAAGATTTTTTTAAAAAATTCGATTGCTGCATAATGGACGACGAAACTTATTTTTTTAGCGGACTTTTCTCAGCTACCTGGGCAGGCATTTTATACAACCGATTCTCGAGGAAATGTCGCTGAAAAATTCAAATAAAAAAAATGACAAAATTCCAGAAGAAATTCCTCGTTTGGCAGGCAATTTGCTGTTGTGGAAAAAGGAGCAGCTCATTCGAATTTGACATCGGGTACAATTAATAGCGAAATATATGTGAAGGAATGCTTGCAAAAGAGATTGCTTCCATTTTTACGCCAACATGAAGTGTCCACATTTTTTTGGCCGGACCTCGCTTCATGTCACTACAGCAAAACGGCCTTAGAGTGGATCCAACAAAATGCAGTGATTTTGGTGCCTAGAGAAGCCAATCCACCAAACTGTCCAGAACTCAGGCCGATTGGCAGATACTGGGCTTTAGTAAAAAGGGAGATGAAGACAACAAAAAAAGTGGCCAAAGACCTTCAAGACTTTAAAAGAAAGTGGTCTTCAGCAGCTGTGAGGGTTTTGGACACTACCATTACTATATTAATGGAAGGGGTTCCGGAAAAATTAAAACTTTTTATTAAAAAATATTAATTTCTGGTTTTTTTATATTTTTTTTAAAATCTAAAAATAGTTTGCAAAATAAAATATTTTATTCTATAAAAATTCGATTACTAGATTTTTTCATTTTTGTAGCGGACAATTTTATTCGACGCAGTCCTTTTGTCAAAATGTTGCTAAAGACGTTATCTTTTTAATGTCAATTATCGTATCATTTTTTATATTTTTTTATAAAAAAAACACTTTCCTCGCACTTATATTAAAAGAAATATATATTGCTATATTGGGATAAACGCCATTTGAAAGATGACATCTGTGGCTACTTTTTGACATATAGTTTATCATAATCGAGACTAGCATGTAGTCAGTATCCTATTTCTTCATTTTTCGAAAAGGTTAATGCATACCACGCTAAAAAATATTTTTTTATTTAAAAGCTCAACAAATATTCTAATATAGATTAAAAAACTTGTCTTTTTACCATAACTACAATTTAAAAAGTACGATATTGTTCCGCCTTGTACTTTATAACCGAATCACCAACGTGTCTCTCAAATTAATAGATCTATATGTACTAGCAACTCCCAAAGTGATGCTTTCAAATGAAAATACGCAATTTGTTATGTTACTATTATGCAATTTCCAATGCAATTACCAATGCAATTCTCATTCAAATATATGAAATTCTGATATTGACTCAATTTTCAGAAATTATATATCAAAATGTTGCTACAATTTGAATGCTATCGTATAAACATCTAGCCATTTTTACAAAAAGAAAATAATGTGGCTGTATTTTTATGTGTCCCACGATGGGATAAACACAATTTCAAACGCCATTAAAATCGAAACTTGCTTGGGATCAGTAACATATGTCGGGTTTGATTCAAATAATGGGTTTTTTAACATGGACGCTACAAAAGTAGAGCGACAGGGACAGCAAACGACGCCATATTTCTTGCCGCTCTTTTGACATTTCTCTTTAGAAACATTTGCCATTTCATGATGGAAAGATATACGAATTCGAATTTCGGTAGTAAATTTTAATAATTTCGACTAGTTGTTGGCTCGTATATCTTTCCATCATGAAATGGAAAACCTTACTGAAGAGAAATGTCAAAAGAGCGGCAAGAAATATGGCGTCGTTTGCTGTCCCTGTCGCTCTACTCTTGTAGCGTTTCTGTTGAAAAACCCTTGAAAAAAACTTTTGTAGCGCTCTTATTGAAAAACCCTTTATGTTAAAAACCTTTCGAAATAATAGTATGTATCGATATATTGTAATTAGTTTTGACAATTAAAAGAACATTGAATTTACAGTTTTTTGAAAATCTGGTCCATTACACAGACTGTATTTTTTTTAATTCTGAAAAGTGGCTGAAAAGGTCCTGAAAACGTTACGTAATCGAAAAAGCTGAGTATGTAGTCAAAATCATCAACCGCGAATTATATAAAATTGAAGTATGGGTTATCCATGGGATAAATTTGTTTCTCATTTTGTTAAGTATTGTATTTTGCACAAATTAATAGATCTATGTGTACTAGGAACTCAGAAAGTTCAAACAAAATCCCAGGGACTTATGTGGAACATAACTAAGTAATGGAGGGCTAGTATGAAACAAAAAATCATTAGGATTTGTTCAGCACCCAAATTGATTTACAAATTCATTCCTTTCCTGATGCTATTCGGTTCCTTATGGTACTTGAGACAAAATTTCTCGTATATTTGGGAAATATAGAGTTGTTTCTAAGACGCAAATAGCAAATCATTTTGGAAATCCTTAACCCGTCCACAGCGCTACGGATCTGTTTGTATACTTAATTGGTTAATAAATAGCATAAGATAAACTTTTGACGCTTTTTCCGTAAATAGAATAGTCTTGCCAAATTTTCTCTAGTTTTTGAGGCATTGCCCATTTTTGTTTGGTATTTTGTTGAAATAGCCGCGGTAGCTCAGTGGTTAGTGCGTTGGACTGCGAGCCGAAAGGTCCCCGATTCAAGACTGGATAGGGGCTAACAACATCTTTTCATAGAAACATTTTTCTATACCGCGCTACCTCTCGGCAGTAAATAGCAAATCTCAGAGCAAATCTCAGAGTAAAACATTGCCTATGAAAAGCTCTCACCCGCCATTCGGATTCGGCCACCAGTTTGAGTACAAATATAACACGCACAGCTCAAAATGGTGAGAGCTCGGCCTAAGTTCTTATAGAACTGCCAAACTATTATATTATTATTATAATTTTGTTGAAATATTAAAAATAAAATAAGAACAAAATAAAAAATTTGCACTTTTTACCAATTTAAAATTTAAGTTCTGGAAGGGCAGTGTTATTAAAATTATCAAAAATTTGAAAAATTTTACAAAATTCAAATATTTACATGTTTTTTTTTTTGTATTTCTTAAAGGACTGCCCATCAATGTTGGAAATTAACATGACTTCAAATGTTATCTTTGCCTGGAACTGAAAACGGAAACAAAATGTAAATGAAAATATTCGAAAACAATTTCAAAAGCTACTTAATTTAAGTCAAACGAATGAAAATATTTGATATTATTTAAAACCATACAGTATTTCAGTCTATTTTATAATTTATTTTATTTTTGAAACAAATATGGTTGTATCTGTGTCCAAATTTAACAAAAAAATTATGATTTATATTTCAAGGATTTAAATCAATTGGTTAAAATTTAAATCAACAAAAATATCCACAAAAAAAAAATAACAAAACGTTGAAATTGGATTTAGCTATTTTAACTTTTGGACACCTTTATATTGCTGTTTTATATATGAAAAAAGTGAAATATATAAAATAAGGATATATTACAAAAGAATTTAAATTACTGATGGGAAAGTATTGCAAAAACTAAATTGTCGGGTTATATGTCTACCGAGTGCAATATGTAATTTCCACTGGTTCAATAGACAAATTTTTTGAATGCATATTTTTTAATATTATTAATTTTTTAATAAAACATAATATAAAAAATACAGCAGAATATAAAAAAATATTTGGACAGTATTTAGGATGTGTTCATTGAAAACACGCTCTGCGAATTACAAGAAGAGTAGGCTTTGCGAAATTATGTTAATGCTGAGGTGGCTGTCGAAAGTTCGAAATTTACATTTAACACATGTTCTATTTGGGCAGCAGCAGCAGCAGCAGCACCTCACTAACAGGTACCTACACTTGTTGGCAACTGGCGAAGACATTGCAGTCACTGAGCAGATGAAGCTGGTTTGTGATGGAGCGTAGCTGTTTTGCGACAGGAACCCACTTAATTTTAGAACATTACCAAAATGTACGCCTTTTCTACGGCTTTTAGTAGTTGTTTACACATGACGACATTGATTGCATTTAGAGTTAAACCAAGAGATTTGCAGTGGAACAAAGGCGGAAATAAATGAAAACCAAATAAACAGTTTTCGATATTTAGATGTAAAAATCTCGAAAAAAATAAATATAACTTCATTACCGTGTTATTTCAATCACACACTAAGAAAACAAAATGTTTATAAAAGTCTTGCAGCAACTATCAGTGTAAATTTAAAATATGACATATATGAAGATAGTTACAAGATGTTTACCACAACAGCAATGAAAATTGTGATATTTACAATAGATTCACAGCAAACATCCTGAATTGCGGGACATTTGCAGCAAATCTATTGGCCTTTTTTGACATTTGGCTAATATAAAATTAGCGATGGTCGTATTTTTTCTGTACTCTCGAATTATCCACAATAATTACTAAATAAATCCAATGGTGTTTAAAAGGCTTTAACTCAAAAATCTCATTTTAATGGTAAAAGAAAATAAAAATAACCGAGATTAAAATTATCAATACGCTATGAAAAACGATTTCTTTTCAGAGTACACCTTGCTGACAACAATGCCACCAGCCCTGGTTTATCTGCAAACATTTTTCAAGTCGTACAATTTTAGCGTCGAAGGCTTTATAAAAGCGATGTATAACAATGATACTGCATTAATTCTAAAATAAATCAAAATCTCTTTGATGCCTTTTATATCAATGAAAAATACTCCGCTAATTCCAAATATTCCGCAACTACAAATAATCTTAAATTTGAAAAATATTTGACAGAAATATTTATCGTATATTTGAGAGATGGTTGTCTCAAAGACGATCTTAATAATTTGTAAATAACTTGATATTATGGCTGTAATATTTCTGGTAATAATCTTTGTTTTCTTAGTGCAGTATTTTCAAATGAATTGAACGCGATTTTTTTTCTGGAATTTTTTTTCAAAACTTCAAAAATAAGGACATATTCGGACTATAAATGGACGTCTTAAATTTTTCAAATAGATATATTTCAAATAGATATGATAATCTCATTTCAAATGGGAATAAAACCTTTAAATGAATTGATATTAGAAAACCATTTTCATGTCCAAACTCAGAGAGATCTCAGATACAAAATATGCGCCGCACATTTTTCTTATTTTTTTTTATTCAAATGCGAATAAAACCGTAAACAACTGAGTACACACAAATTCTTAGAATGATCCTTAGTTTCACGTACATGTCGATTTTTTTCCTGTGGTCTTTGCAACGAGAAGTGCTTTTTTTTATGTGTAAATTTCCATGTAAATATTTAAATTAAATACAGTATTCATTAAAGCAATTAATATTCCAATTTTTGTATACATTATTGAGAAAATGTAATTAGTTTATATCATAAATTAGTAATACATATCAATCAAAAGTTATAGGTATATTGTAAGTAAAAATGTGCATTATAAAATTAATGATACACAACATTGCATATTGAATATGGTTGAACAAATGGTATGCATCCTATTGAAAAATTTGAATAGTACAACCCTTTTTTTGTGTACATAATTTCTATATAACTAGAGGTGCTAATTTTGAGATTTTTAAAAAGACTATATTTGAAATATCAGAAAATGTTCAGTCATTTATGACCTTTTTGTCAAAAGTGACCAATTAGTTCTCATATTTGGATCTAATAATGACAACTTATAATTACTTTTTTTTAAGGGCCATTTTTTCAGTTCTCTTTATCAGAACCTAATTTTTTCAGTGAACTTCATTTCGTCACTATCATGCCAAAGGGGTGAATGTGCAATTTTTGAAATTTGCGTTTTTTTACATTTTTGAATGTCGTTTATCCTCAAGTATGCTGTGCCAAAATCGCGTATCATTTGTTGGGTATTTCTAGCCACAAAAGACAAAACCAAAAGGGCGATTTTGAAAAATTAAAATTCTTGTCATGCCAAAACGGTGAATCTTTTCGTTTTTTCGCAATAACTTTTTATTGGTATAAGATAAAATAGCGGTGTTAAGGCATTTATTATTTGTTTTCAAAGCACCTATTGATCTGCATCATTATTTATTTATTTTGCCAAACATTTTTTCCTGCAAATAACAAATGGCAAATAAATGTTTGACAAAATTAATGATGCAGATCGATAGGTGCTTTAAAAACAAACAATAAATGCGTTTACATCACTATTTTATCTTGTACCATTAAAGAGTTATAGCAAAAAATGAAAAGATTCGCCCTTTTGGCATGACAAGATTTCCATTTTTTCCAATTTCTTCGTTTTTTTGCTATAATTTTTTATTGGTACAAGATATAATAGTGCTGTTGTGGTATTAATTGTTTGTTTTTAAAGCACCTATCAAACTGCATCATTATTTAAACATAGTTTGCCAGTCATTTTTCCTGCAAATAACAAATGGCAAATTAATGTTTGACAAAATATTTTTAATTAATAATGCAGATCGATAGGTGCTTTAAAAACAAACAATAAATGCCTTTACATTACTATTTTATCTTGCACTAATAAAAAGTTATATCATAAAAAACAAAAATATTTGCGTTTTGATCAGGACATAGCCTCACAAAATCCGTATTTATAATTCAGTAGGTTGTCCAAATCTAAAGATATTTTTTGTACGTTATAATAATTGATGAATAAACTAAAATAACAGACAAAATTAAAGAAAATATAAATTTTTCTAATTTTTAAAGCACTTCAAACTTTAAAATTTGATTTCCCAACATTTTTAAAAATGCATATTCGCCCCTTTGGCATGACAGTGACGATTTGTCGTTTAAACTTAGTTTAAACGGCCGACATTGAAGGGTTAAACTTCGTTAAACTTTCTCACAACACTTTTGCGATTTACTGTTGCTGCATCGGATCGAAAATTGTTTTTTTTTTAGAGTTTTGCACTTTTTTTTTAATAAAAATTAATCCTCACGTTCACTAAGTTGCTCTTTTTTTTTGCTAATATTTCGAATTATAATCATTAAACATTACTGAACATTTTTTTGAAACGTAGTTTGAACTACACCCAGAAAAAAATTCGCTCAAATACCATTAAAATTGGTCAATGGGATAATTATTAATTTAATAGTATTCAAAAAAAATAAATTTTTTCATATAAACTCAATGACAATATCATGGTATTTTCTATTATTTAATGGTATTTTCCGATTAAAATAATAATTTAACCTATTGACTATTTTTAATAGTAAAAAACTATTATTTATATAGTATTTTTTCTGGGTGTACGTTTAAACTATCACTGGAAAACTGGCCCTAAGATATATTAATAAATGCATAATACATAAGGACAATAATATGTGATTGTTGTAAACTTCGAGTACATTCTGACCATATTGCGTATATTCTAGTGTACTCAGAAATTAGAGATTTATTAAACTTCCCTTAAAATAAATATAAGTATAGTAAAAAATTATCATTTGAATTAGGTAACGCTTAGCTCTTGTACTTTTTGAGATTCCCTATTTTCTATTAACACAATTTAATCCATTTCCACTAATTTCATTTGACCACAATAACAATGTACCAATCAACCACAAAAAGTTAATAAAAGACCATAAAACAAATAATAAATTGACAGCACTTATCAAGCTTGAAGCACTATTCCGCTTGTATCTCTATTTTACAGTTTTCGATAAGCATCTTTTTATAGTCTCCAATTTATAGTAGGTACTTGTTGGTAGTAGGTACATGTCTAAAGGTACTCGTTGCACATACTTTTTCCCACACATAAATATTGTCAAACCTTTTATAGGCCACAATAACAATGTTTGATTTGATTTACAAACGATAGTAGTTCCATGAATGCAGTCCAAAGCCATTTTTATGACCTTAAGCAAATGGCAACCTGTACGGCAATAAAGTGCGTAATGTTTTTATTTGTATAGCAACAATATTAGTATCATCATTATTATTGTCGTCTTCATCATCATCATCATCTATAGCGTCATCTACAACATAATTCCCTACATCAGTTTCCACCTTATACGCCACATCATACTCGAGAGCGCATCATCACAGCAGCCTCTTCAAAGCACATCTTTGTTTTTATTTTTATTACAGGTGTCACCTATAAACATTTCAATTTCAATTCAACTGCAGCACAAGAACAGCACCTTCTCGTCCAGCAGTGGTGGTAACCGAGAGTTAGCCAGTCATTCGATCGGTCGGCCGGTCGGTCAGTCACATCAGAGTCCCTGTGCGGAGCCGGTCTGCTCTATGGGCTCTGTCACAACAATCGGACTTTGCTTTTATGCTCCGGCAGTACCATGCTGATAAGGACCACCATGACAGCAGCCACTACATACTGCGGCCTAGGCTCCGCTCCTATCGCTCGCTCACAGCTTTATAATTCAATTTTCTTGCTGTCCGTCCGCTAAAGTGAATCAATTAAAATACGTTCGCGGCAGTGATTTTATTGTTCTGTTGCACCATCATCATCATCGTCATCGTCACCATTACAGTCATTCGAAGGTGTTAAGTTTGTCATTCGTGGTCACTTGTTGCCACGCTGGTTTTTTTCTGTATTTTATTTTGGTTTGTACGTTTTAACCGTTGTTATGTTAATCTATAGTAGGTTTATTTGTATTGCAGAGGGTCTTTAGTTCCATATATACTAGGCGTAAATCATTTCTGGTCAAGTATGAGAAGTGAAGTTGTACAAATAAATAAATTAATTAGTTTTTCTAATGCATGTGTGTGGCCCAGATTGAAGGGCAACCTTGTTTTTTTTTTTTTTTTTTTTTTTTTGGTTTTGATGAAGTAGTTGATTATGATTAAGTTGTAGTTAATTTTGTATTGTTATTCAAATTGTAGATATTAATAAATTTATATTGCATTTCTCGTTTATGTTTTAATTTTCTGCAGTATATTTTTTTTTAATTTTTTAAATTTTTATTTTCTCCTAGTATAAATTATGAACGATCAGTTACAAGACCAATATGATCAGGTCATGATCATATCGACCTTAATAGGGTAAATATTTCCTAGGGTCATTTTATACTATATATGTTGATCATATTGTTATTTATTACAAAATAACAATACCAACCAATTTCAACAATTAGCGAGTTTCTTTTTGTTTATTTTTAAATTTAGATTTATTTTTGCAAACTTTTTTTTTATTTTTTTTTATGGTTTGAAATTTTAGTGTTTTATTCAAATTGCAAGGTTCAGCGTTAATTTCTAAACAAAGTCTTCTTATTTAGATTTCATGTTTAAATCATTTATTTTTGTGTTTATATAGTCTTGAATTTCAAGTGCTTTTTTCAATTTGCTGAATTTTATTCAAACGCAATTCCGCTGAACTATTAAAAAACGCAGTAAAAGTGTCACATAAATGTGTATAAACAATTTGAACAATTCTTATATGAACCACAGATTTTGATGATCATATTAGAACGAACACTTAAAATAAATAAAAAGTGTTTTGAATTGATTTTGTTTTTTTTTTTTTGTTCATTTGAAATTGTAATCAATACAGTGTTCCATATGACAAACATATTAGGAATAAATAGGCTTTGGATTTTGAAATAAAAACGTACAAAATCACATTCATAAATTTTATTATATTTTAGTCCATATATTATATTTTAGTAAAAGCACCATATACACAGAAAAAAATAATCGACGTACTGGTCTAGTAAGAGTACTAATGAATTTAACAAACACATTAGCTAAAAATGTGATTTGCTTCCAAAAATATACCAATTAAGGACTTTGCATAAATAGCAAACTATTTAATTGGACGACATTTTAAGTCTTTATAATTCTCATTCAGTTAATTAAAAAAGAATATTATAAATTCTTGTTAAAGTACAATACTTTTCTGACGATGAAATTGGAAGCATAATTATATATGTAATCATTGCCATCATTACCATTTTTAACGATCACTAAGAGGATGATCAAGCTCTATATGTGTATATCTTGTCATATACCAAATGGGAATAACATGCGCACAACGAAAAGCACAAACAAAAATTTCATCGTTTGCTTGTTTGCCGGCGTGCATTCGCTGCTCGAATTGTAATGCCGCGCCGTGTGCTCAGCAACGGCGATTGTTAATGCAATTAATTCAATAGTAGTCTCTGCAATGTGTTTAATTGTACTGGTGTAAGTTTTTATTTTTTCTGTTAATTTATTAATTAAGTTTATTAAATATTTAATCAATATAATTAATTCCATAGTCGTTTTAGCAAATAATTCAATTGTATTGATGTAACTTTTTGTTTATTTTCTGTTCATTTATTAATTAATATGATTTAATATTTAATCAACTCAATTAAGGGTGGTATCGGCGATGAATCAATTAAAAAATCAGTTGGGAAGGTTAGATCACATGGGAAATTTTAAAGTAGGTGTAATTATGATAGTTAGGATCATCAAAATTATAGTCGGTCTATGCCGACTATAAATACCCTACACATATGTGTGCTTACCATTCAAAGTGATATATAGGTCACCAGGGTATACGAATCCTGAAAATAACTACAAACATTCAATAGCTGAAGAATTTTCATTCATTTGATACCCATATTTACAAATGGGTAGGTGTACCGTATTTCGATTTTTTTTCTGGTAACCACAACTCGTTTCGCAGAAAAACATTATTTTCATGTATTTCAGCATGATGTCAATATATATTTGACCAAAAAAGTTTACCTAAGCACGTATACAGTAAAATTGATTTGTAGATGTAAATTTTATATGAGGTATTTGAACATAAGTGGTCGGTTCTCAGGTCACAATAGACCGATCATGCCAGGACAGATGGACATCGCTAAATCGACTCAGGAGGTCATGCTGATCATTAATATATATACTTTTCCATTCGGGAGATGCTTTTTTCAGGGTGTTACAAACGGCGTACCAAACTGAATATACCCTTTCACTCTTAGTGTAGGGTATAAAAAATATAAATAAAGTTGTTTGGTATATTTACACATATATTTTTTCTGTGTACAAAAGTTACAAAATACTGCAATTATTGAGCCGATATAAAAAATAATTAAAAGCACAGATTTCAAATTTCCGCCGAAAATAATGTTCCGTAAACCGAGAAGTTCGAGGATGATACAATAGAAACTATTGTGAGGGGTATTCGAGAAAACGTAATTCACTTATATATTTATTTTTTATTTCATTTTTATTTTTATCGCTATCCTGCAAACCATTTGACGACTATTTTTAAATTTCGATATAAAACTTAAAGTATATGAAATATGAATTGTGCGTTCATTTGAAAAAATTAAATTTTCTGCATAAATATTTTTCATATTTCATCAAAATGTCTGATTTTACGATGGATTTTAAGATTCCAATCAACACCTCATATTCAGTTTTGAATATTTCCTAATATCAAAAAAATTAATATGTGGTCGTGATAAGAATCTTGAAGTTCATCGGAAAATCACACTAAGATCGCGGATAAAATTCGTGGACATTTATTTGTTGTATTGTGTTATTAGCTTTTTGTAAATTGTGTTGTTACTAAAATATTTTAATTTTTGGATGAATAGTTTATATTGAAACTAAAGCAACATATTTGAAGTAACAAAAAATACGAAAGAATTTATTCTTTCGATTTTGCATGCACAATAAATAATATTAAAAAATAAACGATATTGCACAGGAAAAAATAATCATCGTAAATATAGCAACCGATATTAATTGCATTCATTAATCAATCCATTTAATGAAAATATTTGATATTCTTCGTTAATTCAGCAATTCCGTTTGCTAATATGAATATTTGTACGTCAAGGCAGCAAATAATGTAGTCAGCGCAGTTTGAGCAATTATATTTTCAATAACTACTTATACTATTTAACCATTTGTCGGAACTTTCATTTAAATTGCATCGAATTTTGACGAAATCGAAAAAACTTAACTATTGTTCGGTATATCGTCGGTGATACTGCAAAACTGCCTATCTACATTTTCGAATACCTCTTACAAAATGAATTTTATAGAAGAAACAAAACTATTTTCCGTCTCAATTCTGTACTTATTTCATACAAAATTAAGTATGTCATAACTTATAATGGCATTTATCTAATTTATCCGATCAACATATCATTTAAAGCCCGATTGTAACACAAAATTAGGCGTAATTTTCAAATATGTTTTAATTTTTAGAATTATGACTTAAACCTACAATATTTTAAATATCTTTAGAGTAATTTCGAAATTTCAAATTTTAGTTTTTATGATTTTACGAATATTGTTGAAAAATTTACTGGTCGGTAACAATCGTTTGAAGTATAATATTTAATATGCCAAAAATTTTATTCTTTGTATATTCTTTTATATGTTAAAGGATGAGAATACTAAAATATTCGTATATTTTTCCCAACTCTATATCGAACACAGCAACCTGTTGCACTGCTGCCAACTGTATTCGCTGCAATATAAAAATTTTATTTTCACACCGAATATAATTTCGATTAAAGCATAAAAAAGGCAAATCATACCAACTGCTGCAATTAATATATATTAGGGTTTTTTACCATAAAAGAGATAGCCTAACCAAAAATACACATTTTTATAAAAGAAGTCTTGAAAAATACGAGTACTAAACCAAACCACACACACCGACGAAGAAGTGCGACCAATGCCAACACGAAAAAACCCTAAACTGTCAAAATACTTAAAATAATAGTGTCACGCATATTAACCTTTCTGCCTTCAAAAATTAAAATCGAACAAAAAGTATCGCTAGTTTTTGCCGTGAACATATGACGTCTATTAATCATGTAAAGCGCGCTTTGTCTCAAATATGAAAAATACTTAATAATTAGAAAAACTTGAAAAAATAATAATACTCAGTATAAATATTTTTGTTTTTCATTGCCATATGTCATATGGTTCGTGTTGTAGTGTATACCATAAGGATCGAATATTGCGTGTTGTTTGTTACCGCCAAATCGAGTTGTTTTCCTATTCTATTTAAAAAAATGTTGTATTTTAATACGTTTGTTTTTACAAACTCATTGCCTAATATAATTTTATGCACCCATTCAAAACGAACAGCCATCCATCTAATCATCCATATTTTACTAGAGCCATTCTCGCAACCATTCTGGTTGTAACCCCGGTTGTGGCCATATGCTCTTGCTGCTTCTGTGGTGTGGTTGCATCTGAATATTCTATGAGGCTTCGGTGGTATTAAAAATTACTCAATTGTATTTTAGTAGCACTCAACCAGGAAAAACGACCCAGACTCATAGCCAGACTAGCACCAGCTTCGGCTGTTTGTTGGCGGCAAGTTGTTACACTTGGTTTTAACCCTGATTAATTTAGCGTGCACGATGATTAAGTGTTTTCTGGCATCCATCATTCATCTGAGTGCGATCCTCGTAGCAAATATTGTAGGATGTTTGGATAGATGGATGGATGTTAGGATGAATGCAAGGATCGAACGAAGAGGGCAAAGGTTGTGTGGTAAATGCAGGAACTATGCTATAAGAGGGCGTTGTACTAAATGAACCCTCTTTTTAATTGTCGTAAAACAAATGAGTCATTGTTATGTGCGGCAAAGACAGTACGAACGAAAGTGTGTGGGCGGCAATGTTGTAAGTTATCATTTGGTTATCATTATTGCATGTTGCCGGTATAGGGTAGTAATTTTAAATTCCGAATGTTGACCGAATATCGAGTTATGCTATATATAATGCTGAAGTTTTATTGACAATTTTATCGATTCGTAATTTAATAAGTATGATATTTTAAACATATCCACAAAAATCACGCTTTCAATCAGAAATTGTACAAAAATATTCGACAATATAAATTTATTAGAATTTGACTAGTATTTTTTACATAAGGGAATTTCCAGGAAAACCTCAACCACGACCGAAAAATTCAGAATTGAAAAGTTCAAATCTTTGAAATAATGGTATGGTATTTTCTAGTATTTAATGGTATTTTCCGATTAAAATAATAATTTATCCTATTGACTATTTTTAATAGTAAAAAAACTATTATTTATATAGTATTTTTTTCTGGGTGTACCAAAAGTGTAAAATTATCAAAAAATAATATTTTTCACCAAAAAGAAAAAAAAAACCTTCAAAAACATCTGGAAATTCGAATCGTAAATAACTTTTTATTTCGTAATGATGATTATTAATATATTCAGATATAAAATTATTTTTAGCATAAAATAGAAGTGCAAATTTTCATACCTAACGTCCGGAATTAATCTGTGATTTATTAGAAAATAACTATAAACTTTAGGAACAAAGTGTATATATACAAAAATAAAGTAAATTGTCTCAGCTATGTTCTGAGATAATTGAAAAAAATATATTGTATGCAAAAACTATTTTTAGAAAATAAATCGTAGTGATAATTTCTATATGCAACTTTTTGTTCCGTCCGGAGTTTTTCTGTGATTTATTATGAAAAAAACTATAAAATTTAGGAAAAAAGTGTACATATACAAAAATAGAGTAAATTATCTCAGCTATGTTCTGAGACAATTCAAAAAAATATATGGTAAGCAAAATGTATTGTTATAATAAAAATCGTGCTGATAATTTCAATACGAAATTTTTGTCCTGTACGGAATTTTTCTGTGATTTATCACAGAAAAAAAAGTACATCATATTGATGAATTCCGTTCTTTAAACCATGTTTCATTGTATTGAAGAGCCATTCATAATATTAATGACTAACGCCATCAATGTTATGAATGCTATCATAAATATGAGAACGCTTGGTAACTGTCGAAAAAGTGTTCTTCAATATGATGAAATGTATGTGAAGAATACGTTTCATCATATTAATAAACCATGTTTGCCGTACTTCTTAGTTCTCAAGTAGTTCTTGTATGTTATTTCTTATATTGCTTGCTCGACATGCATAAATTAGTAAAATGTTTTATAATACATTTATTATAATTACAACTTTTTATTAATAAAAAGTTATATTTATAAAAAATATATTTTTGAAAAAATGTTTTTTCGAAAAAAAAAAAAATTTCGAACAAATTTTTTTTTCGAATAAAATTTTTTTTTCAAACAAATTTTTAAATTATCCGAAAAAAAAAATTTTTTCGAAAAAATTATTTTTTGAAAAAATAAATCATACTGATTTTTTTTTTCGAATAAAATTTTTTATTCAAACAAATTTTTATATTATCCGAAAAAAAAAAATTTCGAACAAAATTGTTCGGAAAAAAAAAATTTTACGAAAAAATAATTTTTTGAAAAAATAAATTTTTTGAAAAAATAAATTTTTTCGAAAAAAAAAATTTTTTCGGAACAATTTTGTTTAAATTTTTTTTTTCGGATAATTCTTTTTTACTTTTATTTTTTAAATAAAATTTTTACAACAATTATTTTTCGAATTATTTTATAATTTTTTTTTTTTTTTAAATTATTATGAACAAATTCATCAATATGACAATTCAAATTCATTGTATTGAATATTTTGTTCATATATATAATGAATACATTCATTAATATGTCATTTAATGAACGGTGGTATCAATATGATGAATCTGGTAGTTGGTGAAAAAATTCATAATATTTATGAATAAATTCATCATATTTTTCTGTGATTATGAAAAAACTATAAACTTTAGGAACAAAGTGTAAATATATAAATAAAGCATATGCTTTCAGCTATTAAAATAATTGATCATTGACCATTTCAAATGGTACCATTAGACATTCTATGATGTCCGCAATGGATTTCCGCAGTAATAATGTTTGGGTCAAAAATCGGTTTTCGGACCCACTATTGGTGGTCATTGACCATTCCAAATGGTACCATTAGGCATCACAGAAGTCCGCAGTCGATCGTCGCAATAAAATTTGTGGGGTCAAAAATTGGTTATTGGTGGTCATTGACCACTAAAAATGGTACCATTAGACATTTCATGATGTCCGCAATCGATTTCCGCAATAAAAATGTTTGGGTTTCCAGACCCACTTTTGGTAGTCATGGACCATTCCAAATCCATACCACTCCAACTATTAGGCATTCCATAATGTCCACAATAAAAATGTTTGGGTCAAAAATTGTTTTTTTTTAACCCACTTTTTGAGACATGTTATAATTTTCTTCAAGGCTACACTGAACATGTGAATAAAAAGATTTGCCAATTTGATTGTGCACACGTTTGAATATGAACAGAAGAAAAAATAATTTATTGCTCATCTCTTATGAGGAGTAAAAATGTAGTGGATGTGAGTACTCGTGAGCAGCCAAATTCTGTTCGATAACGAATGTTCACTTCAGAATAACGAGTAAGTCGGATTTTTCATGCTTACTCGCTCGTGAAGTGTGAAGAAAAATAATGAACTTTCGTATTCATTTATGAAGATTTATCGTGTGTGAATAATTTTGAATATTCATTTATGAGTATTGCCGAACACTGAAAAAAATATATTGTAAGCTAAGAAAAAAAATAGGTACAGCTTAAAATAAATATTTTTTGTGTTTGACTGGTCATAGCTTCGGTCAGATTAATCCGAATATCATGAAAATGATAGCTGAAATATTCTGAGAGGAATATAAAAGAAATTGGATCGATAACTCAAATATGTAAAATGTTAAAATGTCCAAAATATGTAGAAGACCACACATGGCATAATTTGTATTACGTAATAACTCAAAAACTTAAGGCAATCTGAAAAAACTTAGTATGAGGTAGTGATAATTTGTTGCTCATCTCTATGAGGAGTAAAAATGTTGTGGATGTGAGTACTCGTGAGCAGCCAAATTCTGTTCGATAACGAGTGTTCACTTTAGAATAACGAGTAAGTCGGATTTTTCTTGCTTACTCGCTCGTGAAGTGTGAAGAAAAATAATGAACTTTCGTATTCATTTATGAAGATTTATCGTGAGTGAATAATTTTGAATATTCATTTATGAGTATTACCGAACCCTGAAAAAAATATATTGTAAGCTAAGAAAAATAATAGGTACACCTTAAAATAAATATTTTTTATGTTTGACTGGTCATAGCTTCGGTCAGATTAATTCGAATATCATGAAGTTTATTTTAAAACTAGCTGGACCCGTACACGACTCGTGCAAAGATTTTGTGAATGCAATGTAATGGACAATTTTATTAATATAAATAACATTTTTATTATTAATATCAGGGACCCATGCTTCGCTGTGGACGTTTTTTTATTGGTTCTATAAATGTAGTAACCAAAACCAAACTAATTCTCCGCTAAAACAACTTTTCTCATATACAATTCTTTGTCAGACTGTGCTTCCCCGTAGAATTCTTCCCAGTAGAATTCTTTCCCGTAGAATTCTTCCCCGTAGAGCTTTTCCTAGTAGAAGTTATATTGTGGTTAGTTTTAGTGAGGTGAGTTTTAATGTGGTGAGTTTTAGAGTGGTGAATTTTAGAGTGGTGAGTTTAAGTGTAGTGAATTTTATTGTTGTGTGTTTTAGTGTGTTCAATTTAAGTGTGGTGAATTTTAGTGTGGTGATTTTTAGTGTGGTGAATTTTAGTGTGGTGAATTTTGGTGTGGTGAGTTTTAATGTGGTGAGTTTTAGTGAGGTGAGTTTTAGTGTGGTGAGTTTAAGTGTGGTGAATTTTAGTGTGGTGAATTTTAGTGTGGCGAATTTGAGTGTGGTGAATTTTAGTATGGTGAGATTTAGTGTGGTGAATTTTAGAGAGATGAGTTTTAGTGCGGTGAATTTTAGTGTGGTTGATTTTGTTTTTGTTTTCTATCCTTTTTTATTTTTCTGTTGTTTTTGAGTTATTGCTTAAGTTTTGTGCCTTTACTTTTGTTTTTGTGTTTGATTTTTGCATTTGATTTTGTGTTTTTGCTTTTAATTTTTGTTTGTTGTATTTGAGTTTTTTGTTTCATGTTCGTAGCTGATGAAAGTGCCGAGTTATATCGTTTTGAAAGTTTAGGTTGTATGGGAGGTGCCGTACCCCTTTGTCCAATTCCGCCCATATATAGCCTATGACACCCTCCGGACTCTATAGTAACCTGGTGCAAAATTTCAGTTAAATCGGTTCAGCGGTTTAGTCGTGATGTAAAATGTTAAAATGTCCAAAATATGTAGAAGAACACACATGGCATAATTTGTATTACGTAATAACTCAAAAACTTGAGGCAATCTGAAAAAAACCGAGTATGAGGTAGTGATTAGAATCTTGAAATCCATCGGAAAATCGTAGGTACTAAGATCGTGGACAATTAAAAAAGGCTTCTATTTGTTGTCTATTGTAATTTCTATACGGAACATTTTGTCTCGTCCGGAATGTTCCGTCCGATTTGTAGTTTATTATGAAAAAACTATAAACTTTAGGAACAAAATGCAAAATTCAAGTAAGCACATGATTTCATATTTTTTTTAAATACCTCAAAAAAAATTGTACGCAAAATTTGCTGACTTTTAGAAATTTCCATATGAACCGCGACATGTACTTCCGTTTTTGTCCTGTCTGGATCGAGAACTATTTCATTTATATCATTTGATCTACTGTATAGAATTTTCTAATGTTTGGTCCGACTAAATTACTACTTGTACAAAAAAAAATCGAGGTTATTTATTAATTTACCTTCAAGATATTAAAGTTTCGTGGGCTTTATTCCTTTAGGCGATGACAAGAACTAAAACCGAAAATTATACTTTCATGAATTTGCATTTTAACAAATAGTAAATATATAAATTTTGGTTTAACGCCCTCTGATAAGGAAATTCGGATCTGATATGTGGTTACTTGGTATGGTTACTGTGAGTGTGGCAATTTTTAATAAGGATTGTTAGAATAATACCAGTTTTACAAAACAAAATTCTGATAATTATTTTGTTAGACAGACTCAGTAATTTATCATATTGCACATTAAAAATGCTTCACACAGAAATACAGAAAATATTTTAAACAATTTTGATGTTCATCATCCGCCGGGATGCACCACCATAACACGCACTCATCCTGTTTTCTTCAACAGGATGAATGCTCCTTCCTGCACTAAAACGCGTGACCTGTTGTTACTGACACACCATCAAAATTATTATTAATGAGCAAACAGAAGGTGTAACGAAAACTTTGCCGTCTAAGTTCATTCTGTGTAATTGAAGAGGGTGGAGGTAGTAGGGTCAGGCTTTCGTCTAACTGCTAAACATTTATAAATAATGCCCGTCATGGCAGGTCCTTGTCTTCAACGCACTGCTGTGTATTTTCTACTGACATAAGGTAAGTGCTGCGCATTTATTTCAAAATTTTAATTTGTATCCTTTTTCCAAATACAAACGTGGTTGCATGTGGCATGGTACCATCCTTGTGCTAACATTTAACTAATTTCACATAATAAGAAGACAAATCCTTATTTTTGGAAAAACCAAACTTTTTGTTTTGGTGTGAGTCACAAGACGAGCGAGTGCAGCGCTGTTGCAGGGTTGCTTGCATTAGAACCGGCCAAAATGTTGTACCTCCGCCCCACCCCGCGATTAAAAAAAGCCTACAATGTGCAACCGTATTTAATTTGTGCCGCAGACACGCGATTGTGTTGCTAATAAATTGCTTTGTTTTTGTAATTTGGCTGTGCGTAGAGAACGAACGCGTTGTGAATTAGACATGAACATAAAAATTAATAAATAAACGTAAATTCGGTAATAACAATAATTTTTACCAGAGGTTATTGTAGCCTTGATTGGATTTAAATGGTATACTTAGAAGAGATAGGGGATATTAAATTGTTTAATTATTTTTCTACTTGTATAACAAGTCAATGAATCTCATTCAAAGTTGTATTTTTTTATTTTATACTATAAAACGGCAATCGATTCTGCGTAAAAGTAGATATCAAACATTGAAATTGATTGAAATGTGTTTAAGATAGTTATATGTAAATGCAAATATAATGATTGATTTTTAAAGCTTAGATTATTAATTTTTATCAAATTTTAGTATATTATAATCCTTATTATCTTTTTTTTGTATGCAGAATCAATTAAATGATGATAGAAGCCGTTGATGGAAAATCAAATAAATATAATATATTTAAGGACTGCGTCGAATAAAATTGTCCGCTACAAAAATGAAAAAATCTAGAAATCTAGTAATCGAATTTTTATAGAATAAGATATTTTATTTTGCAAATTATTTTTAGATTTAAAAAAAAATATAAAAAAAACAGAAATTAATATTTTTTAATAAAAGGTTTTAGTTTTTCCGGAACCCCTTCCTTTAATTTTGTAATGGTAGTGTCCGACACCCTCACAGCTGCTGAAGACCACTTTCTTTTAAAGTCTTGAAGGTCTTTGGCCACTTTTTTTGTTGTCTTCATCTCCCTTTTTACTAAAGCCCAGTATCTCTCAATCGGCCTGAGTTCTGGACAGTTTGGTGGATTGGCTTCTCTAAATCACTGCACTTAAATCACTGCATTTTGTTGGATCCACTCTAAGGCCGTTTTGCTGAAGTGACATGAAGCGAGGTCAGGCCAAAAAAATGTGGACACTTCATGTTGGCGTAAAAATGGAAGCAATCTCTTTTGCAAGCATTCCTTCACATACATTTCGCTATTAATTGTACCCGATGTCACGAATGGCTGCTCCTTTTTCCTGCAAATTGCCTGCCAAACAAGGAATTTCTTTGGGAATTTTGTC